>CM062809.1:1099066245-1099666245 GCA_031772625.1 Pinus tabuliformis
GAGATCCCTGCTTTGGTTCCTCCTCTTTTTTCCTTTGGTTCTAGGATTAGGTTGAAGTCTCTGGCAATAATTATGTTATTGAGGGAGTATGCTTCCAAAAAATCAGTCAGAGTCTGCCAACATTGTTCCTTTTCTGCATAGAGGACAGGTACATAGAGATTAAAGAGTGCAATGTTTATCTTACTTGGTATGTGTCGGAGTTCCGTGTAAATCCAGTGATGCGTTTGAAAGGAGCTCTCCAGCTAGAATTTATCAGCCTCCCAAATAGTGGCTAATCCGTTGCATGTACCTCTAGCACTAACATCTTTTCCAATTTTTGTTTTCCATTTTGCTTTGCTGAGTTCTAGAAGGGCTTCACCTTCTATTTTAGTCTCTTGGAGCATGAAGATCTCGGGAAGTTCTGATTTTATTAGGCTCTTGACTACTTCACATTATTTACTGGTGGGGGTTTGGGGCAGCACCTCCCTTAAGAGGCTTGGTTCTAGTATTTCTGCCGATAGACATCTCTATAGTGGCCTGGCTGCCCTGCATTTTTTGTCTCTCTGCTTCTTCTTCTCTGGCCTCTCTGTGAGATTTCCTCCCCACTCTTTTCAAGGGCCTCTCAGATGATTCATCTTCCGAGGATCCCGATATCTCAGGGGTCTTCTTTCTTGTCATTTTTGCATAGGAAGGGGAGCTAGAGCCACCTTTTGGGGTTTGGAGAGGGACTGATTCCTCTTGCCTTTTGACTTCTTCCATGTTTTTAGCTTGTTGTTCAACCTCGTTATCTGCTGGATCTTGGAGTTTTTCTGGTGTGCTGAGAAATTCAAAGGGATTTGTTGATATGTCTACTATTGGTGGGACTGAACTTCCTTATTCTTGGCTTTTGGAGGAGGAACCTTCCCAGTGGAGACGACTTTCCCTTTATTCCTGTTGCTCTACTTAGTTGGTCCTAATTTCTGAACCTAAGTCCATTGATCTCCTTTCTCCTTCTTCATTCTGTCCTCTGATGTCTTTTTACAATGCTTGGAAAAATGCCCATAGCCATGGCAGTGCTGGCATTTAAATGGGAGTTTCTCATAGTCTAACACTTGTATGTGTGTCCAGTCAGCCACTGTGAGTTTAATGGCTTTAGGGAGGCCTTCCTCCAGGTCTACTTCTACACAAATTATCACACAGGAGTACTGGTCTCTTCTTTTCTTCTCGATAGATGTATTTTCCTAGCTTGCTGCCTATGATTTCTAAGGATTTAGGGTTCCAGCAGTGCAAAGGTAGATGGTGCAGTCGTACCAAGACCAGAACAGCCAAGGGCACATCCTAAGTCAGATCGAAATCTAGAGTCCACTGATTCAAATAGAGACCCTAAGGCCCCATGAAATATGGGTTGTTTCTGAAAATGAGATTCATGTCTTCTGCTACTTCAAATACAAATACGAAGAAGCCTTTGCCGACGAAATGGCTTTTTATTCCTTCTTTGACCAGGGTTCACCAGTTCCTTTGCACCCAAGCTTCTACCACTTTAGGCGAGGGCCATAAGCTTTTGAACTGGCCAATAAGCCCTAATTCAACTAGGTTTAGTGTCACTTTGCAGGGTTCTTCAATCAGCAGAGCAACTGTGGGGATGGATTCCATTTTTTTTAACAAATTTCTGTTGGTTTTCGGTTGCTATTCGTTTGTTGCATGCTACAAATAGGTCACGGAATGCAACTAGCTCAGGTTGCAAAGATGTTTCCTTTTCATGGCCCCCTCCTGGGGCCATGGCTCTGGAGGTGCACGTAGTCTCAAAGGTGGTTGTGGCTTTTTGCGCGCTCCCCGGGCTTCCTCCTACCAGCCCCAGAGGCTGCAACTGGCTCCCGCTATTTGGATCCTCTCACGCAGGTTGCACCAGGCTCCAAAGCTTAATTATTGCTTGAAAAAAAATCCAAATTTAGAGAACCAACTCCAATTGGTTTAGTTATTAAGTATAATTATAATTATTTATTTTATTTTATTTTTAATGTAATTTCACTGAGTCAAATGTTGGAAGTAATGCTTCCATGTAATGAGTGAGTTGTCATTGTGAGTCCCTAGGTGTCGATCTAGAAGTAGTCAATTTCCTATGTGTGAGTTGTAATATCTATCTAGATGTGTGGTTTTCAGTAATCTAGATATTATAAATATGTAACCTTTAAGATTAATAAAATAGAGTGTGTGATTTGTGTTGTGTGAACAATCTCTAGCTCTCTCTTTTCTATCATGGTATCAGAGCCTGGCTTGACTCCCCTCAAGGGAGGGCCAAGAAGATGAGAGAGCCTTGAATTTTATTGCTATGTAAATAGGTTAAAGTAATAATGTTTTTTTTTAGTGGTTGTGAGATTTATATACCTTTGTAAAAAAAATTGTGGAGTGTGCGTTAGAATTGGTTAGAATCACCTTGTTTCTCATCTCGAACTCGGATACAACACACTCTACTTGGTCTCTTCAGGAACGGGCACTTACAGGATGGTTTCCAGCGCTTGTGTGTTGTTTTTTCCTAGTATTGAGCTATAGGTTTCCTTGTTGGGATATTCTTGTTGACGGCTACTAAAATCTGAAAGGTCTGTTAATATTTGAGGAGGCATTGAGGGTTTTAATACTATTTGGCTTGTGTTTTGTGCATATATCACCATTTTTCTTTGTAGAATGGATATGTTCATTTGTTGTGAGTCGAGTGTATGCAATCAAAATGCATCATTGAGATCTGTCATCTAGAATCATCCAGATGTCTGCTACAGTGTTAGTATTGGTTGCACAACCCAGATCTGTGATTCTAAGAGGGCCCTCTTGGGGAAACCTGAGCTTCTTGATGGTGGCCTCAAAAAATAACTACAACATCCAAAAACGTGTCGCTGTCTATCAAAATTCCTAGCGTAACTTGCATCGTCATCTCCCTCGAGATTATTGCCTCTGCTTTTGTGAACCGCGTGGTTGTCCATTTCCATTATGAGGACTTCAATTGAATGGTGTTGCTTTTCAATGCCCCAATTGTCCATTGATAAATTTGAGTGATACAAATGTGAATTTCAGAGTGATGACTCGAGAACAAGAAGCCGAAATTTTATCTCCCTATACGTGAGATTTCATTTGATAGATACGGTTCATTGAAATCATTTTTTGTTAGAGATCAAATGTGGGTTTCAAAAGATAAACACTTGTCATGAGACGGGGCACGGGACATGTTATTCTGACATCTATCTTATTTGGGATCTTAACATTCCAATCTCTTTCTCCATAGAAGTATTTGTTGGTGTTAGTTTGATTTTATAATAATGGTTTGTTCAAAAGTTAGAAGAAGGAAAAAAAAAAGGCAAAAAACGAAGAAGAAGTTGTTGGTAGAAATTTTGATGGTAAAAAGGAGTTGTTTTTAGAAATTTTAATGGTAAAAATGAGTTGTTGGTAAAAAATCAAATGATGTAGAACCACAAAGAACAGGCCAACTATTGAACATACTAATGTGACCCATCGTGCTCTGGGAGCATTGGTTACATGTAGTTCTTAATAATGTAGGTTTTAAAACTGTACAAAAATTGCCTGAATACGAATTCTAAAACACAGAAAATAAACAATGAGAGAGCATAACACATAAAACACATATACATAGAGATTTTCCCCCTGGATCCCAAAATCGAGACTACGAGCTTGAATTTTCATTATGTTCCTTTCAATGTTACAATACATATTTATACATGCCAAAGCATCCAATACCATGGAACGAAAACCATCACGTCCAAAACCATGGACCGAAAACTATCGCGTCCAAAAAACATGTGCGAAAATCATGCATAAAACTATAGGTGGGTCTGCCCAACCTAACATAGATTCCAAAACCAAAATTTTCTGAGGCGCTGCCCTGGACCCCATAGAGTGGGGTTACCTGAACCCCTCAAACCCCCTCAAACCCCCTGTGAACCCCCCAACTTCGCAATCGGCGCAACGAAGGGGGGGCTCCGCCCCCCTTCTAACCCCCCGATTAACTACATGGGCTAATCGTGGAAAGAATATAACACAACCCAACATTCTCCCACTTGTTGTTTTCTTTCCACAGGGGGCCACAAGAGAGATTAGTCATTTATCCAGCCCTGCAATGCCCATTGTTTCTCTACACCAAGAGAACTTCTCAGAGCTCACAGATTTTGTCAATGCATTTGTAGTATTCTTCAAAGTGTCAACCTTTACTAGAAACACCTTTTTGTCTTCTATCATATCCCTCACAAAGTGATGCTGAACATCAATGTGCTTTGTCTTTGAATGATATGCAGGGTTCTTTGCCAAGAAAATTGCACTTTGGCTGTCACAGTCTATCCTTATAGCTCTCTGTACTAACCCCATATTTGAACACAATCGCTGCAACTAAACTGCTTCCTTGCTTGCATCAGCGGTTGCCATGTATTCTGCCTCTGTAGTTGATAGTGCCACTATAGATTGGTTCTTACTCATCCAACTGACTGCACCTCCAAATAGGTTAAACACATACTCACTTGTAGATCTTCTTTGATCTAGATCTCCAACCTAGTCTACATCAACAAATCCATGAATATCCAACACTCTGTCCAATCCTGGTCTTCCTTGGTAGCACAAACCATAATCATTAGTGCCACGCAAATACCTGAAAACCCACTTCACTTCTGTCCAATGCTCCTTTCTTGGTTTTGACATAAACCTGCTCAATACTCCCACTGCATGTGCAATGTCTGGTCTAGTATAGACCATTGCATACATCAGGCTATCAACTGCACTTGCATATGGAACACGGGACATGTCCTCTTCCCCTTCTTGTGTCTTGAGACATTGTTCAGCAATAAATTTACACCTATAGGAATAGGAACCTTCACCGGTTTACTATCCTCCATATTAAATCTCTGCAATATTGTCTCGACATACTTCCTTTGGTTTAACCAGAGCTTCCTCTTTGCCCGATCTCTTTTAATTTCCATGCCCAAAACATAGTTTACAGCACCAATATCTTTCATGTCAAATTTGGAGGACAATTGGGTCTTCAAATCTTGGATAATTTCTTTGTCATTTCCAACCAGCAGCATATCATCCACATACAAGATCAAATAAATAACACGGTCACCAATTAATTTAAAATACACACAGTGATCTGCTTTGCTTCTGGTGAAGCCAAGTCCTCGTATAAATGTATCAAATTTCTGATACCACATCCTTGGTGACTGTTTTAACCCATACATAGAATTCTTTAGCTTGCATACCAATTCTTTCTTACCCTTCACCACAAAGCCTTTAGGTTGCTTCATGTAGATTTCCTCTTCCAGATCCCCGTGAAGAAATGTTGTCTTCACATCCATCTATTCTACCTCAAAATCAAAAGCAACAGCAACAGATAAAAGTAATCTAATAGAAGTTACCTTGGCAACAGGAGAAAAAATATCACCAAAATCAATTTCTGGCACTTGGGAATAACCTTTTGCTACCAACCGAGCTTTGTATTTCTCCAACTTTCCTTCTACATTTGTCTTCTTCTCGAATACCCATTTGTTTCCAATGGGATTCCTTCCAGCCGGCAACTCCACCAGATCCCATGCCTCATTTTTGTGCAAAGATGCCATTTCATCAACCATGGCCTCTTTCCAGAGTTTGCCATCCTCTGAATATACTACTTCCTTCACAATTCTAGGATCATCATCAGTAATAGATAAAGAAAACTTTGAAAAGAAAGCATATGGACTATACCTTTATGGCTGCCTTCTTTCTCGAACTGATCTTCTCACACCTGGAGTTTGTGGCTCTTCATCTTTTGATTCCTCCTCTGCTATAGAGTCTGAATCTTCCTCCTTAAGCTCAAACTCTATCTTCTTAAGTTCCTTTGGTTGGACTTCATGTTTAATAACATCTTTCACCTCTCTGAACACCAAATCTCGGCTATACACAACCTTCCTTGTTACTGGGTTCCAAATCTTATAACCCTTTAAACCATCCTTATACCCAATAAAGATGCACTTTTTAGATTTACTATCCAACTTTGTTCTTTTCTCCTTTAGAACATGTACATATGCATCACATCCAAATATCCTCAGATGTGAAAGAGAGGGTTTCTTACCAGTCCATACCTCTTGTGGAGTCTTATCCTCCAACACTGATGAAGGTGATCTATTGACCAGGTAACATGCTGTCTCCACTGCCTCTGCCCAGAATTCTTGTCCTAACCTAGCACCACTGAGCATGCTTCTTGCCCTTTCCATCAACGTCTTGTTCATTCTTTCTACAACTCCATTTTTCTAAGGTGTATATGGAGTAGTATTCTGCCACGCTATACCACACTTCTTATAGAATTCTTCAAATTCCTTACTACAAAGCTCTCCATCGTTATCTGTCCTCAACACCTATATCTTCTTCTCTGTTTGGTTTTCCACCAGAGCCTTGAATTCTTTAAACCTTTCAAAGACTTTAGATTTCTTCTTAAGGAAATATATCCATGTATTCCTTGAGAAGTCATCTATAAATGATACATAGTACACAGACTTACCCAGTGATGGAACCTTCACAGGTCCAAACACATCACTGTGCACAAGTTCTAATATATGTTTTCCCTCTTACCACCAGAGGGGAAACTCACCTGATTCTGCTTCCCATATACACAATTTTCATAGAAATCAAAATCTAGAGAGCTATTACTCATACATTCTACCATACCTTTACCATGAAGTATTCGAAGGCCCTTCTCTCCAATATGTCCAAGCCTTTGATGCCACAACATGGTCTTCTCTCCAGAGACCACTAGATTTTCTGCTCCACTTTCAGGAACCACAGAACTATTGCACCCATCAACAACCATGCTACCTTGCAGCTTGTACAGAGTTCCAATTGAACTCCCCGCATCAATACCAGTTCTCCCCAAACCATCTTGCAGGTATCCTTCTCGAACACTGTTTTTACACTTGCATCATCCAACTTGCTTATAGAAATTAGATTTTTGGACAATGCAGGAATATGCAGAACACCTAGAAGTGTTCTAACCCTTCCACCTTGCAACTTCAACTTTACTTTTCTGCGACCAACAATTCTAGCCTTCCTATCATCCCCTAAGAAGACATCACCACCATCGTATTTCTCATACTCGCAGAACCACTCTCTATGGGGAGTGAAGTGAAAGGATGCACCTGAGTCAATCAACCAGGCCTCATGATCTACATGTGTACTTGAAGAAACCAAGTACACCTCCCCACCTTCATCTAAGGTGGTTTTCACCTCTGCATAAGGAGCATCATCAGATCCCTTTCCTTTATCAGGAGCTTTAGATTTATAGTCCCTTTTGTAGTGCCCTTCCTTTCCGCATTTCTAGCACACCACCTTAATAGGTTTTCCTGGGGATTTAGATCTCCCACTCAATGACTTATTATTGTTTCTGCTCTAGGACCGTCCTCATACAGGCAAGGCATCACCATTCTGGCTCTCTATATTTTTCCATCTCATCTCCTCCGTCAGCAAGGATGAGACTATTTCATCAAACTGCAAAGTAGTTGCATTGCTACCTATTGCAATAACCAGACTATCCCACGAATCTAGTAGAGAACACAACAAACTGATGCACTTATCTTCATCTGAAATTTTAATATCAACGGATGCTAATTGACTTACCACAGTATTAAATGTGTTCAGATGCTCTATCACCGAGTCTCCATCTTTCATCCTCAGGTTATACAACTTTTTCCGCAGGAACAGTTTATTCACCAGAGACTTAGATTGGTACAAAGTCCCTAACTTGTCCCACAAAGCCTTCGTCGTAGCTTCCCCTGATACATTCAGCAATACTAAATCTAAGACACACAATTGTATTGTGCTCTTTGCCTTCTAATCCAACTTCTTCCATTCTTCATCGGACACTCCCGTTGGTTTAGTACCCGGATCTACTGCGATCCAATGATCTTTATCGACCAATAGATCCTCCATCTTGAGTTTCCACAACTCAAAACTCTAACCATTAAATTTCTCGATCTCTATCTTTCCACTACTCGCCATCTTCTTTCACCACCAGAATCGATCTCGTAGATCTCCCACTGAACAGGGTCTACCACAGGTCCGAGTGAAACCCCTCAACAACAAGGGCGTCCACTTGAAGCCAAAACAGCTCTGATACCAGATGTAGGTTTTAACCCGTGCAGAAATTACCCGCATACGAATTCTAAAACATAGAAAATAAACAATGCGAGAGCATAACACATAAAACACATATACACAGAGATTTTCCCCTGGATCCCAAAACCAGGACTACCAGCTTGATTTTTCATTATGTTCCTTTAAATGTTACAATACATATTTATACATGCTGAAGCATCCAATACCATGGACCGAAAACCATCGCGTCCAAAACCATGGACCAAAAACCATCGCGTCCAAAAAACATGTGCGAAAATCATGCACAAAACCATAGGTGGGTTCGCCCAACCTAACATAGGTTTCAAAACCAAAATTTTCATAGAGTGGGGTTATCTACACACCTCAAACCCCCTGCTACGCAATCAACACAATGAAGGGGGGGCTCCAGCCCCCTTCTAACCGCTCGGTTAACTAGGAGGGCTGGTCGTGGAAAGAATATAACACAACCAAACAAATAAGGGGAAGTTGGTGTTACCCGTCATGCTTCAGGAGTGTCAGTACATGTTATTTTATAAGGTCAAGTTGTTGAATTGTCTGTTGAAGACATTCTATATCCAGAAAGCTATCCTAGATAACTGATGAAGGCTATGGAGGGCATTGGATTCACAAATGGTGGCAGTTCCATAGGATGGTTCAGTATCGAGACTGACCCGTTGCACTCCGGGAGGTTGAGAAGCATCAATTCTTCAAAGCTCATCAACGATTGTTAGAGGTAGTTACGTTTTAAAAGGAGATCAAGTGACAACTCGAAGATGTGGTGGTGAAAGATCGATGTTTTTGAGATTCCAGAGTGGATGTGGGTGCTCATGATGACCATATTAGACAAATCTAACAGTTTTATTTATTGTTGTAATGTGGGTTTTTTATATTTTCTACATGTAAGCATTAAGGGAGGGTGTTGGAAGTAATGCTTCCATGTAATGAGTGAGTTGTCATTGTGAGTCCCTAGGTGTCGATCTAGAAGTAGTCAATTTCCTATGTGTGAGTTCTAATAGGTATCTAGATGTGTCGTTGTCAGTGATCTAGATACTATAAATATGTACCCTTGAGATCAATAGAATATAGTGTGTGAAAAGATAGTGTGTGTGATTTGTGTTGTGTGAAAAATCTCTAGCTCTCTCTCTATTTTCTATTTTCTAGATCTAGAGTTAAGATGGATCTAGGTTGGTTTAGTTTTTAAATTATAATTATAATTATTTATTTTAGACTGAGTCAAATTTTTTTAATTAATAATTATAATTACTAACAAATTAATTTATCCAATTATTAACCCTTTGATAGGGTGGATTGGATAAATATCAAGTTGTTATTATTTTAGTTGGGACTTAATACACAATTTGTAGATTAGATACCATGGCCCTATTAATCAATTCCTATGTTTCACCTTTTTTCAATCCTCAGAGGGGGCTTCATCATGTATTCCCTCTATCCCCTCTTCTCTTCCTCTTGGTCACGGAAGCTCTATGTAGATCCATTATTGATGCAAAAATGAGACATCTTATAAAAGGTATCTCTATCACACAAAATTGCTCCCTCGTGCATCTCTTATTCTTAGATGATATGGTTATTTTTCTAGCTTTGGACTATGGAAGCCTCCAAACTATCAATCGAATTTCAGATAGCTTATCCTTGGCCACTAAAATGAAAATAAATCATGAAAAATGTACCCTCCTTGGAAGTTAAATTTAGTTTAGTTATAAGATGGAACTTTGTTTTACTAATAATGAGATATTATTATTGAAACTATGAAAAAATAAATTAAACTTAGATGTTTTCTTAAAATAGTTTAATTTTTCAAAAATATTTTTTATTCTAACGTCTCCTCATTAGCCTCTGCGTAGAGTAAATTTTTATCTTATTTTGAAACCTTAGTGACAATACAGTGTCTCCTGCGTGGAGTACAACTCTTTTTGACTACTCAAACATGATGGGATTTATGCCTCAAGTACATCATATGCTTTTGCATCTACAAAATGTAATTTTCTTTGCTTAATGAAAATATAGAACTGTATTTGTACTGTCTACTATATGGTGTTGGTATTATCATTCATTTACTTGTTTGTCCAATACCTTTTAGCATGAGTAGCTTTATGTGTAACTAGATGTCTTTTATGTATTCATGTATTAGTTACCAAGGTTGTATGTTGTGATTATGCTTGCCTCTTCTATGTGAAAGACTTGATCTGGAGCCAGCTCAGGGGAATTCCACCTAGTTGCGTTGCGCTCTCCAGAAAATCTACATAGAGGCTTGAGGTAATCAATGTAGAAATTCCCATTGTAGATCTACAGATTATGCAATATACTAAAGAAAAATACAAGATCTACTTCTACAACAAACTTTGCAGAAGCTTAAGCGAATATGAGCAAGATCAATGAGAACACATATAACTGAGAATGAGAAATCAATCACACATAACACAGAAGAAATAACCCATGGAAAGCCTCAGCCTAAAACCCCAATCTCTGTATTATCATACAAGTGGAAATATGTCCAGATTACACAAAGCTTTAGCTCAAAAGCTACCCATCTCTCAGTACAATCTCTCTGCTGCTCATAGATAGTCAAAGGCTTCTCACAAGCCTTCTCCTTTTCCCTCCAAGCCTCCTATTTCCTTGTGCAGTTTCTCCTAGATCCTCCAGCTGCAACTTGTGTGATTCTCACCTCACACACAACACTGACCTCTAAAATAACTACACAAATCTGAAGGAGATAATTCCTTCTGCATGGATGAGTTTCCTATATAGGAAAATTCCTCCAACTGATAGTACACTGTCCCTTCCTCTGATCTCAACTGGGTCTCTGACTGAACTGACATGCATGAGTTATTTATGAGAGAATATTCAGTTATTTGAAGTGCAGCAATTACATGCATGCATGCATTAACTAACTGAACTCATAATTAGTTCAACAAACTATTTTAACTAATGTAACTGGACTTGACTCAGTTAACTAAGATAACTAATTACAACTCAAATACAACTCATCCTTATCTCTTTAACTAATGGATAAATTCCTCGATCAATGGAGAAACTGTTGCATGTCCCCACATAGACTTCATGTTTGATTTTCTACAACTAATTAACTCAAGATGAATTAATCAATTATTTTACAAACAGCTGCTAAGATCAAATTCGAATTTTACTTCTCAATTTTAGTTCAGGGACTAACTAAAATCAGAATCTATCCCAACATTCTATTTATAGCAAAGCTATTTTTAGCATTTCCATTTTTCATTCCTTGTTTCTATGTCCAACACTGGTACCTGAACTACTATTTATAACAGTGCTATTTTTAGCACTTCTATTTTTAGCAATTATTGTTGCCATTTTCAACACTTCCTCTCAACAAGAAAGGCATTCAACTCGAACCTGATCTTGAACCTTTGGAATGTTTTGCATGCAACAGTTCTCCCAAGTGTTATTGCTCCAGCGACTCTAGAAACAAAAAAAAACTCCCAACTGACCTCTCTGTTGGGCTAGAAACACCCTCTGATGTTGAAGCTCCCTCTACTGCTGACAAGTGCTCCCTCTCTGACCTCTAAGCTGCTGCAACACTCCATGCATCTCACACCATTGCACACTTCTCTGTGCCATCCTGCACTAGTGCAACACTCCTGTGCCTCTCGCATTGTTGCAACCTGCTAGCTCTGTGTTGTCCTGGGATTACTGCACTGTAGCTCTCTTTACCTCTCCATCTGTATCTGTCTCTACCCACTCAGCCAATCCTGTTACTCCTCGTCGAGGCTCCCGTAGCAAGGTCTAATCAAAGAGGTTGGGCACCTCAATGATCCTGCCCTTATTCTAGCCTTCTTGAGAATGTCACTCCACATCGCCCCACATCCTACCTGGAGGTATGGATGCATGTGATCCCTTTGTCCACTTGGCTTGAAATTTCCCCCTACTGGAGGTCTCTGCATGAGTGGATGCCTCCACTCAATCTCCTCTTGACTTCTCTAGTTGTGGTTGCTCCACAACCTCCTGAAGTTGCTTCACCAATTGTGGCTCCTCCACAATTTTTTGAGACTTCTTCTAGCGCTACATGTTGAGAGGTAATTTACTCTCCCTCTCAACCAAGTATCTAACATTTACCTTTCTCCTCAAGGCTTTGCATGCATCTTGAACCTCAAGAGCATACAGGTTCTTGGCTACCACACCAATATGTTTTATCTTTCCAGCCATCATGAAATTTTCTAGAAAAAGTGCTAATTTTAAATTAGCGATATCTCCCTCATCCGAACTTCGATTCAGCCGATTTATTTTTTGAACTTGGGTCTTTTTCCACAAGGAATCCGGATCTGCTATTTGTTTCTGAAATTTTTCACAAAAATTTTCATATCTGCTCTGAAAACTCGCAGCCCTTTTTTTTTTTAACTTCGAATTTTCTTCTTCGTATATTGTTCACTCCTTCGATCACCTTTGCTCTGATACCACGTAGAAATTTCTCTAGATATCAGCTAACTATGATACCATGTAGAAATTCGCACTGTAGATCAATAAATTATTCAATATACTAAAGAAAAATACAAGATCTACTTCTACAACAAACTTTGCGGAAGCTTAATCAAATATGAGCAAGATCAATGAGAACACATATAACTGAGAATGAGAAATCAATCACACATAACACAAAAGAAATAACCTGGGGAAAGCCTCAGCCTAAAACCCCAATCTCTTTATTATCATACAAGTGGAAATATATCCGGATTACACAAAGCTTTAGCTCAAAAGCTACCCATCTCTCAGTACAATCCCTCTGTTGCTCATAGATATTCAAAGGCTTCTCACAAACCTTCTCCTCTACCCTCCAAGCCTCCTATTTCCTTGTGTAGTTTCTCCTAGGTCCTCTAGCTGCAACCTGTGTGATTCTCACCTCACACACAACACTGACCTTTGAAATAATTGCACAAACCTGAAGGAGATAATTCTTTTGGCATGGATGAGTTTCCTATATAGGAAAATTCCTCCAACTGATAGTACATTGTCTCTTCCTCTTATCTCAACTGGGTCTTTGATTGAACTGACATTCATGAGTTATTTATGAGAGAATATTCAGTTATCTGAAGTGCAGCAGTTACATGCATGCATGCATTAACTAATTGAACTCACAATTAGATCAACAAACTATTTGAGCTAATCTAACTGGACTTGACTTAGTTAACTGACCTAACTAATTACAACTCAAATACAACTCATCCTTATCTCTTTAATTGATGGATAAATTCCTCAATCAATGGAGAAACTATTGCATGTCCCCACATAGACTTCATGTTTGATTTTCTACAACTAATTAGCTCAATATGAATTAATTAATTATTTTACAAACAACTGCTACGATCAAATTCGAATTTTACTTCTCAATTTTAGTTTAGGGACTGTTATGAAACCAGCTCACAAAAAGATAGAAAAGATAGATCAACGCCTTAGAATCCAGCCTCTTCGAGGGGGAAACCTCCTTTACATTACATAAATGAACAATTCTTGGATGATTCAAATGAAAATATCTCCTTTCTATATATAGGAGTCTAAGGGGTCCCAATATAACCAAGCCGACCTAACAATAATAATATAAAGGCACAAAAATAACAATAGAGGGATTCTATGGGGCACAATAATAAAAATATGGGGACAATAGGGGCACAACAATATTAATAAGGGATACAACTACAATATTAATGGGGGAATCACTAGTATTATAGGGACCTAATATGCCCCTCTCCTTAAAAAAGTGTTGTCCTCAACGCTTGAGCAGTTCTGATGCTTCTATATAAAATTCTCATCCTCCCATGCGGAATCTTCAATGGATAAGTTCTTCCACTTGATGAGATACTCTGGAATGGATCGATTTCGTAGTTGTCAAGTTCGTATTTCTATGACTGCTTCCGGTTCCAATATAATTTTTCCTTCCTCGTCAAGTTCTGGCAATATTGTTTGAACTGGGAGCTTGTCACCTATAACCTTCTTTAAACATGAAACATGGAAAACTAGGTGCAATCAAGAAGCTGCAGGAAGCTCCAATTTGTATGCCATAGTACCAATCTTTTGCAACACCTTGTACGGACCATACTACTTTGGTGACAATTTGTTATCCTTATTAGCTTTCTTGAGGGACATTTGTTTATATGGTTATAGCCATAGGAATACCCAATCAACTACATCAAAACTTCTTTCACTGCGATGTTGATCTACCTGTTGTTTCATTCTATTGTGTGCCAACACGAGGTTATCCTTTAAGATTTGGAGAAATTTTTGTTGATGCTCGATGTGATGTTCCACTGATTGAACCTTAGAATTTTCTCTTAAATATGATGTGATGGATGGTGGCTGATATCCATAAAGTGCCATAAATGGGGTCATTTTTGTTGCAGTATGGAAGGAAGTGTTATACCACCATTCAGCCAGAGGCAACCATTTGACCCATTGTGTCTTTTTATTAGATACAAAGAAATGAAGATATCCTTCCAAACATTTGTTTACTATTTCTGTTTGCCCATCAGATTGAGGATGATAAGATGAGCTATGAGCTAACTAAGTACCAAGACAAGAAAATAATTTTGTCCAAAACTTTCCTGTAAAAATGGGATCTCTGTCACTTACAATAATCTTTGGGTTTCCATGTAGCTTTTGAATTGTTTCCATAGATGTTGTAGAAATTGTACTGGCTTTAAATGGATGTGATAATGCACAAAAGTGTGCATACTTGGTAAGTCTGTCAACTACCACCATGATGACACTCTTTCCCTTAGACTTGGGTAAACTTGTGATAAAATCCATTGAAACCTCCTCCCAATGTTGGCTTGGAATGGATAAAGGTTGTAATAGACTTGGTGTATTAATTATTTCAGCTTTATTTTGTTGGCATACCAAACATTCCGCCACAAACTTTTGAATATTTGATTTAAGGCCATCCCAAAAAAAATCCTTCCTAACCTTGTGGTAAGTTTTTAAAAATCTTGAGTGCCCTCCTAAGGGAAAAGCGTGCAATTCCAGAAGAATATTTTGTTTGAGCTGGGAATTCTTATAGAGGTATAAGCGATCTTTGTAACATAATGAATCATTTTTCCAGCTAAATGTATCAGATGTACTGGAATATTTTTGTAACTTTCAAATAAGTTCCCACACTTCTTTTTCATTCTTTGATTCCTCCCTTGCTTCATTTATCTAATTTGGTTGGATAATAGAAATGGTGCGCAACAATGCTTCCACATCCTCATCCTTTCTTGAGAGTGCATCTGCCACAATGTTTTTCTTCCCTTTTTTGTATATGATTTCAAAGTCATAACCCAACATCTTTGTGACCCACTTTTGTTGTTCTTAAGAGGATAATATTTGTTCTAAAAAGTATTTAAGGCTATCATGATCCGTTTTTACCTTGAAGTGTCTTCCCATTAGGTAGGGTCGCCATTTCTTAAGCGCATGTAGTATTGCCAACATTTCCTTCTCATAAATAGCTTTGTGTAAATACTTTCCCTTTATTGGATGACTTTCGAAAGCAATGGGTCTTTCCTCTTGCATTAAAACAACACCAATTCCATTTCTGGAAGCATCACATTCCACAATAAAGGTTTTTATGAAGTCTGGTGTAGCTAAGACCAGTGCTTGGCACATTTCCAGTTTAAGATATTCGAAGGCCTTTGTTGCTTTTGGAGTCTATGAAAATGCATCTTTCTTCAACAATGTTGTTAGAGGTGCTACTATTTTCCCATAATTCTTAACAAACTTGCGATAATACCCTGTCAGCCCGAGAAATCCTCGCAAATGCTTTATGGATGTGGGGATTTCCCATTCCTTAATGGCTTTAATTTTTCTAGGGTCTACCTTAACTCCTTCATGAGATACAATATGACCCAGATATTCCACTTCTTGTACTCCAAAGAAACATTTGGATCTTTTTTCATATAATTGTTTCTCCTCCAATAGTTGTAGTACCCTGTCAACGTGTTCAACATGATCCTTCCAAGACTTGTTGTAGATTAGTATATCATCAAAAAATACTAACACAAATTTTCTAAGGAAGGGTTTGAAAATGGAATTCATCAAACCTTGAAATGTAGAAGGTGCATTAGTAAGGCCAAAAGGCATGACCAAAAACTCATAGTGACCCTCATGAGTTCTAAATGTTGTTTTCGAAATGTCTTCAGTGTTCATTCTGATTTGATGATATCTTGAACGAAGATCTAACTTGGTGAAGTAAATTGATCCATGCAATTCATCCAATAATTCATCAATGACAGGAATGGGAAACTTATCTTTAATAGTGAGCTTGTTGAGCTCCCTATAATCCAGACACATGCACCATGATCCATCCTTCTTATGCACCAATACTATTGGAGCAGAGAAAGAACTTTGCCTAGGTTGAATTATACCAGCCTCAAGCATTTCTGCAACCATACGTTCAATTTCACTCTTTTGGGCATAGGGATATATGTACGGCCTGATGTTTGGAGGAACACCTCCTGGAATCAAATGAATAGCATGATCATGATCACGAATATGTGGGAGATCTTTGGGAGTCTCAAGTACCTTGGAATGATTATCCAATACTTTTTGGAGATTTGGAGAAATAGATGATTTCAATGTGGAAACATCTAGCGAACATAATTGTGCAATTACACCTCATTGTTCCTTTTTTAGAAGCTTTGTCATACCGTTAGAGCTTATTATCTTTCTCAGTTTCCCGACAATACCCATTAATTCAACTTCCTTTCCTTCTGCATAAAATTTCATGAAAACTTCTTGAAAGTTAAAAACTATTGTACCCAAGGATTGTAGCCATTGGACTCCTAGTACACCTCTCATTGGAATGGAAAGCATTGGGATTTTCAATAGATATTCTCCCATGGATAGCTTGATATTATGGCACTTTCCAGAGAAATTTATCGTTCCTCCACTTGCAACCATTACTTGACACTCTGGTACTAGATATAAGAAGCAATTCAATTCTTTTGCTATCTTACAATGAATAAAATTGTGGGTACTTCCTGAATCAATCAACACTATTACCTTTTTTTCTTGATTTTTCCTTCTATCTTGATGGTTTGAGGAGTGGTAACTCCAGCCAATGCATTACAAGATATGGTCAGATTTATTTCTTCTTTATCTAGGCTTTGTTCCTGGAGTATATCCTCTTCTTTTGACCTTTCTTGCTCCTTTTCTTCTTCCTCTTCACAATCTATGTAGAATAATTTCTTCTCTACACACTTATGACCTTTAGTGTATTTTCTATCACAACTGTAACAAATCCCTTTTGCTCTTTTTTCTTCCAATTGTTGTGGTGTTAACCTTATAGGTTGTGGAAGGCTAGGGGCAACAACACTTCCATCTTTATAGTTGTGAGTGGTATGCTTCCTGGTTGCCATAATTTTGCTTTCCATTTTTCTTGCTAACCTGAATGCCTTCTCTAATGAATCAGGTTCCCAAAGGCAAACATCATGTTGGATATTATCCTTTAAATTCCCTATGAACACATAATCATATGCTCCTCTCGGATATTTTTTATGCTTATGTTCAATTTTTGGAACTCCTCAATGTGCTCCATTATTGAACCATTTTGTTTGAGACTTATCAATTGGCTAAAAAAATTGTTTCTTTTTGTATCCTCATAATGTGCTGTCAATTCTTCTGTAAAAATTGCCCAAGTGATAATTTGTTTACGAGAGCAAAGCCATTGATACCATAGAAACTGATTTGGTTCCAAATATAAATTTGCAATACGTACCTTTTGTGTGTTTTTCACATTATTGAGATTGAAAAATTGATCCATTTGTAATATCCATGTTGCGGGATCCTTGACATCAAACTTCCTCATATCGATTTTTGGAAGATGGTGGGTCTTCGATCCAACATTAGAGTCTATGGAATCATGATTAACATTTATTTTGTTCTCCTCATGAGTTTCCTTTATTACCCTTTCACCATTAGTGACCATTTGTTGTAGCAACTTATTCATATTTATCTTTATCTCTTCCATCTTATCATCCATGCCATCCATTTTAGCGTCCATGCCGTTCACCTGAGCTTCCATGTCTTTCTTTAAACAATCCATCTTAGCTTCTACACCTTTCTTTAAACCATCCATCTTAGATTCTGTTAATTTTTGTGCAAGTGACACTTGTTGCACTTGTTCTCGTAATTTTGATATATCATGTTGCATTTCTTCCTCTTCTTCATGAGTCATGCTAGAGCTTTCAGGTTGCTTACTAGGTGTTTTCATTTTCTTTCCTCGGGGCATCCATTGCCGATAATAATGCTTTACTATGTCCTTTGAATTCCTTCAAACTAATTTTTCAAACCAAGCTTATGCAAAGATTTAAAAAAAACTACACACCTTTTTTCACTTTGTAGGAGCTTGATGTTGAATCTGATGTATCTCTATAATTTTGTATCATCTAGTTCTAAAATTGCGATCAATAGTCGCCCTCTACATCCTCTTTCCAATGCCACTAGTCTAATCCAAATTGGATTCTCCAAGGAAGAATTATGCACAATCTCCCAAGATGACCTGATTATAGACCTTTCCAAAAGAGCAAACTTGTATGAAGTGCCATGTGTCACTATTTTTACCTTTGGCTCTGAAAAATATATACAAGAAACTATAGTCCGTCCTCTTTCTGTACCTTCTTACAAAATTTCAATCCAATTCTCAGAGAGAAAGTTATGATGATTTTACCCAGGTCACTTGTTTGGAATGTAATTTAGGAGTCTGCAAAAAGACCAACTTCCTTAGATCATATCTCCACAAATATAGTGTGAAAATCTCTGAAATTTAGACCGGAGGTTCAGTGAGATTTTGTCTCAGATGGGTGTTTTTTTCACTTCTGAAACATCGCAGAAAAAAAGTTATAGCGAAAATGCCACGATGACCTATTTGGAGCAACAGAACCCTAGAATCCAAAGCTCTGATACGAAATGTTATGAAACCAGCTCACAAAAAGATAGAAAAGATAGATCAATGCCTTATAATTTAGCCTCTTCGAGGGGGAAACCTCCTTTACATTACATAAATGAACAATTCTTGGATGATTCAAATGACAAAACCTCTTTTCTATATATGGGAGTCTAAGGGGTCTCAATATAACCAAGCCGACCTAACAATAATAATATAAAGGCACAAAAATAACAATAGAGGGATTCTATGGGGCACAGTAATAACAATATGGGGACAATAGGGGCACACCAATATTAATAAGGGATACAATTACACTATTAATGGGGGCATCACTAGTATTATAGGGACCTAATAGGGACTAACTAAAATTGGAATCTATCCCGAAATGATATTTATCGCAAAGCTATTTTTAGCACTTCCATTTTTCATTCCTTGTTGCTATGTCCAACATTGGTACTCGAACTACTATTTATACCAGTGCTATTTTTAGCACTTCTATTTTTAGCATTTCTTATTGCTATTTTCAACAATCAATCTGTTTTTCTTTGATAGTTAGTTAATGTTTATGGACATGCATGTATATTTGTGACAGTTGCAGATAATCTTACAGTCTACCAAAGGTCCCAAGAAGACCTTTGAGGGTATCTCCATTCTCCATACACCGCGCCTTTTATCCTATAGCATTCCAGTTTTTATCTCTAATATCTCAAGACTTGTATTAGATCTCATGGTGTTTCACAAAATTCTTCAAATATTTCCATGCATGAACTAGGCAAGTAAATAATGGAATTATGTTTTCTTATGTTGATTGGAAATCTTTCTTGTTTGACATGATTCATGGGTAAATGCCAGTGATGTGTGTATTGCAGGAGTTTCAATTGTGCAGGAAGATCTCATGTCAATAGCCCCAACCTAACCTCATCTATCCATGATCACTAAGATCCACTAAGTCCATCAACCAATTTATCAATCCACAAGAACAACTTTCCATGTTTTTTGAGCAAATCCAACCATCTTACAAACTTTGGTTTGAGTTCTAAGGAAGTCCTAGCCACTCCCTTGCCTTATTTCTTCCATCATTCACCTTCCCTAAGCCCTATACCACCTTCCAAATCACTCCTATTACTTTTATCCAGATCCTATAGGAATACAAGGGATCCTGTAGGACCATTAGGACATCTTGTAGGTGTATTAGGTCATCCTCTAGGACAAACTGTAGTGGCCTGTTTTGAGGCCGATTTGTGGAAAAAGCATCCATAAATATAGGAGAAGGCCCCTATTTGCCTCCCAAGCCATATGACCTTTCACAACCATCTCTAACCCACCTGCCATACCAACAAGAAGAATTAGCATTCATATTTTCACCAAAAATGAAAAAAAAGGAAAAAAATTATTGTTTTCATTCATATGCACAATAGTAAAGTGTTTGATTATCTCAGATTGCATGCCTAGGATAGTTAGGATTACATACATGTTAGCTTAGGATTCTTTTGAAGCAATATCTCTTAACAAGTAGTTAGATGAGCGGTGTGTTTAAAGCACTTATTTCAGTCTTTCATTACTGTAGTAGACAATATTGCAATGCTCTCAATTAGGGTAAAATCCCCCTTTCTCCATTGGTAATCAAACTTCTTCTAAATCAATAGAAGGTTGGTTTGAGAAACCCTAATGGTTTATCGCCAGCTCAGAAGTGACAAAGAATGGACCCATTGCATCCACTTGTGTATACAACATTGTCACCTCCAAGTTTGTACGAACCTCGAGTTGATAAAGTAAAGTTGGTAGCCTAGGAGTTGAAGCACTCTTGCTGCAATATTGGTGCTCATTAGCAACAATCTTAGAGGATTCATTATCCATGAATTTGTTGAGATAGAAGATGTTTTAAGTGTCGAACATTTCATGTGGTTAGAATGGTTTGATACTTGTGGGTGTCCCAAACCTCACTAGGGTGAGGGAGTACTCACGCAACTCTATGAGTGATTAGAGGAATGACTCTACATATGTAATTATTAAAAGGATAGTTTCATGTCATTTAATGGAAGTGAGGGTACAAGATTTAACATTAGTTTTATGAGTAGATTTTCTCTACACTTTTTTAGTTTTGTTGCAATTGACATCAACATCCTTCACTTTCATAAAATTAATGTTACTTATGGTAATATATTTAAAGGCATTTTTTTTATTTGTGACTGGAATTGAGAGTATGGTTCTTCACTTTTATATCAATAATTATCATGGTAATTTTAATGTAGGGGGGGGATTCCACACAATGAGTAAGGCCCTCTTTTCTATCAATAGAAGGTGTGGAAGATTTCTCTTCAAATTGTTACTTTTGTGAAAAGAAAGCATACTAGAACCCTTGTTATCTTTGAACTTGCGACCTCATACAAACTTGGATCAAGTTATGTTTGAACCCACAATCTATAATATTGAGATCCTTTAAAGCTAAATAATCTCAAATTTTTAGAGGTAGAGATGTGTGTGATAAGGGAATTGTTGTTTCAAATGATGAGTGAAGTAAAAGGCATGATCTAGTTAAACCAGTCACAACTTTTACACTTAGATATATTGGTGGTGTCCTTTCCTATGGGTGTTTTTCCCACCCTTCAATATCTCATAATGGAGTTTTTCAATACTCTGGTGGAGGTGGTAACCTTGCCAACAACAATAAATCACTCTTTTCTCTTTATTGCAATGAATTCAGGCAAATAAGAGGGCTTCATAGTCCTAAAAATATTCAGTGTTTGGACATTAGTTATTGTCAAAAGATCGAATTACCAAATGTTGAAATTTTGATGTCTTTGGAGGTCTTATGTGTCACTGAATGTTACAAGCTCAAGGTAATACAAGGGTTGAAGCAACTCAACCATCTTAGAGGACTAGTTATTCATGAATGCAATTGGATAGAAGAGGCACATAGTATTGAACATTTGATGTGGTTGGAATGGCTCGATGCTCATGGTTGTCTCAAACTATTGTGAAGTGAGGGAGTACTCAAGTAGCATTATGAGCGATTAAAGGAATGACTTTATGTATAATTAAGAAACACCATGTTTTTGTTGGGGTTAGCTGAGTACTGGTTAATTGCATATTTTGATTATATTTCATGGTGTATCAAGCCATCCAATTAAGGTTAGATAAAACTATAATATAACAATAGAAATTGAACTTTTTATCTATAAAATGAATATCAAGATATATCATTACTTATTTCCATATATTAAAAATTAAAAATTGAAAAACATATTTTACAATGTATTTATGTTTATAACCATATTTTATAATATATTGAAAGCACATTATTAAGTTATGTATCATTGACCCAAAAAAAAACATGTATGTATTCATATTATATCATAATATTATAAATGCTATATACATATATTTCTTTAAAAAAAAACTTGGTATATTTATATTAATTATAGTTTTTCAAAATTTACATATATTTAATACTTTGGAATATATAAGAATTTAATCTTGTTAAAAAATTTGTATGTAGGCTTTCATAGTTATAATTATGTTGATGTTGAGAGTTTCTTCCGGAATACTATGTAGTATCCCTGAGGTGTTCGAAATTTTGGGTGAACACTTAACCCATCTTCAAGGATAGAAAACTATAATATTGATACAAAAGGTACTAGACCATGAATAAATATATAAAGAATCTTACTGTTAGGGGATGTAAAAAAAAATTGTGAACGATAATGAAAGTTGTATATATATATATATATATATATATATATATATATATATATATATAGATAGATAGATAGATAAAGGAGAAAGTCAAATTAGAATAAATATTTTCGGCTATAAGAATAAAAATTATCAAATAATTAGATTAGGAAGAATAACATTAAATTAAAACATTACTGAAATTCACCAAAAACAACAAATGGCCTTAAGGGGATGTAAATTAAAATAAATAAGAAAATTTATAAGTAGAAGATTACTAAAATTAGCGAGGAATAAAATTAAAATTTGTAAATTAAAAATTTTGGTTAAAGTGACAATAAATTAATAATATTTTATTTAAAAAATATGCTAGTTTAAACATGATAAATCTGATAAAGTGTTGAAAAGTGTGCAACAAGAAATTCTTGTTGAGATTGCAACAAGATGATGGAGCTTAGTGAAAAGAGTCGCCTTCACTAAGTGGGCCCGCAGGCTATTTTTGGCGCAAGTCTATTTTTAGACTATGTCTATTTTTAGACATATGGATCATGTCTATGTTTATGGATGATTGATCAAGTTGGGAAAAGTAGATGGACTTCTATTTTTGATGAAAGTGTGAGTGATCACAGTGTGAGTGATCAAAGTCTATTTTTAGACTGGCTGTCAAAAATAGAAAAGTCAAATATTATTATCTCACAATAATATTTGGACTATAAACTTGATCTTATTCTCTTGGAGCACTTCAGTTTGAGCTACAGAGGTGGCACATGCAGCTGTCAGAAGGAAATATGCTTTTCTTATGAGTCAGTTGAGTTGTTGCATGCATGACTTCAGTTAGAACTCAAGTGAGTTGAGTTTAGTGAACTGGAGGTACAGTTGATGGAGTTGTGTTCAGTTTGACTTAGTTAAACTAGTTGTAGTTAGTCTAACTGCAGATAGACTAATGATGAGTTGTTAAACTAATTATTAACTCATAATACAACTAAAGAATACATCAGTTAACTCAGTTGCATGTCAGTGCATGTTCAGTTCAACAGGGACAAGTGGTAGAGAATCAGATTGCTATCAGTTGTGACTATAGTTGTGCATCAGATCTTGCACAATCAAGGGATTGATTATGCCAATGAGTTTTCTCACGTATTTGGCCCACATTTTAGCCTTTGCTCACGTCCAACAAAGTGTGAGTGACTATTTTGAGGTGAAATACGAGTTTGGTGAGCCATTCTCATCAGTTCTTGAGCAGGTATTGAGCAGTGGAGGCAGGCAAGCAGCGGGGGAGATTTGGAGATCAAATCTGAGCTGTATTGTGTGTAACAGGTGGAGATACTTGTGAGAAGTATTATGCTTTGTATTGTTACATGATTCAATCAATATAATATACATATAGTTGGGGTTTTTAACGAGATGCTTTCCCCGGGAAAATACTGTGTTAATAAGTTTGATTGATGCTTCTATGTGTGCCTATGAATGTTTCTGCTTCTGTAAAATGATGATCAACGTAGAGGAGATTATGTATTATACATGTTCTGCTTATAATTGTATGATCAAGATAATCTCTGTGAATATGTGTTAAATTATTCAAAATTTCTACATAAAGTATTATTCTAAGGGTAAAATCAACTAATAATAATAATAACAAGTGTTACAAGGTAGCTAAGTTGCTATTTAGGTGGAACTTATGCTTTCATAAAAATTGCAAATTGATATATAAAATAGAAAAATAAATTGCCAACTAATGGCTAAGGATTTACATAATTGTTGGTGGGTTGGTGGGTAGTAACCACTAGTAAGTGTGCACATTTACATTTTTACTCCTAATTATTAAAGTGCTAAAGAACACATATATAATGGTGTTGGTGAGTATATTTCTTTATATCTTCTTCCCATCCATTTTTTATGCAAATACTTGTTTAAATTATGGTGGGCAGTAACTGATCGTAAATATGTTTTTTACCTGAGTCTGAACTATTTTTAAAGATTTTAATTTTGGTTTATTTTCCTAGGAAGCTTAAACAATGAAAAAACGATTCATAAATATATAAAATTCATGGCATTAATATTGCAACCGCATCAAAATATTATGGAGAAAGAATTTGAGGCAGTTGATGATCAACACCAATCAAACCTTGCAAGCCATTTTTCAACTAAACTCTCCAATAACTAATACCATTTTTCAAATCCAATTACCATTTTTTAAGATACCTAATAGGTGGAACCCCTATTAAAAAATATGATTCTTAGTGATACAGTGCTGAGAAATGGCAACAAGAAATTCTAGTTTAATTTGTCCTTAATTTAAATTGAGAATTAAAAATTCTATTCTCATAGCAACTTGTAAATAGTTAATTAAGTTTAATTGACTTAATTAGCTTAGGAATTTCAAGTTGGAAGTCTTTCTGTAGTCATGTATATGTTTTCCCTAAATTTTAGGGGTCTAGGATGAGTTCATTTGAGTTGTAATGTTTGACTCAGTTATTGACATTTAAACTAGTTCTAATTGTTTGTGGAACTAGTAGAGGATTAGTAGTAAGTTGGTGAATTGGTGCATCCTTAGGTGCTACTCTAGCTAACTGAGGATTCCCTCATGACAAACTCATGCATGTCAGTTCAGAGAAAGGCCTAGTTGAGACTAGAGTGCAAGGACAAGGTACTATCAGTTGAAAATGATCTGAGTTTTACAAATCATGCATGCAATCAGAAGAGGACCTAGTTTTGGATTTCACATTTATGTAGGAAGGATTTCCCAATTAAATAAGGGCTAATCCTCAGAGGAACAATGCAAGGAAATAGGGGCTTGGCAGGCAGCAGAATTGATTAAGTGTTGGATAGAGCGGGCTTGTGAGGCAGAGAGCTGATCATACTTGTGGAGGAATTGTTCTAGTGATAACAAGATTTATATTATTACTCATATTTCTGATTAATGCAATAGATAGTCAGGGTTTAGATCAAAGACGAGACCATTCCAAAATACTTGACCAAGTTCATGGCCTATCGCGGTGAGATTGGAAGTGTTGGAATAACCGTTCCTAAGGATGATATGGTGAGCCTAGCTCTCCTAGGAATTCCCAAGAATTGGAATAGCTATCAGGACTTTGTGAATGGGAGGGAGAAGCTTTCAGATTGGGAATGACCATGGTCGGATTTTATGCAAGAGGAGATCAGAAGGAACACCAGAGATGGTTCCTCATGAAAGACTGGTGATGAGGAAAATTGTGCCTTAACAAGTAAGGAAAATAAATGGAAAGGGGAGGCATCCCATTCCAAATAAAATTATTTCCATGGGGGTAAGAAGAAATACATGCTGAAATTTAAGTGCTTTCATTGTCATGAGTTGGGACATTTTGCTACAAATTGTCCACTCAAGAAGTCCAAGAAGAAGTCCTCAGGAGAAGCAACGGGTGAGGCTTTGACCTCTCAATTTGAATTGGATTTTACTCTCATTGTATGCATGGTGTAATCAACGATGGGTAGCATATGGTACCTTGACAATGGAGCTTCATTCTACATGATTGGTGAGAAGGAGTTGTTCAGTGACTTGGAGGAGAAGGATCTCCAGATGCATATCAAGATGGGTGACGTCGGGAGGTATAGTGTTGCAGGATTGGGCATGGTTACTTTTTAGAGGGAGTATGGTGCTCCTCTCACCTTGATAGATGTTATGTATGTACCCAGGTTGAAGAAGACACATAGCCACGGGTCTAGTAAAGAAGATAGGGATTCGAGTTAAGAATCTTTATAAGTTGGAGGTAGAGGATTGTGATGCTTTGAGCACGAAAGCAGAGATGGTACAGAGCCAATATGTTGGCAAGTTGTGGCATAGGTAATTAGGTCACTTGCATCATGGGGCTTCGAAAATCATGAAACATATTTGTATTGGTCTTCCAAAAGGTACAATATAGTGATTTGATACATGCAAGGGATGTACTTTGTGAGAATATACCAAGGCTTCCTTTCACGAAAGAAACAATGAAGCAGAGGTTATTTTAGAGTGAGTCCATTCATATGTGTGTGGACCATTCTTGACAACATCCACATCCAAACATAGGTATTATGTTATATTTTTTGATGAATTTTTTCGTAAATGATGGATATTTTTCATGCAGAAGAAGGATCAAACTTTCACAAAGTTTTTTGAATTTAAAGCATTGGTTGAGAAAGAGTCGGGAAAGAAGGTTAAAGATCTGAGGAGTGATAATAGTGGTGAGTATGTCTCAAATTAGTTTAAGAACTTTTGTGCAGTAGAAGGGATTAAATGGAAGTTGATGACACCCCATAACCCACAACAGAATGGGGTGACTGAGAGGAAGAACATAAGCATTATAGGGAAAACATGGGTGATGTTGAATGATAAGGGCCTACCACTACACTTGTGGGCTGAGGCATGCAACACAACTATTTATTTGCAGAATAGAAGCCTGCATCAAAAACTTGGGATGAAGACACCAGAGGAGGATTTCTCCGATAAGAGGCTGAATGTTGGTCACTTCAGGATTTTTGGGTCATCGATATATTTCCATGTGGCCAAAGATGCACGGAAGAAGCTTGATCCAACATCACAGTTGCGGATATTTGTGGGGTACACTGATACACCTCACAACTATCGGGTGTACTTGTTGACCAACAGGATGAAAATGGTTTGCAGGGATGTCAGGTGCGATGAGTAGAAGCCCATGTGAGTTTCCCTTGAGAGGGAGCTACAACTACATGCATTTGAGGAACTTTTGGTTCCTAATATTGAGGAGTCTGAGATTGATGTGGAACAGCCACATCTAGATCATCCGAGAGTGGAGACATCCACTCAGATCGAGTCTTCCAAAGATGGGAGAAAGCGCACCAGAGAGGCTGGCAGGTTTATGCATGATGCACAGGAGAATGTGGGACCACCCACATCTTAGTGCAGGAAGATAAGGTCACTTGAGAGGAACACTGGATACATGGATCTTATGAGTGAATTTGTTGAGACAGAGCCGTCTTCCTTTGAGGAAGTAGTGCACGAGCCAGTTTGGGTTGATTCCATGGTGGCTGAGTATGACTCCATAGTTCATAACATTGTTTGGGATGTGATCCCGAGACCAAAGGACAAGTCAGTGATGAGCTCCCGATGGCTTTACAAGGTAAAGCAAGTTGCAGATGGTAGTGTGGAGAACCATAAAGCCAGGTTTGTGTCCAATGGATTTTCACAGGTAGAGGGGATTGACTATGATGATACCTTTTCTCCTATTGCAAGGTACTCTTCGATCAAATCTCTACTAACACTATCAGTGAAGATGGGTTGGAAGATACATCAGATGGATATAAAGGCAACCTTCCTTAACAACATGATTGAGGAAGATTTGTACATAGATCATCATGAAGCTTTTGAGACCTTCAACTGTGGGTTCATATGTGTTGGCTCAAGAGAGTGTTGTATGGGCCGAAGCAAGCACCTCGTGCTTTGTACACTAGGATCGATAGCTACTTCGCCGAGTTGGTCTTCACCAAGAGTGAAGCAAATGCGAACCTGTACCACATAGTGGTGGAAGGTAAATTGTTGATCATAGTTTTGTATGTTGATGATTTGATTCTGACAGGTGATGATCAGTTGATCAAGTCTTGCAAGGAGGATCTTGCAAGAGAGTTTGAGATGAAGGACATGGAGCCCATGCATTACTTTCTGGGCATGAAAGTATGGCAGGGTGATGGGAAATTTTTTGTATCTCAGGGCATGTATGTCAATGAGATACTTAGGAGGTTCTGCATGGAGAGTAAGAAACCCATGGAGACTCCTCTAGAAGGTAACTGGAGGAAAGAGGATGCTACTTCAAGGGAAGTAGTGGAAGCTACTGTTTACATGTAGCCTGTGGGTTCACTCATGTATCTAGTGAACACACAGTCGGATATGTGCTATGCAGTTAACCAACTTAGTCAAGCGATGATTAGGTGTACCAAGCTGTATTGGTAGAGGGAAAAGCATGTGTACAGATACCTCAGGGGCACTACTCAGTATGGATTGTGGTATAGACAGAAAAAGGGAGTGAAGCTTCAAGGCTTTACCGATGCAAATTGGGAAGGGATTCCATCCGAAAGGAAGAGCACATTAAGAGGGATCTTCAATTTTGGGTTAGTGACAGTTTCTTAGTATAGCAGGAAAGGAGATCGATTTCACTCAGTTCGGAAGAGGTAAAGCACATGGCTACAAGTCAGGCAACATGTGAGGCCATCTGGATGAGGAAGATCCTAGTTGGCTTGTTTGGTCAGCAGATGGATCCAACTATGATTTACTGTGATAATCAGAGTTGTATCAAACTCTCTGAAAATCCACTTTTTAATTATCGGTTCAAGCATATTAATATATGATATCATCATCTTAGAGATTGTGTATTGAGGCAGATTATATTATTAGAGTACATTCCCATAGAGGAGCAAGATGCTGACATTTTGACAAAGGCATTGTCAAGATGTAAATTTGAGTTTCACAGAGACATGATAGGGGTAGTTGATAATCCCTTTCTTATTGAGAGAGAGTGTCAAGAAATGGCAATAAGAAATTCCAGTTTAATTTGTCCTTGAATTAAACTGAGAATTAAAATTGAATTCTATTCTCATATAAACTTGTAAATAATTAATTAAGTTTAATTGACCTAATTAGTTTATGAATTTTGATTTGGAAATCTTTCTGTAGTCATGTATATGTTCTCCCTAAATTTTAGGGGTCCAGGGTGAGTTTATTTGAGTTGTAATTAGATAACTCGGTTTGACTGAGTTATAGTCAGTTAAACTAGTTCTAACCGATTATGGAACTAGTAGAGGATTAGTAGAGTTTGTGCACTAGTGCATCCTTGGGTCCTACTTTAGCCAATTAATTATTCCCTCATGAGAAACTCATGCATGTCAGTTCAGAGAAAGATCTAGTTGAGACTAGAGTGCAGAGACAATGTAGTATCAGTTGTAGAATGATCCGAGTTGCACAAATCATGCATGCAATCAAAAGAGGACCTAGTTTTGGATTGTATAGTTATGGAGGAAGGATTTCCAAATTAAATATGGTCTAATCCTCACAGGAACAATGAAAGAAAATAGGGGCTTGATAGGCAACAAAATTGGCTAAGTTTCGGCTAGAGCGGGCTTGTGAGGTAGAGAGTTGATCATACTTGTGCAAAAAATGTTCTAGTGAGAATAAGCTTTGTATTATGACTCAGAATTCTAATTAATGCAATAGACAGTTAGGGTTTTGAGCAGTGGATTTCCCCATAGAAATTATTGTGTTATGTGCCATTGATTATCTTCCTCTTGTCGATTATTGTTTTTATCAATCTATTGGTTTCCGATGTTTAAAGAGTAAAGTAGATTCTTGTCTTGTGCTTTATCATTACATGAGCTATGAATCTACATGGAAACCTACATAAAATGTGTTATTGGTCAACATTCCATTCGATAAGAATTATGCATTAAGATTATAATAAATCACATGGTTAATTAAAAAAACACATAGATTACGATTATTAACCCATGGAGAAGCATGTGGCATCATTATTCACATGATTTTGCAAATATTAGAAGAATGGGGTATTGTTTCAATGCAAAAGAGTTTTTTGGCTTAACCTGGATTATTATGGTATGCAGTCGACAAGGGTATTTGGTTATTTGGTTTGATTGATGTTACATTTTACATTGTATAATATAGTTGTGGGTCCTTCAAAATTAGGGTTTGATATATCCGAACATAACTTCTAAGTTTGTGAAGCATCGCCGATATGATCTCATGCCTAGAAATGTATTATTGGGCTTAATTGATCAGATAAATTTTGTCAGAAAAATGGTATTGTTTTATTTGAAATCTTATGTGATGTTCCTATGGCAACACCATTTAATATTAAGCAATCTCTATGAGATTGAGTGTATTTTTTGATCCCATGTATATATATCAATCAAGTTGGGTCTGTTTTAATTATTTTTTATTATGTCTTTGTTTATGGGATATTCGTCCGCCTTCACAGACCTTCACCTCTTGATTAAGTATGTTGCTTTTTGTTATATGTTATTGGCCCTTGCACATATTTTTAATATAGTTATGCCTCGTGAAGGCTCTTTGTTTCTATTTGGAGTATTGAGACGATTCAAATTCTTTCCTAGTGCCACTGGGAATTATTGTACGTATATAAACTTTGCTCCCTTTCCCCATTTATGTTTTGATCTCCTTTGGTTTCTAAAATCAGAGTTTCATTCATATGTCAATGAATGATGCCACATCATTTACTACCTATGTGTAATATGAAATTTAACTGATATATTTGCAGAATGGTTTTCTTTAGTAGAAACAGAGGAAGGGGTAGGGTCGGAGGAATGGGAAACATGGACCAACATCTTGGTGTAAGAAGAGACAAGATACCAAGGGTCTCGATTCATTTCGATGTTGATCCTCAAGAGTTAAGACAACTACTTCATAATGGCTTGGTTAACTTATTGGGTCAATTAGAACCCCAACCAACCTCCCAACCTCAATCACAACAACCCTTATTTCCACATCCACCTCCCATAGGCATCCCCATCCCTCCATATACATTTTCTCCTCTGGTTAATCCAAACATCGATGGATGGGAACTAGTTATTTTTGCACAACCCCTGCATTCAAGGCAAGGTTGGCCTGATATTTTTCCTCCCAATCATCCTCCTGAAGCTCATGTGTCATGTCTACAATTTGCTTTTTCTCATGTCATACATACTCCTCCTGCAACACCTCAACTATCCACTCTTGCTTCTTGACATGCCTCCTCTGCACATCAAGTCTCCAAACAACCTAGAACATTGGCCAACCTAGTTGTCCAATCATTGAAACTTCCAGTCATCCCCTTACCTATTGCCATTGAGCATGAAGCTGCTTCTGCTGGTTCCTCTCACGGATAATTGCATTTAGTGACATCACACCCACAACAAGAGGAGAAACAAGCAAAGTCAACCCATTCTCACAAGCAAGGGGATTAATCTAGGTTTTCACATTCTCACAAGCAAGGGGATTAATCTAGGTTTTCATAGAGAGAGAGAGAGAGAGAGAGAGAGAGAGAGAGAGAGAGAGAGAGAGAGAGAGAGAGATTTGTTATGAAAATTGGCGCATATGTTATATATGTTGGTCATGTATTAATTTTCATGGTTATGCATGGGACTTGTTATGTGTTATGGTTATCAGTTTAATTGGGGTGTTTAAGAGATGAATAAAACAAATAATCCACATTCCCAATTAATTTATGCTTTAAAGGGAAATAAGAGGCTTACTTGAATGGAAAAAGAGGGCCCCACTTATTAGAGTCAAACTTTGGATTAAAATTTCTAATAGCCTTTATACGTCTCTCTTCTTGATTCTAATCATCTTGATTAGAAATGTAACTAATATGATCTTTTTAAAATTGAAAACTTCCAAAACCACTTGGAACCTCATTAAAATTAGGAGAGATCTATGAAGATGGAGGGAGAAAAGTTGTGAAGAGGTATGCTACAAAATTGTTAGGTTGTTCTTTTATTCCTCTAATTTTATTTTTTATAAATTGGAGAGTTGATCTTAATGGTGACAACAATTCTATCTCTAAAGGAGAGACCAATTAGGGTGACTTCCCTCAATTATTCAAGGATTTGTGAAGGTATCTTGTGTTCTTTCTAATCATTTAATTGTTTTTTAGAAGGTTTGATTTTTAATTATTGGTGCAAATGGTCATCTTTATGCAGAAAGCAAGTTGTCCAATTTCATAATTTGTTTGAAAGATCATCATGTTGCTAGTCCTATTTGATTTCCTTGACTGTTGTATATGAGCCTATACGTTGCAATAGTTTGAGTTTTTGAACTAGTCAAAGGTATTCCCAGGACCTACTATTAAAATTTAGAATATTATCTTATTCAATAAAATCAACTTATTTCCTTTACAACCCCTATCTTTGTTTACCTCGTATATTTTGTTATATTATTATTCACGGTTTTTCAAAACTTATGCTCTACAGGTTTTCAAGGTTTTGACCTAAAATATTGACTAGCTCATTGTTAATTATGTTATCACTACTCCAGATCTCCAAGGATGAGGAAGAGTCCAGCTGAGGTAACCATAGACCAACCTTTTGACTTGGTATCTAGCCCTACCAAGTCGGAGAGGGCTCTTTCCACAAAATCACAACCAAGAGGGTTGGATGAATTAGGTTTTTAGGCTAGTTATAATGTGCATAAGGGCTTGATTTTTTGAAATTGGGTTGCTGGATGAGGATTAGGTCAAAGAGACTAGATCAGGGCCAATAAGGGTATGATTGCATAGATCTGATGGAGCAAGGTAGGTAGAAACTCAAACACTTTAAGGTTCTTGAGTGAGATGGATCAGACTGGTGAGGTGCTAGAAAGAGCAAGACAAACATGTATTCTTTCTAAACTGAAGAAAATGGACAAATTATGAATATTTCCCCAAAACAGAGCATGTAAGATGTATTCTGCTCATCAACTTGAAAATCAACATATCATAGAAGTGAAATGAAACATGAGAGTACAAAACATTCAAACATATGCAACATAAGAAGAAACTATGTCAAAATGCCATACCACAGGTATTCCATCAAAATAGCTGCAACTCATTCATTAAATTTCTGCCAAATACTGATTACACTAGTGTCTCTAATCAATACAACAACATCCAACTGATTCCAACCTCTTCCAAGAGTGAAGAAGGGAATGATATAGACATCAAAACAACCTTCTCTCATCCTCAGGGGTCGAATCCCTGAGTTGAGGAAGAGATCCACAAAAATCTGAATTGATACCTAGAGTGTAGGGAGGTCAAACTGACTCATCCCTCACTTTTTGGAAACTGATTCATTACATGACAAAAAGAGTTTTCACCTAATATATTTACCCTAGGTAACTTTAAAAGACATAATTACATTTGTTTTTACAAATTACATCAATAAAACTTCATAAAATTCCTTAAGTAACTGAGAAAGTGTGAAAAAGTAGCAAAATATCAGTTTCTGGTCATATGCGCACTACCAATGGTCTATGTGCAATGCCTTTGGTCTGTGTGAAGCACCATCTTCCAGCTGAGTTTTGAAGGGGTTTGCGATGTGCACATTGAGCTCAAGATAGCTCATTGGAAATCCTGTCATGTCTAGTTTCCAAAAATGTACTTGGTTCTAGAAAATGATAAGATTTGACCCTCCAAAAATTCAATCTCCCAAGAATGCTCCTATGCACAACGCCTAGCTGAAAAAGAGGGCAGAAATGTGATTTTTGAGGTGTTTTTGGCCATTTCTCCTTGTCAGATTGCCCAATTTTGGTGTGCCAATAGTCAAAATTGCATGTTTACTACCTTATGAATCCAATGGTGGTCTTGGTTTTGCATTTGGAGGCCTCTATAAGGTGCACAACGCCTAGGGTGCTGCACATAGGACAATCAAACTGTGCAAAAACTGTCAAAGTTTGCACAAAAACCCAAAAATTTCAAAAAATGCCCAGAAACTTGTCAAAATTGATACATGAAATTCTGATGAAGTATGTCAAGCATGGAAAGAGGCCTCAGCAAGGATATCATGTTTCCTTTTCTCTTCTTGCATGATTAGGGTTTCAATTTGGCATTTTCCCTCTTAAGCTTTGACCTTGCAATTTTGTTCCTCATGGCATAATGCTTTGCCATCTTTCTTTGAATGTCATTGTCTTTGTTGGCCTTGTCCAGGAGCTTCTCCAAATGCTGGTTAATCCTTCCTCCCTTATGTGGCCTTCTCTCTTCCCTCTCTTCTTCCTCCATGAAATCTATGTTTCTCTTCTTCCATAGTGTCTTGGCTAGAAACCCTAGGGAGATGAATTGGGAGTGAAATGTAGGTTTAGGGAGTGGGGAATGGGATGGAAAAAATTAGGGAGATGGGGGAAGGGATTATCAAATTGAGGGAGGTGACAGGGAGTAGAAATGTTGTGGGATTTGGGAGCCTAGGGAATTGAGATACCTAGGTCTTAGGGTTTAGAGGATAAAGGGATCTGGGGAAAGGGAATGGTAGTGTAAGGGTAGGGATAGGGTTTTTAGATATGTAGGAAGGGTAGTGAAAGTCTTAGGAAGTATATTTGGAAATTGGGAATGAAACTAGGGTTTTTAGCAAGGAAGACACCAAATTTTTATAGAAGATTCAAACACCACTAAAATTTGCCTTTAGGAATGCTAAGAGGTGGCATTAGATGTTACTTACTTGCTAGGAGGTGGAGAAACCCTTTGCTAAGGGTTTTGAGGACCTACACAAAGTTTGGAAGCTTGCAAGTGAAATTGGGCAGGTGCGCAACGCCTGTTACAGGTGCGCCCTCAATCTGCCAGGTGCACAGCACTGACTTCAAATCAACGTTTGAGTGCCTTCCCGAAGTCCAAATTGAGCTCATGATAGCTTGTTGGAAATATATCTCTCTTGGCTACACAATGGACCTATCAAGAACTGAAAATGATTAAGTATAGCCTCTCAAAAATCAATTCTCCCAAGACTGGTCAAAAAGTGTAGAATGGGGGTGCAAAAATGCAGTGTGCTCTTGCAGGCAACTTTTGGAGGCCTTCCTCAACTCCAAATTGAGCTCATGATAGCTCATTGGAAATCTCTTCCAGTATAGTTGTCATTTGACTTTGAAATTTTGATGCTTGGCATGTGGAACTCTGAGTTGGTAGCTTGGGAGTCATGAACTTATTACAAATTGAATAACATAAAATTACATAGTGAAAATATAAAAATTTACATTTGAACTCAAAATTACATGATGAAATAAGCATTTCTCTTTACAAATCATCTTCACATGGTGAAGAGATGTTATTTGATCACCCTTTACTTGTTGGTCTTATGCAATGGAATGGAGTTTTATTGGAATCTTGGAAACCCGAATTACCTAATGAAACCTTAAAAAACCCTAAAAGACCTAATGAGACCTTGAAGGACTGAATTTCAAGATGACATGATGACCTCATTACTAATACAAATGGCATGATAAATTTAACTTTATGGATGATGTACAATCAACAAGATATGAAACTATGCCAGCAAGTAATCACATTTGGGGAAGAGTGATGTTTTTGGACTAGGACTATCATCAGTGACTAATTTTTTGCATGACCTAGTGGAATGATAAAAAAATTCTGAATGGGACCTGTAAAATGATATGAAAAGAGGATTTTTGATCACTAATGGCATGATGCAAATATTGAAACTAACAAATTCAACTCTGAATTTTGTCTTTTTTTAGTCTTCGTTAATCATTTATATCATTGTGAATATCATGTTTCAGATGTATACCTATCGACTTCTCCTTTCTTTTAGTTAATATATCTGCAATGTAAATACATCCAAAAACAAAAACAAAAAATATCAATAAATTTGCACTTTACACTGTATATTTTGTTTTGAGCAAATTGTCTCATTATCTTGTTGGGATAATAAGATTCGAGGGGTTGATTGGTTTAGTTTGTTTAACTTAAACCAAATTATCAACATTATTTACATGGCACAAAGGCTACAACAAGACCTTCAACTTTATGGTCCAGTCAAATATGTGAAAAATAACTTTTACAATAATATTGAAAAATAAATATATTTTTTTCAAAATTAAACATTATAAGTTCCATTGACTAAATTAATAATGATAAAGAAACAAATCAAATAATAAATATAATAATACTAATAATATATAGTATGATTTGTCCACCTGGGGTAGCTCAAGTGGCCATGGCCGTGGAATAAAGTCTCACGGAACCGGAATCTTAAGTTCGAATCTTATAAGTGAATAATAGACATGTATAATTGAAAATAAAAAAGTACGACCAAACTTAAAAAAATATATATATAATTTAATTTAATTAATAATATTATTAATGTGGAAACTTAATTACAAGGTAAGTTGAGCATGCATCTTGTCGAATTAGATAATGACGTTCGACTCAACCACATGCCCTTTTGCAACACAACTTTTAGTCTCAAAAAATGTTACAGTTTTGGGAATACAAAACGCGTGAAATCACAAAGAGAATATGGGTAATTTAGTTGCAGATGGAAAACGATTTATTTATTAGTGAACTATTATTATTAAAATTATAAAAAATTCAATTGAATTTCAAAAATAGTTTTTATTCTAACCTCTCCTCATTAACTTCAAACTCGAAACTCTTCATTAACTTTAAACCAACTAAATTAATATTAATTTAGAAAAAAACAATACCTTTAAACTTTAACAACCTAACCTTAAAAATAAATAATAAACACCCCCTCATATCACATATCTCAATGACAAATCAGCAGTGATCACTTGATTTTAGTGTTGAAATGTGAACAACGCAACGGCTTTTTCATAATTATACGTAAACTAAATTTATGTGATATGAATCATATCACATATCTTAATGAGAAATTTACATGTGGTCTGAGTCATATCATATATCTAAATGACAAATTTGTAATGATCATTTGATTTTAATCTTGGAATCTAAACAACACGAGTTTTTTATTTTTCATAATCATATGTAAATTTAATTTAATCACTATTTATGTGATATAATATTTTAATAGAAAATTGGTATTATAAGGAATGTTATGTTAGATTATTTAAATATTTTACGTTAGTTTATATGTATAATAGAATTGGAGTTAATATGGATTTAGGTTGGTTATATATATATATATATATATATATATATATTTATTTATTTATTTATTTATAAGGGTTGGAATAAGTGGTTTAGAGTTATTTGCGAAGTTTTTTGATATTGTCATTGATCGTGAGTTTGACTCTCTTTGATTCCCTAGATCTGACACATATTGTGTCCCTCCCTATCTGGCCCTTAATCTGACCCCACCTCCAATATTCCAAGCTGTTAGGATATTCCGACACATAGGATATAGTTAAGTTCAACTTGGTCTAGTATAGAGTTAGGTTAGAGTTAGGTAAAGTGTGTTTCTTTACCGTTGTACATTTTGTAACTTACAATCCGACGGTCACGATATGTAGTGATCCGACGGTTCACTCTCACCTCGGTATTACCGACACTTGATCCGTGGCTTGACACCCGATTGGTCCATGAGTTCTATTTAAAGCGCATGGAGGGTCATTGTTCGGGTAATCCGTGCATGAGAGAAGCTTATGTAAATTTTCATTCTTTGATTAATAAATTGTCTGTACCCACGTTGGGACAGGCCGTGGACTGTTTCCCTCCTTGCACTCTGAGGGTTTTAACCACGTCAAAAATACTGGTGTATTGATTTGAGATCTGGTTGTGAGCGGTGTCCTTTTGGTATTCTTTCTGAGGAACTTACCCTGTAAATTCCTACATGGTATCGGAGCAATAGGAAGAGGACCACATAAATCACTGTGCTTTGCGTGCTTGCCTTGGGAAGGCTCTTTTCCCCTACAAAACACAAAACACAAAACCCAACACGAATATGCAAAGAAAAACAAACCTTACGGCTCAAAGTTAGCTTTAGCCAAAAAAACTAGAATTTTAAAAAAATTCTCAAAGTTAGCTTTTAACCGAAAAACTAAATATTTTTCTCAATGTTTCTGATTTTCCAAGATCACACTAAGGTGCAGGGAAAAGAGCATACGCATGAGAAAAATCCTTTCTTTCTGTTTCTGATTTGCCCAGATCGCACAGAGTCGCAGGGCAAAGAGCATACGCAGAAATGAAAGGTATAGATCCGGGAAAAAAAAAGGCTAAATAAACCGAAACCGAAATAAGCAGAGAGAAAATGATAGTAAACTGCAAAAAAAAACACTGTATACCTCCCGATCTGAAAAATGACGCAGCTAGGGCTACCGGAAACCTTTTCGCGTGAAACGAAAGGGGTTCCTCACTGAAACAGATGCTCCGAACGCAACAGAGCAGTCCTCTCGGCCCGAAAGCAGTCAGAAACAGCAGATCTAGGAAACGACAGCCGCATGCAGTTCTACCGGCTTCAGATTTGGATCACCAACGGACGCGGCCCTCAAATAGCTTTGATACCATGATTTATGTGGTCCTCTTCCTATTGCTTCATTCTCTGGCTGCAAGTACTTCTTAACTTTCATTGATGATTTCTCCAGACGCACTTGGGTATACTTCTTAAAACTCAAGAGTGAAGTATTTACCACCTTTTTGGCCTTCAAAGCATTCGTTGAAAAACAATCTGGACATCAAATTCTTAAGCTAAGAACTGATAATGGTGGAGAATATGTTAAAAATGCATTCATCAACTTTTGCACCGAAAATGGAATTCAAATGCAACATACTGTTCCATACACTCCACAACAAAATGGTGTAGCTGAAAGGAAAAATCGCACCTTAAAGGAAATGGCTAATTGTATGCTGCAATCTAAAGGACTCAGTCTTAGTTTTTGGGCCGAAGCAATTAATTGTGCAAATTATATAATCAATCGCACTCCTACTAAGGTTCTAGAGAATATCACTCCAGAAGAAGCCTGGAGTTCCATTAAACCAGATGTAAGTCACTTTCGTGTGTTTGGAAGTGAAGCATGGGCCCATATTCCAGATGAAAAGCATAAAGCCTTAGAACCTAAGAGTGAGAAATGTACTTTTGTTGGATATTCTGAAGATGTAAAAGGCTATAGACTTATTCCATTTAAGTCCAAAAATGTTATCATTAGAAGAGATGTAAAATTTGATGAAAATAAATCGGCCTGCGAGCCTAGTCCGGCGGATGTGCCACCTCTTCCTATCTCTTCTATCTTTGAAAACATTTCTTCTTCTGATGATGAAAGCGACGATGATAATCCTTCCCCACCTTCTCAGGATCCTCAGCTTCCAAGATGGGTCCGTGCTACTCGGGATGCAGCAGGTGATCTTGCCGGTGATCCTACAGATCAGCGACGTACACGTTCTCAGTTTGAAAGAGCCTCTTCTTTACTGGCTCAAGCTCCAGTAAATCATGATCCTGACACTTTTGCAGAAGCTTCAGGCCATCCACATTGGGAAGCAGCTATGAATGAAGAATATCATTCATTGATGACAAATGATACATGGGATCTTGTTCCTCTACCAAAGGGACGCAAACTTGTTAGATGCAAATGGGTTTACAGAACCAAGTATGGACCAGATGGGAAAGTTGATAAACATAAGGCTCGTCTAGTTGCTAAGGGCTTTTCACAGGTTGAAGGCATTGACTACACTGAAACCTTCGCCCCTGTTGCCAAAATGAACTCTATCCGCCTTGTTCTTTCCCTTGCTGCCTCTTTAAAATGGGAAGTCCATCAGATGGATGTTAAATCTGCCTTCTTGCATGGGGACTTGCAGGAAGAAATCTATATGGAACAACCCATTGGCTTCATACAAACAGACTCCAGCCTCGTTTGTCGACTTAAGAAATCCCTTTATGGCCTCAAGCAAGCTCCTCGAGCTTGGTATGCCAAAATGGATAGCTTTCTTTTAGAATCTGGCTTTTCTAGGTGTCATTCTGACAATACTGTCTACACCAAGAAAGTGGGCAACTCTCTCATCATCCTTGTTCTTTATGTTGATGATCTTATTCTTACTGGTAGTGATCCCAACCTTATAAACCATGTGAAGTCCAGCCTTAAAAAGAAATTTGAAATGACAGACTTAGGACACTTACACTATTTTCTCGGTCTTCAAGTCTTGCAATCCCAAGAGGGTATTTTCCTTTCCCAGTCCAAGTATGCTTGTGATATTCTTCGTCATTTTCACATGGAAGACTGTAAGCCAGCCACTTCTCCCTTTCAGTCTGGAGTCAAACTTTCAGTCTCTTGTACTTCTCCTGAAGTTGATGCTACCTTATACCGTCAACTTGTCGGAAAACTCTTGTATTTAACCCATACTCGTCCTGATCTTTCCTTTGCTGTTGGTCTTGTTGCTCGTTTTTTGCAAAACCCCCGTGAAAGTCATTGGAAAGCAGCTAAAAGAATACTTCGTTATGTTCGAGGTACAGTACAGTTTGGGATTCATTACAGTGCCAAAGCAGCTCCTCTGTTAGTTGGTTTCACTGATTCTGATTGGGCTGGTGACCCTGATGATCGGAAGTCTACTGCCGGTTATGTCTTCACTCTTGGTTCAGGACCAATTACATGGGCTTGTAAGAAACAGGCTGCCATTTCTCTTTCGTCAGCAGAAGCAGAGTATCGTGGTGCCGTGGAAGCTAGTAAGGAAGCCTTGTGGCTTCGTCAGATCCTATCAGAGTTTGGCTTTGAGCAGCAGCATCCAACCACACTTTGGTGTGATAATCAAAGTGCCATTCAGCTATGCAAAGATCCAGTTCAGCATCAGCGCAGCAAACACATCGAACTACACATGCACTTCATCAGAAAGCTCATTCATGACCATGTTCTTGAAGTGCAATATTGTCCAACAGATGATCAGGTTGCAGACATCTTCACAAAGGCTCTCACAGAGGCGAAGTTCACTAAACTTCGATATATGCTTGGAGTTCAGGAAGTTGTCACTAAGGGGGGATAGGCTCTAGTGCCTCCTTCCTTCTCCTATTGTGTCATATTTGTAAATCCTTCAATCCTATCCCAAGTTGTTCTTAAGGGGGGATGTTAGGATATTCCGACACATAGGATATAGTTAAGTTCAACTTGGTCTAGTATAGAGTTAGGTTAGAGTTAGGTAAAGTGTGTTTCTTTACCGTTGTACATTTTGTAACTTACAATCCGACGGTCACGATATGTAGTGATCCGACGGTTCACTCTCACCTCGGTATTACCGACACTTGATCCGTGGCTTGACACTCGATTGGTCCATGAGTTCTATTTAAAGCGCATGGAGGGTCATTGTTCGGGTAATCCGTGCATGAGAGAAGCTTATGTAAATTTTCATTCTTTGATTAATAAATTGTCTGTACCCACGTTGGGACAGGCCGTGGACTGTTTCCCTCCTTGCACTCTGAGGGTTTTAACCACGTCAAAAATACTGGTGTATTGATTTGAGATCTGGTTGTGAGCGGTGTCCTTTTGGTATTCTTTCTGAGGAACTTACCCTGTAAATTCCTACACAAGCCTCCTCCGTGCCTGACCCCACATCAAGGTTAAGACCCCTCAATAACCACCACGCGATAACCATCAGATCAAGCCCCACCCAGATCCAATGCTTATCGCGTCCTTCTCTGTCCGGCCCTTATCACCTCAGGAGCACGCGATATGAGCGGTTTTGTCCTGCCATGCGTCAGACCCTAAGGTACATCGCGTCCATTTCATGAAATACTGCCCAGGGGCCTGAAGCGGTGCGATGTATACCGCTTACCACTCCCCATGTCATTAACTCCCCTCCTTTTCAAGTGCGCGATGACTGTTGGATCATCTCCCACCCAGATCCTACACATCGCGTCTTTCATAACCTTCCTCCATATGAAATCAGTTTTGCTCCATGCTAAAAAACCCAAAACTATTGTCCCATGTTGAAAACCAATTACTTGACTACTCCGCATGATGTTAGACCAGCGAGGAGTTTCCCACTCTCTCTCGTCAATGAAAGTCAACTTGTGTTGGCTTGTGCTCTGTGGAGTTTTGCCCTTGACCAACTCTCCTTGTCTGTTAAGGAATTGGTTGCCTTTCAGCTTCTTCATCATTCTTTACCAGCATACCTTGAGCTAGAAGACATCCTTTGTTAGCCATTATATCAGCTTCCTTGTTAAGAGATCGCAGGACATGGTAGTATGAGCAGGATGTGAAGTTTTGAATAACCTTTCTTACTATTTCAAGGGTCTTGTTTAGAGCCAAACTGTTAAGTTGGTCACCAATGTTGAGAGTTTTAATCAGGATTTCAAAATCCCTAATGATTTGAAGATTTTCCCCTCTGTTCCTTTGAGCTAGCTAACACGCTTTGAGCATTCTGAGGATCTCTGCCTGGTTGTTGGTGCTCTGACCTAGGCCCCAACTGAAGTTGTCCTGTTTTTGTCCATCTGTGGAGTAAATTATTCCTCCTGCCCCTGATATCCCCGGGTTTCCTTTGGAGGCTCCATCGAAGAAAATCGTGACTTTGCCCTGACTTTTCCACCATTTTTTAAAGTCCACCTCAGAGATCCGCAGGTGCCACTCTGGATTGTGGTTGGGTGAGGAATTTTTTTTTTATGCTTTCCTGTCTCTGGGAATCCCCTAGCCAGTTGAGCTCTTTAGGGAGAAGGGTATTGTCTGAGTTGTGAGGTCTATTTTCAAAAGTTTCTAGTAGCAGAGCTTTGGCCTTAGCAGTCACTGTGTTGGAGGATTGTAGTCTTTTGTTGAAGATGGTTTCATTCCTAGCCAACCAAATTCCCCAGTAGATATATTTTGGGATTGCATTCCAGATTTTAATCCATATTGATTTTATATTCAAAGAGTGAGGATAGAGTTCTTTCCAAGTTGCGAAAAGACTAACAACTAAAGTTTGCTAAGGGATTTGGGCATTGAGTCCCATAATTGCTTGCATCTAGACCTCTTGAGAAAAGGGGTAGTCTATGAACAGATGATCGATTGTTTCCTGGTCCTTGCAGCAAAGAGGGAATCTGTGTGGTCCAATGATTCCTCTTTTCTCTAAGTTTTCCCCTGTGAGGGTCCTTCTGTGCATTAGAATCCAACAAAAGAAGTTGATTTTTGGGAGTCCAAATGGGTCCCAAACATGCTGCCAAAGCTTTGTAGTATGGATTTGTTGTTCTTGTTCTTGAAGAGCTGCAAAGCCCAGTCGAGCTGAGTAAGCTCCGGTCTTCCCCCAGCCCCACTTGTCCCTCAAATGGAGATGCACTGGTGCAAGACTAGTGTGTTTAGCTAATAATTGATGGAGTTGAGGGAGAATCCAATCAAGGGGGCGATGGAGGGCCCAATTACTCTAGTTCCCTTCTGAGTCCCATGTGCATATGTCAGCAAGTTTGTGGATACCTTTCTGGATGAGCCAATTTCACAAGTCTGCTATTTCCAGAGCAAGATTTAGGGGATGAAGACCCATGATCTTGTCCTCCCACAGTCTAATTATTTTCCCATTTCCTAGAATTCTGTAGAGTTGATCTTTGAAGAAATTCCAGCCTTGGCTGCACAACTTCCACAGTGTGGTTCCTTTGTGGGAGACTCCTTCTTCCATATTCTTTATTGTGAGTCTATGCAGATATTTTTTAATTAGAACTTGACTTACAGGGTGTCTTTGGTTTGAGAATATTTTCCAGAGGATCTTCCCTCCCATTGCCAAATTGGCCAACACAAGATCTCTTACTTGAAGTCCACCTTCAAATATTGGTCTTTTCACTATGTCCCAACGTATTATATGATATTTTTTTGGTTCCCCTTTCCTCCTTGCCATAGAAAATTTCGAATCAACTTTGCTAATTGTTCGGTGATCATTTTTGGAGCTAAAAGGAATGAAGCCTGGTAGATAGAAAGGGATGAGAGAACTAAATTAACCAGAGTGAGCTTTTTGGCTGTGATAAGCCACTGGCCGCCCCAAGCAGTCATTTTTGCCTTGATTTTGCTGATGATTTCCATCCAATGAGAGGCCTTTGTGGTACCCAAGGTTAAAGGCAGACCAAGATACTTGAATTTATCCCATGAGACATGACCGGTGAAACCCAGGGCTTGGGCAATCCTGAGTATAGATTGTTGGTCTGCCGACCAATGGTACATTGCACTTTTTTTCTTGTTGACCATAGCTCTAGAGACTCTGCAGAAGCTTTGGATAACTCCACTGAAGGCTCTTTCAATTTTAATAGAGGCTCATCCCATAAGAATAGAGTCATCAACGAACAAGGCATGATTGATTGGGTTTGTTCCGAGTATCACCCTAATGCCAGGGAGTGTCCCATTGACCTTCTCATTTGAGAGCTTTGGGATTAGAGAGTCTGCCATTAAAATATACAGGAAGGGGGACAAAGGGCAACCTTTCTTGATTCCCCTCGAAGCTTTGAATTATTTTTCCAACCTACCATTTACTAGAGGGGCAATCCAGGGTTCTCCAATGCATGCCTTAATAAATTTTACAAATTCAGAACTGAAACCAAATGTAGAAAGTACATGGAGGAGGAAGGAGTGGCTTACTCTATCGAAGACGTTCGCCATATCCAGTTTGATGAGCATACCTTGCTCTTTGCGTTGATGGCTGGAATGGATGATTTCCTGCACCAGTATCACATTGTCCAAGATATGCCTGCCTTTGAAAAACCCTCCTTGATTGGGAGAGATGAGTTTGTCCAACAGAGGCTTTATTCTGTTAGCAAGTAACTTGGTGAGTATTTTGTAGGACGCATTGCAAAGCGAGATTAGTCTGAATCTGTCAAGAGTCTCCAGGTTGGCTTATTTGGGAATTAGGGCTAGGAAGGTGGAGTTTATGCTTCCTCCCACTTCGGCTTTTCGAAGGAAACCTTTGATCATTCGGAACAAGTCAGCCTTGATGATGTCCCAGCAGAGTCTATAGAAGTGTATTGAGAATCCATTAGGTCCTGGGGCTTTGTCTGGTTCCATCTTCCATATGACATTGCTAATTTCTTCTTCAGTGAATGGCATCAGGAGTGTTGAATTGTCCTCCTCATTGACCATCCTTGGAACATGCTTGAGGAAGTCATGTGCTTCCTCATCATCCTCCTCACCTTCTTCTTTGAACAGCTGTTGAAAATGAGAGGTTGCAGCCTCTTTTATCAGAGATGAGCCTTTAAGAACAGTTCCATCAGGCAAGGTGATTTCAGCTATGTGGTTTCTAGAAAGGCGGGTTCGAATTTGCTTGTGGAAGAAGGTTGTATTTTTGTCTCCAGACACAAGCCAGAGGTTGCGTGACTTGAGCCTCAAATATTCTTCCTCTTCTCTAAAAGTCCGGAGGGTACTGATTTGGTGTTCTTTCTCACTATGAATTTCTGCTCTGGTTATGTCTTGTATCTCCAGGCCCATTTGGAGATCCAACAGCTGCTTTGTGCTCTGTTTTCATAGGGAAGTGGGAGAGGTTGTGGGATTTTTTATCCATTGCTTCAGTGCTATTTTGGTGGCTTTTATCTTTTTCTCCCATACATATTTGGGTGATCCAAGAATGTGGTTGGACCAAGCTTTATTCATTGTTTCCAAAAACCCTTCTCTGTTTGCCCATAGTGGGCTGAACCAGAAGGGGATTGGTCCTAGGTTTTCTTCTTCTTCTAGCAAAAGGAGGATGGGTTTATGGTCAGAGTTCCACTTAGGGAGAACTTTTGTGTAGATAATGATCTTCTCGGAGAGGAATGAACTCTAAAGAAGGAATCTATCTAGCCTGGCTGAAATATGCTCCTCCCCTATTATGTTGTTTGTCCATGTGTATAGCCCTTTTTTTGGCTTGAAAGCCATTAAATTCCATTGTTGAATTAGATTTTCCACTAAGGGGAGGAAGTGATCCTGGCTGCTGGTTCCTCCTCTTTTTTCCTTTGGTTCTAGGTTTAGGTTGAAATCTCAAGCAATAATTATGTTATTGAGGGAGTATGCTTCCAAAAAATCAATGAGAGTTTGCCAACATTGTTCCTTTTCTGCATAGAGGATAGGTACATAGAGATTAAAGAGTGCAATGTTTATCTTACTTGGTAGGTGTCGGATTTCCGTGTAAATCCAGTGCTATGTTTGAAAGGAGCTCTCCAGCTGGAATTTATCAGCCTCCCAAAGAGTGGCTAATCCACCGCATGTACCTCTAGCACTAACAACTTTTCTAGTTTTTGTTTTCCATTTTGCTTTGCTGAGTTCCAGAAGGGCTTCACCTTCTATTTTAGTCTCTTCAAGCATGAGGATCTCAGGAAGTTTTGATTTTATTGGGCTCTTGACTGCTTTGCATTATCTACTAGTGGGGGTTGGGGCAACACCTCCCTTAGGAGGCCTGGTTCTAGTATTTCTGCCGATAGACATCTCTATAGTGGCCTGGCTGCCCTGCATTTTTTGTTTCTCTGCTTCTTCTTCTCTAGCTTCTTTGTGAGATTTCCTCCCCACTCTTTTCAAGGGCCTCTTAGATGATTCATCTTTCGAGGATCTCGATATCTCAAGGGTCTTCTTTATTGTCGTTTCTGCAAGGAAGGGGAGGTATAGCTACCTTTTGGGGTTTGGAGAGGGACTGATTCCTCTTGCCTTTTGACTTCTTCCATGTTTTTAGATTGTTGTTCAGCCTCATTATCTACTGGATCTTGGAGTTTTTCTGGTGTGATGAGAAATTCAAAGGGATTCGTTGATATGTCTGCTATTCGTGGGACTGGAATTCCTTCTGCTTAGGTTTCGAGAGGAGGAACCTTCCCAGTGGAGACGACTTTCCCTTTTTTCTTGTTGCTCTACTTAGTTGGTCCTGACTTCTGAACCTGAGTCCATTGATCTCCTTTCTCCTTCTTCCTCTAATTTCTTTTTACAATGCTTGGTAAAATGCCTATAGCCATGGCAGTGGCGGCATTTAAATGGGAGTTGCTCATAGTCTAGAACTTGTATGTGTGTCCAGTCAGCCATTGTGAGTTTAATGGCTTCAGGGAGGCCTTCCTCCAGGTATACTTCTACACAAATTCTCGCATAGGAGTACTAGTCTCTTCTTTTTGCTTGATCGATGTATTTGCCTAGCTTGTTGCCTATGGTTTCTAAGGATTTAGGGTTCCAACAGTGCAAAGGTAGATGGGGTAGTCGCACCTAGACCGGAACAACCGAGGGCACATCCTCAGTCGGATCAAAATCTGGAGTCCATTGATTCAGATAGAGACCCTGAGGCCCCATGAAATATGGCTCATTTCTGAAAAATAGATTTCTGTCTTCTGCTACTTCAAATACGAATATGAAGAAGCCTTTACCGACGAAATGGCTTTTTATTCCTTCTTTGACTAGGGATCGCCAGTTCCTTTGTACCCAGGATTCTACCGCTTTAGGCGAGGGCCATAAGCCTGTGAACTAGCCAATAAGCCCTCGTTCAGCTAGGTTTAGTGCCGCTTTGCAAGGTTCTTCAATCGGCAGAGCAACTGTGGGGATGGATTCCATTTTTTTAACAAATTTCTGTTGGTTTTCGGTTGTTGGTCGTTTGTTGCATGCTGCAACCAGGTCACGGAATGCAGCTAGCTCAGGTTGCAAAGATGTTTCCTTTTCACGGCCCCCTCCTGGGGCCATGGCTCTGGAGGTGCGCGTAGTCTCGAAGGTGGTTGTGGCTCTTTGCGCACTCCTCGGGCTTCCTCCTACCGGCCCCAGAGGCTGCACCAGGCTCCCGCTATCTGGATCCTCTCGCGCAGGCTGCACCAGGCTCTAGAGCTTAATCTATGCTTGAAAAAAAAATCCAAATTTAGAGAACCAACTCCAACTGGTTTAGTTATTAAGTATAATTATAATTATTTATTTTATTTTATTTTTAATGTAACTTCACTAAGTCAAATGTTGGAAGTAATTCTTCCATGTAATGAGCAAGTTGTCATTGTCAGTCCCTAGGTGTCAACCTAGATGTAGTCAATTTCCTATGTGTGAGTTGTAATAACTATCTAGATGTGTGGTTATTAGTGATCTAGATACTATAAATATGTAACCATTAAGATTAATAAAACAAAGTGTGTGATTTGTGTTGTTTGAACAATCTCTAGCTCTCTCTTTTCTATCATGGTATCAGAGCCTGGCTTGACTCCCCTCAAGGGAGGGCTAGGAAGATGAGAGAGCCTTGAATTTTATTGCTATGTAAATAGGTTAAAGTAAGAGTGTTGTTTTGTGAGTGGTTGTGAGATTTATATATATTTGTAAAAAAAAATGGTGGAGTGTGCATTAGAATTGGTTAGAATCACCTTGTTTCTCGTCTCGAACTCAGATACATCGCACTCTATGCGGTCTCTTTAGGAACGAGCACTTCCAGGACGGTTTCCAGCACTTGTGTGTTGTTTTTTTCCTAGTATTGAGCTGTTGGGTTCCTTTTTGGGATATTCATGTTGACAACTCATGAAATCTAAAACGTCTATCAATATTTGAGGAGGCATTGAGGGTTTTAATACTAGTTGGCTTGCGTTTTGTGCACCTATCACCATTTTTCTTTGTGGAATGGATATGTTCGTTTGTTGTGAGTCGAGTGTATGCATTCGAAACGTGTCATTGAGATCTGTCAACTAGAATCATCTAGATGTCTGCTACAGTGTTAGTACCAGTTGCACAATCCAGATCCGTGATTCTGAGAGGGCCCTCTCGGGGAAATATGAGCTTCTCGATGGTGGCCTCAAACAACAACTACAACATCTAGAAAACATTCTGTTGTATATCAAAATTCTCGGCGTAACTTGCATCATCATGTCCCTCGAGATTATTTCCTTTTCTTTTGTGAACCATGTGGTTGTCCATTGCCATTCTAAGGACTTCAATTGAATGGTGTTGCTTTTCAATGCCCCAATTGTCCATTGATAAATTTGAGTGATACAAATGTGAATGTTAGAGTGATGATTCGAGAACAAGAAGCTAAAATTTTAGCTCCTATACCTGAGATTTCATTCGTAGAGGCCAATACATTGATGGTCTTCTTGTTTGGTTTGCAAACATCGGATTAATGGAGCCATGTCCAACCCTGCCGTAAATTTCCACCACTTGTTGTGGCTCTTCACCTAACACTATATAAACACTAATTGTGATGTTCGTTTTTTTTAATATGATGATAGGGACTGTCCTCTTAAGTTTCCTATGGCATGCCCAATTTTGAAAATCCTTGAGAGGTCTGGTTCGTTGAAATCATTTTTTATTAGAGCTCAAATGTGGGTTTCAAAAGATAAACAATTGTCATGAGATGGGGCATGGGGCATGCTAATTTGACATCTATATTATTTGGGATCTTAAAATTCCAACCTCTTTCTCCATAGAAGTATTTGTTGGTGTTAGTTTGATTTTATAATAAGGGTTTGTTCAAAAGTTAGAAGAAGGAAAAAAAGGCAAAAAACAAAGAAGAAGTTGTTGGTAGAGATTTTAATGGTAAAAAGGAGTTTTTGGTAGAAATTTTAATGGTAAAAATGAGTTATTGGTAAAAAATCAAATGATGCAGAACCACAAAGAATAGGCAAACTATTGAACATACTAATGTGACCCATTATGCTTTGGAAGCATTGGTTACAAGTATTTCTTAATAAGGGGAAGTTGGTGTGACCCGTCGTGCTCTGGGAGCATTGGTTAAATGTATTTCTTAATAAGGGGAAGTTGGTGTGACCTGTCGTGCTCCAGGAGCATCAGTACATGTTATTTTATAAGATCAAGTTGTCGAATTGTCTGTTGATGACATTCTATATCCAAAATGCTATCCTAGATAACTGATGAAGGTTGCAGAGGGCAGTGGGTTCACAGATGGTGATAGTTCCATAGGATGGTTCAGTATCGAGACTAACTCGTTGCACTCCGGGAGCTTGAGAAGCATCAATTATGCAAAGCTCATCAATGATTGTCAGAGGTGATTATGCTTTAAATGGAGATCAAGTGACAACTCGAAGATGTGGTGGTGAAAGAGAGGTGTTTGCGAGATTCCAGAGTGGATGTGGGTGCTCATTGTTGAGCACTAGAGAAGGTATGTTATTTTCAATTACTTTGTTATCTTTTCTTCAAAACTCATAACCTTTTTACATCAAGAGCTAGGTATATGACAAGAGAATATGATAAATTATAGAAGATTTATATGTAACGTGAAATAACTAATAATTACCCTTTTTCATATGCAGAAAGAGGAGAAAACGGAAGATTGCCATCCCAAAGGAAAGAACAAGACCAAGTTAACTGTTGTCCCTTTGACATGGAACTGCGTTCAAACAAGGCGATCCAAATTGGAGCGTAACAGCCAGAAAAAGGAAAAGGAGATATCCAATCGACGCAAAAGAACAAGAGGATAACTGAGAACTAATAGTTTGGTGAATCCCTCAAGATCCTTTGATCCTGAGGGATCGCTATCTTAACAATCCTTTGTATCGTTGATATCTCCACTCGGCTGTTATAAGAAGGGGTAGCACTGTTAGCTTGGGGGAGAACTATTGTTATTTTTATGAAATTCTTCTTGGTACTTGAACTTTGATCATCGACTCTCTTTGAAGAGAAATTCATTGTAACTCTGTTTAATGTTTTAATATAAAAACCTTGTTGCCATTCTATCATTGATTCTGGAGTAACCTTAAGCAGTGAGTCCCTGGAGGCTAAGGGCCCGGCCCTGGTGGATCACTTGCTCCTGTACCATTATTTCTGATTCATGTGTGGTTTGATTTCTTCCATTTACTCTATTCAGTAATCTGATGTGCTTTACTATTTTACATATCGGCTCTGTTATATATACTTGACTAAGTAATATTATTATCTGCAACAGGAATGCTATGTTATTCATTCTAACTTTATATCGCATTGTTGTTCCTTTTGACAATTGATATAACATTGCTATTCCTTACAGATTGCCATTCGATTACAGATTAACAGTGTTGTATGTTCCTAAATCGGTACTACTGTATGGTTTATTCTTAAATTGTGATTGTTGTTCATTCAGGATTGCTGTTCCGTTGTGATTGCAATTGCTGTTACTTTATAGCTGTGATTCATGCTTATTGTATCGAAGCTCAGATTATTGTTCCTTTAATGTTAAGTGTGTCATGTGTTTAATCTGGTTTGTTGTACATTCATATTTGATCTAAGTTGTTGTTCTATATTTTATTTCTATTAGTCCGCTATTCCATTTCTGTTTGCTGCTCAATTCAAAGGCTGTTACTTAATTCCTATAGGTTATAATTATTGTTGCATTCATTTCCGTAGGTTAAGGTTTTGTTGTTCAATCCTGTTTATAAAGATAGTTGTTGTTCCATTTCTTGTCATTTGAAGTTATCATCGCTTTGGTGTGCAGAAGGTCTGAAACTGTAGTGAACATCGACATATGTTGTCTAGTTCCCAGATTGATGATCCTTTCTTTGAGTGCTTTTTGATTGCATCAGTTTGCAGAGGGAAGAGTTACCATTACTGTACCCTTGACTGATAAATTGTTTTAGCTTTCTGAACATATGATTTGAGTCCTAGGTTTCTTTTTGCAAGTAGATTTCATTCCAAGCATCCATTTACTCTTGTATTTAGAGCACTATACTATTAGCATTACTCTAAAAAATGACCGCCTCAAACTGAGTACACTTTTTGAGATAACAAATCATTCTTGGATTGACAATTAATGTAGGGTAAAGAGAGGTGAAAAAGACCCTTTTTACTGCTCGACATTTTGGCGTTGTTACCGGGGAAGAGTGTATCCATTTGTTTCTTTTCCAGAGTAGTGTAAGAACCTGCGAGGAGAGAATGTGGTTTTAAAAATGGAAGGTAAGAACCTCCGTATGGAGCATGTAATAGCCCTGCTCCCCTGCCCGCTTTCCTGCAGATTTGTTGCTGTTTTTTTGGGTAGAAATTAGCATTTGATTTGTGTGCATGACCAAGCAGAAAAATCCTAAAAGGAATCCTAAACCTCTACCCAAGCCTGATAAAGCTAAGGGGCCGGTGACCCTTGGCCGATCAACCTTAATAGACGAAATCCTTAAGAAAGCAGAATATCAGCCTTCAGTAGGACCTAGAAAAGTTGCTTCTAGGCAACCTACTAGTTCCCTTCAGGCCACAAGATCACCATCTGTAGCCTTTGCTGAGGTGCATAGTCACATCGAAGAGCAAGATTTTCAAGAAATTGAGAATTCTAACCCAAAATCATTGCAAGAAGGGAACCTTAGCAACCTTTGTGAAGGGAGAGGAGAAACCGGAGAAATTGAAGAACCAAGATCTCCTCTTGGGATAATTCCGCCATTAAGCAGCCCAAAGAAGGCAAGTGCTGCAAAAATCATCCGTAACGAAGTTGAAGAACCTCAAGAACCAAAATCCCCCAGACATTAGGAACTCTCATCATCCTAGATAAAGGAAGTGTTGTTAAGGCCATTCCTGTTGAAGCCAATCCCCCTCGTCGGCCTAGGAATACCCCCCTAGACATCCTAGAAGATTATTGGCACATATTTGACCAAATGGCCCAAAACCGGCCAAACACCCAAACTTCTACACTGCAATATCCCATTGTGGAGACTGCAGCTAATGCTCCTATGAAAGAAATTCCTCTCCATCATATCCCTACATTCCATGGCCTTACATCAAAATATCCGGATGCATTCTTGTTTGAATTTGATGTGCTGTGTAGAGGTTATGATTATACCACCGATCCCCAGACACTGAAATTATTTCCCTCTACATTAAAAGGGGCTACTTTAAGATGGTTTATGGGGTTGGGTGGTGGTCTTATAAATAATTGGGATCAAATGAAAGAGTCTTTTCTAAAAAAATATCAGGATTATTGCAGGTCTAAAGAGTTAAAAGATGAAATATTTCAGATGGTAGCTAGACCAAATGAAACATTAGAAGAATATGTTGAGAGTTTTCAGTATAATCTTCAAAGATATCCTTATGCATCATTACCCTTACCAGATAATGTATTAAAAGCAACATTAATTAGAGGAATGAAGGAACAATGGATTGAAACACTAAATATTATGGGAAAAGGAGATATTTATCAGGAAAATTTTGCTAACATTATTAATTTATGTATCAGGAGTTCAAGAGGCAGCACAAGACTAAAACCAACAGAACATGATAGGTTTGCAAGAGATAACAAAATTTCTGCAGAAGGAGTAACTCACGCAGAAATTGGAAATTTATTAGAAAATTTCAAAACCGACATATTGGGGACTCTGACAACGCAACTTGATATTATGCAGGCCAAGCAGAAACAAGCAAAGGTAGAACAAAATTTGGCAATCTTCTGTCCCAGATGCAGAAAGAAACACAGCCGCAAAGAGTGTCCGTTAGATGCGATTCAAGTTTGCGCCATTTGTACAAAAGACCATTCTACAGAGAGCTGTCCCTCATTCCTGGATTGAAAACAGTCTACAAGGAAGCGAAAGAAGAGCTAGAACCAGGGTACCTACTTAATCAACGCCGTCAATGGCAGTTGCGACAATCAGGTATGTTCTCCGATCCAACTTCTTCTTTTAAGCCTCCACAATATCATGCTTAGCAATATAATACTATGTGGCAAAATCAACCTCCATTCTCAAATTGGTCACAACAACCATTTCCTTCATCATCACCATGGCCGAATCAAGCAAGTCAACCCAATTGGCCAAATTTTCCCTATGCCCCACCATATTGGCAAAACAATGTATATCCATCGCAATGGTCCCCTCCTACTTCACACAGTCAAGCTTGGCAGATGAACTGGCAAATACCGATAAATCAGCCAGTAGGAACCATTCTTCTCCCTCAACCTACACTGCCAGCATTACAACAAAACCCCCAGTATAACTTAAGACCGCAACTCCTAGCCCAACCCAACCCTAATCCAAATAACAGACCGGTCCAATCCATTCAAATAATTGAAACACCAGAGATAGAAATCGATCTAAGGGAGTGTAATGACCTTCAATTAAGATCTGGGCGCATCATAGAAACATAGGGAGATAAAACCACTCAAGTTGAAAACCAGTTACCTATAGAACAACCACTGCAAGAAGAGGATGTGATCAGACAACAAACTCATGATCAAGTAATCACATCTTCTCCTCCATTCCCAGAATGATTAACTATACCTCAACCGATACAACATCCTGATTTTTACATTCTGGGAGAACTTAAAAATTTGTACAATAAAAATTCCACTCCTCCAAGCCATCTAAGACATCCCAATATATGAAAATACCATCAAAGAGCTATGTATAAGAAAACCGAGGAGGATAATAACAAATATCCCAACAGTCCAAGTAGTTGGCACCTTATCTGACCTATTATCAAGCAAAGAAACACCCGTTAAATATGAAGACCCAAGAAATCCAATAGTAACACTACAAATCAATGGGCAAACTTTTTCAAATGCCTTAGTTGATTTAGGGGCTGCAATTAATATCCTAACAACCACCACTTGTCAAAAACTAGGCATTACATCAGTAGGACCAACTTCCACTTTATTAGAACTGGCTGACCGATCAGTGGTTAGGCCAGAAGGCACACTACATGATGTCATGGTATTCATTGATACTTGGTAGTATCCTATTGACTTTCTGATAATAAACCCGAAAAACTGACTTGATGGACATCCATTGATTTTAGGCAGACCTTGGCTTGCAACTGCTGACACTTATATTGGTTGCCGACAAGGCAGTATGACCATAACTCAAGGGGCTAATATCAAGAATCTAGCCTTGTATCCTCCAGCCTAGCCAAGTGTCACAATAATGAAAACTAACAAACATCCTGTATTATATCTCACTGAAAATATTAGATCCCCATTAACCATAGAAGATGCCCTCGATTTCAAAGATCAAACAAAGGATGATGTCATTAACAAATTTCTTAGCCAAACTAAATCTAGATCCCACATACAATGTCATATGATAGAAGCAACATTTGATAATGAATTAGAAGAAGATCCTCTCAAAGATACTCACGATCAAACAATACCTACTACCTCTGTATCAAATAGAAAAACTGTAGAAATTGAGCTAGGAAAAACTTTAAACATTAATGGCAACCTGACTCTGGAACAAGAAGAGAAGCTAATCCAGCTACTGAGAGAATACAAAGAAGCATTTGCATGGGATTATCCTGACATGGAAGGAATCGATCCCTAGTTATGTACACACCAAATTTACATAGAAAAGGATGCAAGACTTGTTCGCCAACCACAAAGGAGACTTAACCCTCACGTAAAAGACATTGTAAAAGCTGAACTTCAAAAACTTTTAGATGTGAAATTTATTTATCTTATCTCCGATAGCTAATGGGTCTCTCTGCTTGTAGTGGTGCCAAAGAAGAATGGAAAATGGAGGATTTGTGTAGATTATAGAGAGCTAAATAAAGCAACAAAAAAAGACCACTTTCCCCTTCCATTCATTGACCAGGTATTAGATACATTAGCAGGAAAGAAATTCTTTTCTTTCTTGGACCGCTTCAGTGGATACAATCAGATTGAGATTGCCACTGAAGACCAAGACAAAACTACTTTTACCTATCCTTGGGGAACATTTGCCTACAAAGTTTTACCTTTTGGCCTATGCAATGCCCCTGCCACATTTCAAAGGGCTATCCTCAGAATCTTTTCAGATTTAATAAATGAAGGGCTCGAAGTATATATGAATGACTTTACACTATACAGAGATGATTTTGACCCAACATTGGACACACTACAAAAAGTGCTACAGCGATGCATTGCCACCAGGCTCTGTATGAGCCATGAAAAATGCTATATGATGATGACTGAAGGACTTATTCTAGGCCATTATATTTCAGTAGCTGGAACACAGGTAGATCCGGCCAAAATTCAAATAATATTGTTAATACCTACTCCTACCACTCAGACAGAGGTACGTAGTTTTCTTGGATTTTCTAGTTATTATAGAAGATTTATAGAACATTTTTCTCATATTGCTACACCTTTATATGCACTGACAGGGAATGTTGAATTTGTTTGGACAGAAAAATGTGATCGCACTTTTTAGGATCTGAAAAAGCTTGTGTCAACAACCCTAGTACTCCGAGGACCAAATTGGGACCACCATTTCAGATTTCATTAGATGCTTCAGACACAGCTATTGGAGCAGTCATTAGGCAGGAAGAAGATAAAAAAACATGTGCAATTTATTATATTAGCAAAAACTTGTCTCCTGCCGAATTGAACTATACTGTGACTGAAAAGGAATTTTTAGTTGTAATACATGTCGTCAATAAATTTAGGCATTATATCATTGGATATCCTGTTAATATACAGATCACTCTGCCATAAAATATTTAGTGAATAAACCAATCACAAATGGTAGAGTAACCAAATGGCTAATTTTATTGCAGGAATTTGATATCACAATAAAGGACCAACCTGGAAAAGAAAATCCTGTAGCTGATTTTCTCTCACGAATGCCAAAACCAGTGGATGCAGCAATGGTCGAAGATCAATTTCCAGATGAACATTTGTTCGTTGTCACTGTTAAAACACCCTGGTATGCTGATGTTGCGAATTATTTAGCAGTAGGCAAATTACCAAAACATCTGACCCCCAATGAACAAAAGCAGATTGTCCAGCGTAGTACTCGATTTTCTTGGATTGGGGGCTACCTGTTTCATACAGGGGTAGATATGCACATCAGGAGATGCGTCCATGAAGATGAAATTTTTGACATCTTGAAAGCTTGTCACGATGGACCATGTGGTAGACATTTCGCAGATCAGAGAACTGGTCACAAGGTGCTACAAATAGGGTATTATTGGCCCACGATATTCAAATATGTAAAGAAGTTTGTTCAAGTTTATGACAGTCGCCAAAGAGCAGGACGCCTGGGACAGTCTGATGAAATTCCCCTGAACCCACAGCTAGTTATTGAACCATTTGAACAATGGGCGCTTGATTTTGTTGGTCCAATTAACCCATCATCAAATCAGAAAACATATATTCTGGTAGCAACAGAATATGTCACCAAATGGGTTGAAGCAAAGGCATTGCCGAGAGCTACAGAGGATTCCATCATATAGTTCCTGTTCCACATATTTGTGTGATATGGCCTCCCAGGAGATATAATTACAGATGGAGGACCACAGTTTTTTGGTAATAAAATTGTTGCAACACTAAAAAACTATCATATTCAGCATAAAATTACTACTCCATACCACCCATAGGTGAATGGTCAAGTAGAAAGCACAAATAAAATAATAGAAGCAATATTGACAAAAACCATTGCGTCACATAGACGCGATTGGGTTGCAAGACTGCCAGAAGCATTGTGGGCATACAAAACAACATGGAGAAGTACTACCAGTTATTCACCATACCAGCTAGTATTTGGAAAGGAACCCATCTTTCCAATAGAATTTGAAATACAGACACTACGAACAGCACAAGAAGTCGGTCTAGATTTAGACGAGGCCCAGATTAATAGATTACAACAGATCAATGAGCTAGATGAAATCAGGCTCTCTACCCTTCAACATATTGCGTTAATCCAACAACAACGAGCCAAATGGCATGATGCCCTCATTAAAAAGAAAGTCTTCCGTGAAGGAGATTGGGTGCTCCTATAGGATTCCAGGTTTCAGGATTTTCCGGGGAAACTTCAGACTCATTGGCTAGGACCATACAAAATCCAGAAGGTACATGATAATGGAACCATTACTCTTACCACAACTGATGGATCCGGATATACCTTTAAGGCAAACGGCCACTGAGTTCGATTCTACCGCAAACCACTTGATCGGGAATCCTTCTACCAGCAACTCCGCGAAGACTCTGACATGCAGATTCTGGTTGAGGAAGAGAAATCTTCCTCACATTTGGTTCATTAAGTAATTCGACTACTCTTACACATTGTACATAATTTTTTTTTTTGTATATATTTTTGCAGTTGTATAACATTTTCACTTTGTTGTTACTTTCGAAAGGAACAATATTTTCACCACTTTGTTGTTCCTTTCTCAAGGAACCGCACTTCTACTCTTTGTTGTTCCTTTCGAAAGGAACAACATTTCACCATTTTGCTGTTCCTGTTTCAAGGAATAGCACTTGTGCACTCTACTATTCCTTTTCCCAAAGGAACAAAATTTCCGCCATTTTGTTGTTCCTCTTTAGAAGGAACATTACTTGCATTTTTTTTTATGTTCCTTTTCCCAAAGGAACAACGCTTTCATTTTTTGTTGTTCCTTTTTCCCACAGGAACAACATTTTCGTTTGTTGTTGTTCCTTTTTCTGAAGGAACATCATTTTCGTTTTCGACTAATCCTTTTTTCGAAGGAACGACACATTTTCGTTTTTTTGCTGTTCCTTTTTCTGAAGGAACGACGCATTTTCATTTTATGCTATTCCTTTTCCAAAAGGAACAACATTTTCATTTTCTGTTGTTCCTTTTCCCAAAGGAACAACATTTTCGTTTTTTGCTATTCCTTTTTCCGAAGGAACGACACATTTTCATTTTTTTGCTGTTCCTTTTTCCGAAGGAACAACAATTTCTTTTTTTGTTGTTCCTTTTCCCAAAGGAACAACATTTTTGTTTCCTACTGTTCCTTTTTCTAAAGGAACGATACATTTTCGTTTTCTACTGTTTCTTTTTTCGAAGGAACAAAATTTTCTTTTTCTGCTATTCCTTTTCCCGAAAGAACAACATTTTTGTTTTTTGTTGTTCCTTTTTATGGAGCATTTTTGTTTTCTGTTGTTCCTTTTCTCGAAGGAACAACATTTTTGTTTTCTGTTGTTCCTTTTTCCGAAGGAACAACACTTGCATTTTCTGTTGTTCCTTTTTTCGAAAAGACAGTATTTTCGCATTGTTTGCTTGCGCTTGTTTTCTTTGCTGCTGTTCTTCTTAATGCACAATAGTTTCGAGTTTTTTTTTCTTTTTTCTTGCGATTTTGTGAACAGTACTTGTTTTATCTTTTTCCTCTTTGTGTGTTTTATCATTTGGATCACTTCTGAGACACAGGTATACACCTATGCAATGAATATAAGAACTAGAGGGTACTTAAATCAGCAAATTACATAGAAGTCGCTATCTTTACAAGAAATTGCTCTGAATTGATAAGAGGAAAGAGGAAAGGACACAACTATTGATCATCTTGTTGTCACTGTTCTACTAATACCGATATGATTGGTTATCTTTATCATGATGGTTCCTTCTCAAATCTCACAATCCTCTTTGATCATTATTAAGGAATAAGAACGAAGGGCATATTTTTCTATTGAGATGTTAAGACTTCTTCCACCATCCCTACTCTTAAGGAGTTTTGAACCACCCTTTGTGTATAAATAGGAAAAGTACTTTATAAAAGAAAAAAATTAAAAATAAAAATAAAAATGTTTATATAATTTGCTAACATGGTTTGTCAAATGAAGGATAGGGGATCTCATTGAGAGCCAACCTACCATGATCATAAGGAAGAAAGTGAAGTAGTATTCCCACTATGGCCACCACACTAGGGATATGATCCAAGAGGCACATCAAAAAAATTAAAAATTCCTTGGAACAGGAGGTCTCATCACGAGCCGGCCTGCCCACCTTTCACTCCTTCCTAGTGAATGGCATTATGATTTATCTGGTTATCAAGCCAGCATAATGGCCTCCATTTTGACATTCCAAAACACTTTCCTAAGAATACACAAAGGATCATGGTTCCATGGGTGAAATAAACAACTCTGTCAAGGTTAAGGACACCTGTGGGCAACAGAGCTTTGTTGATGGTATTGAAGTCACATTCTTTATACACCAATAACAGTTATGAATCCCTTCTTCTAACTTTGTAATGGGTCAAATAAGATTATGAACATAACTTCTCCGAACCTTTAAAACATGAAATCTATTACAATCAATCATGACAGAAAAAGTTGATCGTGATCGCATTGAACTTTTTGTGCATGCCAGTTGTCCTATCCTCCAAATCTTGCATCATATCACGACATTCTCTTATTTATTAAGCGATTCTATTATATACCTCGATTTTGGCAATCTGATCGTTCTTGTAAACATGGCATCTTGGTATACGTTGTTCCTCTCTGACTCTGTACCATGTCAGTCCAGCATGCCACTCCCTCATTTGACAGCCGAGGATGACCTATCACATTGCGAGGGGGGGGCAGGTGACCTCATAATTCACTGGCATACGCGTCAGTTTATCATTTGGAGAATTTTTACTTGGGAATAGCAAGGCTTAACGGTATATCATTTTCCAATTTGCATGGCTTGCTGTTTCAAAGTTATTTCCATGTTATGCTCTGCAGCAATTAGCAATAATTTGAAATTTGAACAAGCTTCAGTTCCGTCATTTTCTCTGTGGTTTCTAACAACTTGAACAACCCATTGTTCCATTGCCATCTCTGTGTTTTTACAGTGTGCTAAGCATGGGAGGAAGATCAATTCGTAGAGAACCACAAGTGTTGACAGTCTTTGATGTTGCACGAGAAATCTTAACAAGGGCAGGATGGATAGTTTATCTCAATCGTCTACAACAATCCAACGAGACTGTGGCAATTGAATTTTTGCAGAACCTGCAAGAATATCACTCCATGGTAAGAGGGAGATAGATAGCAGTCACTGATGACATAATTACAGAGGTTTCGAGACTGCCAACCACTGGATTTGTGTGGACTCTTAAGAAGGTAAGACTGCGAGATTCCATAAAAATCTTCCAAGATGAAGGTCAGAACCTGACTCGAAGTGGGAAGGGAGTTCTACCAGCAGCCTTGGGAGAACCATGGGCAGAATTGGTGAAAATCATCCAGAATTACATTACCTGTGAAGGCAGAAAAGACGTGGTAAGACCACACCACCTTAAGCTTTTAGCTATCTTAAAACAAGAAGGAACTGTGAATTTGCCTGCATTTTTAAATTATTTATTACATGATGTTGCCCGAAGCATGAAGAAATATCGCCACGTAGAATCGGTAGTAAGTCACCATGGATTGATACGACTGATAGTTAGCTACAGTCTTGCTTAGCAACAGAGCAGTTGGGAAGAACTAATTTTTACAATAGACAGGGGACTGGCCTTGTCATCCCCCAAACGAAAGCATACTGCAAGTGCATCGAATAGACCGTTGAAATGAAGGAAATCCATTAGATTGGCATGGATCAGAGGGAGGCTGGAAAATTCCCAAGGGAACACCAGTCAACCGATGGAGATAGATGATTCAAGGGATGAGCAACCCCCACAATTGGAAGGAGGAGATAACAAAAGAGAATTGAATGATGAGGGAGAAACAGAGGGAGAGACCGAGAAATCTAGTCAGGAGGAAGAAGAAATAGAGCAACATGAGGGAAGCCCGTTGCAAAATCCGCTGCGAGAAGATGAATTGGCTCAGATTCTGGCCAATATGGGAGAATATACTCAACCTCTTAGCCCACTAAACCTCCACACTGAAGAAGAACCACAGGAGCACTCTGTTCATGATAAGAGTGCATCTAAAGAGTTATGTGATGAGGAGGAAGAAGAAGAGAATCACTCTGGCCATGATGAAAGTGCATCTGGAGAGAAAAATGATGAGGATGAAGAAGAGGAACAATTTGTTCTGAGTCAGAATACACCAGAAGAATTTTATGAAGAAGAAGGGGGGAAGAAGAAGTTACCCAGGAAATTGCAGAACAAGCTAGGGTTTCTACCCCCGAACAACCTGATCAGCAGAATAATGAGGAAGCACCCCAAGAGGAAAATCAAGAAATTGGTCAAGGAGAAATTCCAGGCCCGAGTGAGTGAACGGTTGTTCCTTCCAATAAAATGGAAGAAAACAAAAGATTACGAAAATGTAATAGCGCGACTTCGACAACAAATTAGGATTTTGAAGATGGGGAAGAAAGCAAAAAGGACCCTGGTGGTAAAGCATGCAATCACTCCGGCGAAACCCCTTAGGAAAAAGGTTAAGAGGACTCAGGTCTAGCCTACCGTTCAAAATCAAAAGGAACAACATTCGGCTGTTACCCATGTCAAAATACAAACAGATAACATAACGGCCTGTGACAAAGAAATTTAGACAGAGGCATAGTCCTCTGAGGAAATTCGAACCATAACTACGGAATGACGCAATAAGAAGATTCAAGTGAACCTCCCGCTTACAACTACTATGTGGGATAGTGACTCGAGGACAATAATCCTATGAGAGGGTTTGATGCAAGCCCAACAGGCAGTAGAAAAACTTACAGAACAAACTGTCTCTCGAGAAAATTATGAAGAATTACAACAACAACTAAGGGATGTCAATTTATCCAAAAGTCAGGCTTTTGAAGGATGGTTAAAGGAAGAAGAAAGAGTCACAAAGGTAAATCATAGGCTAGATGTAGTCATCAAACAAATGAATACCTTATGCTCTTTGTATACTGACGTCCTAGCATGTAGAGCACCTGCTAAGAATTATGCTTTGTTTTTAATGGAAAGATATTTGCAATTGAAAATTAAAGCTGTCAAAGCAGGAGCCCCTATAGAAATAAACACTATTGATGACTTCATAAATTGTTGTAAGCACTATGGGGTGAAGGTTCAGAGATTATTATGCAAATTCTATTTGCACAACCTTGTGTTAGATCAAGAAACAGAGTAGAATCCCAGCCCTTTCATTGGGGATATCCAATTGCAGGCATTCATTTCATTTGGAGTTAATAAAATAAAATAGCTTAAAGCCTACAATGCCTTCCAAAGACAAGAAAACAGATTAGACTTATGGGTAAGAGCTGAGCCTAGAGATCCATTGTAGTTATGGAATAAACATAGGAAACTAATGAGGACTCGGGGCGTGATTGAAGCATTAGGACCCATTCATACAGCAATCAACCAACAAGGGATAGAATACTTCTTTATCATCAAAGACCTTGCCATTGCAGTTACTAAATTTCGATATCGAACTTCTCCGAATATCCAACACAGGGAACCATTTAACTATGAGAACTTTAAGTTAGCTGTTGATCGCTTGGGCCTCTATGTTGATCTTATTTTGAGGGAAGGGCCATCTTGTTTAGGTTGTAGGTTCCGAAGTCTAGTCATTTGGCATCCTGCACCAGGATACCAAGCCTTATACGAAATGCCTGAGGGTCAGACAGGACATCTTTTTGAGCACCTAGCTAGGCATCATCGCTGTAGACCTCCTCATGAGATCCTGTCTCCAGCCTACTCCCTCACCGCCTTGCATGTCAACTACAATGTTTTCAAGAGGCCATGAAAAAGGGTCAGCAGGGGGGTGTGTTAAGCACTGGAGAAGGTATGTTATTTTCATTTACTTTGTTATATTTTCTTCAAAATTCATAACCTTTTTACATCAAGAGCTAGGTATATGACAAGAGAATATGATAAAATCTAGAAGATTTATATGTAACGTGAAATAACTAATAATTACTGTTTTTCTTATGCAGAAAGAGGAGAAAACGAAAGACTTCCATCCCAAAGGAAAGAACAAGACCAAGTTAACTGTTGTCCCTTTGACAGGGAACCACGTTCAAACAAGGCGATCCAAATTGGAGCGTAACAGCCAGAAAGAGGAAAAGGAGATATCTAATCGATGCAAATGAATAAGAGGATAACTGAGAACTAACAGTTTGGCGAATCCCTCAAGATCCTTTGATCCTGAGGGATCGCTATCTTAACAATCCTCTGTATCGTTGATATCGCCGCTCGGTTGTTATAAGAAGGGGTAGCACTATTAGCTTGGGGGAGAACTATTGTTATTTTTATGAAATTCTTCTTGGTACTTGAACTTTGATCATCGACTTTCTTTGAAGAGCGATTCATTGTAACTCTGTTTAATGTTTTAATATAAAAACCTTGTTTCCGTTCTATCGTTGATTCTAGAGTAACCTTAAGCAGTGAGTCCCTGGAGGCTAAGGGCCCGACCGTGGTGGATCACTTGCTCCTGTACCATTAGTTCTAAGTCATGCGTGGTTTGATTTCTTCCATTTACTCTATTCAGTAATCTGACGTGCTTTACTGTTTTACATATCGGCTCTGTTATATAAACTTGACTAAGTAATATTATTATCTGCAACAGGAATGCTATGTTATTCATTCTAACTTCATATCACATTGTTGTTCCTTTTGACAATTGATATAACATTGTTGTTCCTTACATATTGCCATTCGATCACAGATTAACAGTGTTGTATGTTCCTAAATCAGTGCTACTGTATGGTTTATTCTTAAATTGTGATTACTGTTCATTCGGGATTGTTGTTCCGTTGTGATTGCAATTGTTGTTACTTTATAGTTGTGATTCATGCTTATTGTATCGAAGCTCAGATTACTGTTCCTTTTAATGTTAAGTGTGTCGTGTGTTTAATCTGGTTTGTTGTACATTCATATTTGATCTAAGTTGTTGTTCTATATTTTATTTCTGTTAGTCCGCTGTTGCATTTCTATTTGCTGCTCAATTCAAAGGCTGTTACTTAATTCTTGTAGGTTATAATTATTGTTGCATCCATTTCCATAGGTTAAGGTTTTTCTATTCAATCCTGTTTATAAAGATAGCTGTTGTTCCATTTCTTTTCATTTGAAGTTATCATCGCTTTGGTGTGCAGAAGCTCTAAAACTGTAGTGAACATCGATATATGTTGTCTAGTTCCCAGATTCATGATCCTTTCTTTGAGTGCTTTTTAATTGCATCAGTTTACAGAGGGAAGAGTTACCATTACTGTACCATTGACTGATAAATTGTTGTAGCTTTCTGAACATATGATTTGAGCCTTAAGTTTCTTTTTACAAGCAGATTTTATTCCAAGCATCCGTTTACTCTTGTATTTAGAGCACTATACTACTAGCATTACTCTGACAAATGACCACCTCAAATTGAGTACACTCTTTGAGATAACAAATCGTTCCTGGATTGACAATTAATGTAGGGTAAATAGAGGTGAAAAAGACCCTTTTTACTGCTCAACACTCATGATGACCATATTAGACAAATCTTACAGTTTTATTTATTGTTGTAATGTGGGTTTTTTATATTTTCTACATGTAAGCATTAAGGGAGGGTGTTGGAAGTAATGCTTCCATGTAATGAGTGAGTTGTCATTGTGAGTCCCTAGGTGTAACGACCCATCATTAATATAGAGAGCACAAAAATATTAACATGCATACGATGCATGCATATGATAGCTACATATGCATGTATCGCATGCACCGCACTAGTAACTATATTCTAATTTAACTATAAATATTAAATATCTTGACACTCCTTCAAATAGAAACGTCAAATTCACCCATCAACACACAAATTACTTAATGCATCATGATTAATGAGCAATTACCAATAATATTAAGTTAAACAATATAAATTAAAAGGGTTATAAAAGAAAAAGACGTAAAAATTAAGTGAATTCTTAAATAAGGTTATATAATTATCTATCCCAAGATTTTAACAAAGTATATTAATAAATTATTAAAAGGATAAATTAAACCAAAATAAAGTTCCTATGTATGAACTTGGGAGATTTTAATTAAACAAATAAAATCTTTAATCAGAACAAAAACACACATGTCAATATATCTTTAAAAGAAATATAAGGCTCACGTTACATTTAAGAGGTGTCGCTACAATAGCCCCAAGGGTTAGCTCAATCGGTCAAGTCGGGGCCTCGCCAATGGGAGGTCACAGGGTCGAAACCCGAAAGCTCTTGGGGTTAGGTCTGTGGTGACCGAGGGGTGGACCCCCTTCGGGTGGGGTCCACCCAGATTGCAAAGAACCTAGAGTAGCGGATCAACTGACCAGGGTCCGTGAACCAGCTGGAAAAAAAAAAAAAAAAAAAAAAAAAAAAAAAAAAAAAAAAAAAAAGAGGTGTCGCTACAAAAGGAAGCGGTGGGCTCGCTAGTGGAGAGAGCGACCACTGCCAAGGAACATTACATAAGGAGAGGCTTAAGCTAAAGACGGGGAGGGGAAACAGGAGGAAAAATTTGTACACAGAGTTTATCATTAGGTACAATTGAGCCTTTCTTGTTTTGAAGTTTCTGGGCACGAGGGAACAGTTTGCATCAATTGAGAAGCATACTGGACTGAGTATCTAGGTTGTACTCGGTTTGGCTGGGTGGTTTCAGTCTTTTGGTAATGGGAGCGAACTGGAGAAGTTCTGAAGCATCTTCATCCGCAGCAGACGAGGTAAGTACTTCTCATCGAATCAATCAATTAGATATACGAAGTTTTGTATAAATTTATAACAGGTTCATAAAGTTTCATACTCTGTTCAGGATAGATGCCTCTTTAAAACTCCTTTACAGTCTTTACAGTTTCAGTAACGGCTCATTAAATTAGTTCGGTCACTACACTAGGTGTCAATCTAGAAGTAGTCAATTTCCTATGTGTGAGTTGTAGTAGCTATCTAGATGTAACCCTTGAGATCAATAAAATATAGTGTGTGAAAAGACAGTGTGTGTGATTCGTGTTGTGTGAACAATCTCTAGCTCTCTCTCTATTTTCTATTTTCTAGATCTAGAGTTAAGATGGATCTAGGTTAGTTTAGTTATCAAGTATGATTATAATTATTTATTTATTTTATTTTTAATGTAATTTGATTGAGTCAAAATGTTTTAATTAATAATTATCATTACTAACAAATTAATTTATCCAATTATTAACCCTTTGACAGGGTGGATTGGATAAATATCAAGTTGTTATTGTTTTAGTTGGGGCTTAATACACAATTTGTAGATTATATACCATGGCCCTATTAATCAATTCCTATGTTTCCCCTTTTTTCAATCCTCAGAGGGGGCTTCGTCAAGGATTCCCTCTATCCCCTCTTCTCTTCCTCTTGGTCACAGAAGCTCTATGTAGAGCCATTATGGATGCAAAAATGAGACAAGGTATCTCTATCACACAAAATTGCTCCCTCATGCATCTCTTATTCTTAGATGATATGGTTAATTTTATAGCTTTGGACTATGGAAGCCTCCAAACTATCAATCAAATTTTAGATAGCTTATCCTTGGCCACTAAAATGAAAATAAATCATGAAAAATGTACCCTTTTTGGAAGTTAAATTTAGTTTAGTTATAAGATGGAATTTTTTTTACTAATAATGAGATATTATTATTGAAACTATGAAAAAATAAATTAAACTTAGATGTTTTTTTCAAATAGTTTAACTTTTAAAAAATATTTTTTATTCTAACCTCTTCTCATTAACCTCTGTGTAGAGTAAATTTTTATCTTATTTTGAAAACTTAATGAAAGTACAGTGTCTCCCTACGTGGAGTACACCTCTTTTTGACTACTCAAATATGATGGGCTCTATGCTTTACGTACAACATATGCTTTTACATCTACAAAATGTAATATGAAAATTACGACTTTTCCAAAAAAAAAAACTTTAAACCTAAAACTCCACAAAAACTTAAAACTTAAAACTTAACTCTTAATAAAAACTAAACTAATATTAATTCAACTAAACTAATATTAATTCAGGGAAAAACAATACCCTCAAACTTTAACAACATATCACTTTTACCTTTTTACCTTAAAGATAAATAACTTTCAAGAATAAACACCACATCATATCACATGTCTCAATGACAAATCTGCAATAATCACTTGATTTTAGTGTTAGAAATGTGATAATAACTTTTAAGAATAAACACCACATCATATCACATGTCTCGCGATGACAAATCTGCACTTATCTCTTGATTATAGTGTTGAAATGTGAAGGGTGTTTTCATAATTATACGTAAACTGAATTTATATAATATGAATCATATTACATATCTTAATGAGAAATTTATATGTGATATGAGCCACATGAAAAATATCATGATTTTAATCTTGGAATCTAAATAACTTAAATATTTTTTGATAACCACATGTAAATTAAATTTTTTTATTATTTTTTTTAATAATTATATGTAAATTAAATTTTATAATTTTTTTTTCATAATTATATGTAAATTAAATTTCATCATTATTTATGTAATATGATATTTTAATAAAAAATTATATTATTAATGAAAAAATTTAAATATATATTATATTATATTATCTAAATATATTAAGCCAATCAAATAATCCTATTTGCATCTCAAACGTACCTCGTAAAGAAAATTATATATTATATGTAAGGCCATAATAGTCCTTAAAACTCCAAGAACCTGGGAATAATAAAAATAAATCAAATCACATAGAGATTGGGATTTTAAAAAACACCATTTGGCATATCTTACATAAAAGATTTACACTCATCCTTAATCTAAGTGTTTCAAATCAGGAAGAGAGTATTCTAGAATTTGCTAACCAACCACTTTCCCATTGAAATAGACTATCTTTGAAAATATACATAAATATTAATTTGTAGTAGTGGTAGTTAGTAACTGTGATTTTTTATCTGGTTAGGATTATATATATAAAAGTTTAAGTTGAATTTAATTTATTTATTAAATTAGAAAATAATTTATTTATTAATAAAATATATTATTATCCAAATCATAAAAAATTTGATTGAGTTTAATAATTTTTTATAAAGAATTTAATTTTTTTAAAATAATGTTATGGGAACCTTTCTTTATTGACTTTAAACTTAAAACTCCTTATTACTTTTAAACCTTTAAACTTAAAACTCCTTATTACTTTTAAACCTCAAACTTGATAGAAACTAAACAACACTCCAATCTAACGAATATCAATTAAAAAAAATAATATCCCCAAACTTTAACCACATATCACTTTTAACTTAAAAATAAATATCTTTTAAGAATAAACAACCCATCATATCACATATTGCAATGACAAATCTGCACTGATCACTTGATTTTAGTGTTTTTAATTGTTGAAATGTGAACCACCCAAGGGTTTTTCATATTATATGTAACCTAAATTTATATAATATAAATCATATAACATATTTTAATGAGAAATTTGTATGTGATATGAGTCATATGTGAATAACAAATTTGTAATGTGTATGTGATATGAGTCCTATCACATATTTAAATAACAAATTTGCAGTGATCATTTGATTTCAATCTTGGAATCTAAATAACACCAAAAGTTTTTCATAATTATATGTAAATTAAATTTTATCATTATTTATGTGATATGATATTTTAATACAAAATGTGTATTATAGTATATATTTTAATAAGGAATTTGTAATGAAGGTTATATTGTATTATCTAAATATTTTAATTCAGTCATACATATATAGATATGCTTTAAAGATTCACTTAGATTACTGGTAAAGTTTATTTTTGTATGGTTGTTGATAAAGAGTTTGATTTTCTTTGATTCTTTTAAGGTAAGGTGTTGTAATTAGAGCTAACAAATTACTTATATGATATGTTTTAATGAAAAATTTGTATGAATATTATGGTGTATTATCTAAATATTTTAAGTTTGTCAAATAAAAATTATATATATATATATATATAAAAGTGGTTAGATTTAATTGTGAAGTTTTTTTGATAGTGTGTTTGACTTTTTCCATTCTCTTAAGGTGAGGCATCTTAATTAGAGCTAATAGTATCCCTGATTTACCATCTAGGAAATATGGGGAAGTGCTTTGGAATTTTTCATACTTTTATTCTGAGTGTATATATATATATATATATATATATAACCAACCTAGATCCATATTAACTCAAGTTCTATCAAGTGCTAAGATGGATGAAATATGTAGGTGCAAATCTCTTTTTTAGTGTAAAAGAGATTTGATCTCTCCCCGCACTTGATAGATTTAAATTAAAGTTGATCTAGGTTGGTTTATAACTAAATAATGTTATATATCATTTGATTAACTCATCATTTTTAAAAACACCAAGGGTTAGCTCAATTGATCAAGTCCTCTCATTAAAGTACCTTTGTTATTGAGAGGTCATGGGTTCAATTCTCTTAACACTCTTGGGGTCAAGCTCCGTGGTTGAGCTAGCACAAAGTGTGGAATTGGTAATTGGGGTGGTGTTCTCTTAACGCTCAGGTCAAGCTCCTTGGGGTCAATCTCCGTGGTAATTACGGTAGTGTAACAATCACTGTTGAATCAGTAATTGGGGTGGTGTAGACAACTCCGTGGTAAGCTCCTTGGGGTCAAGCTCCGTGGTAATTACGGTAAATACGATGGTGTAACAATCAAGCTCCTTGGGGTCAATCTCCGTGGTAATTACGGTAGTGTAACAATCACTGTTGAATCAGTTAGTGGGGTGGTGTAGACAACTCCGTGGTAAGCTCCTTGGGGTCAAGCTCCGTGGTAATTACGGTAAATACGATGGTGTAACAATCACCGTTGAATCAGTAATTGGGGTGGTGTAGACAACTCCGTGGTAATTAAGGTAATTACGGTGGTGTAACAATCACCGTTGAATCAGTAATTGGGCGGTGCAGTTGAATCAGTAATTGGGGTGGTGTAGACAACTCCGTGGTAATTAAGGTAATTACGGTGGTGTAACAATCACCGTTGAATCAGTAATTGGGCGGTGCAGACAGTCACCATCGAATCGGTAATTGAGGTGGTGTGGAAGTCGTGGAATTGGTAATTACGATAATTACGGTGGAGTCAAGCTCCGTGGTAGTTGCGGAATCTGTGGTAATTATGGTATGATAAAAATGGATGTTCTATTAATTAACTAGCTCTCCAGGTAAGATACCTGGAGAGTGCCCAAGCACTTCACACATACACATTGTATACAATCAGGAGAACAACCTAGTATATATAGGCTTTCTCACAATCAGGGTGGTTTGAACCACTCCCTAGATATTAGGATCTGAGATCTAAAATTAGAGTCTCAATCCTATCATCACTATAACAGTAATCTAAGTTTAGCTTTCTCCATTATCTCCAACACTCCCCCTTAATGGAGAAAGGGTACTAAACAATAACATATGCCTACTAGTCTAGTCTCAGCTAGGCTTACAATTAAAACATGAAAAAAACTTGGTAACAGAGTTTTCATTTTACTCTTCTTGCAGCAGAGCCCATACTTGTTCATTTGTGGATGAGGCTTCATCTTCACTTTCTTTTCCATGAGGTAGTGCTATATCTTCACCTCATTTCTTCCCCTGTGAAGGAAAACTTGAATTCTTGTTCTCACCCTTCTAAGAATTATGGCAAGCTGGATAGGGAAATTTTCCTTCTCACTATTTCCAGTGTCAATCATCTGAATGTCAACGATGATGTCTTCATCATTCATTGATGCAACTTCTGTGTTAACTTCATAAAGACATGGTGTTTCAAGCCATGCTTCGAGAAACTTCAATTCTTCTTCAAACTTCGTTACTTTTTATTTGTTTTTATTAGTAACATCTGCACACACAAAAATATTAATGAGATCATCATAGTTTAAATTTTCTTGAGCTTTGTTTTCTTCTACCACATCTTTGCAATCAGCTTCGTTTTGCTCGTCCCCTTGATCTTCAATACTTTGTTCCTCTTCACATCCTTCCTGAAAAACAACTCGTGAGTCTTCAATCTCACGTTGTTTTAGAACATATAGAATCTCTTGATAATCGTGGTCATTAATAAAACCACTATGCCTGATGAAAAAAATATCATCAAGATCAAATATATCTAAAAGTGCAAACATATTGGAAAAGTCCAGCTTATCTCGCTTTGAGATTTCTTTTCGACTCCACACGGTCCTCTAACGAGCTCCAACAAACCCATTACCACGCGGGCAGGAAACTTCTCCCTTTGGCAGCTCCTCAACTGTAGAACCTTGTAGACTGTGGCTTCTATGCCACGCAGGTCTTAGTGCCCTCGGCTTTGGTGACGAGCAACTAATCGACATCTCACAAGCTAGAAACGCTATCAGTATCTAATTTTGATGCACATATTAATGAAATGGATCTTTCTGAAAAATCATTCCTGCAAACATACAACCAAGGCTCCACATATCAAGAGAATATTCATATTCTTCTAGATCTACAAGCAGTTCTGGGCCTTTAAAGTATCTGGAAGCCACCCGAACATTGTAGTCCTTTCCCAGGTGGTAAAATTCTGCAAGTCCCCAATCTATCAGGCAAAGTTTCTGTTGTTGATCGTCAATCATCACATTGTGCGGCTTCACATCTCGATGCATAATGCCCTGTGTGTGGCAGTAATCCAGTGCCTTGAGAAGCTAAAAAATGTAGTAGTGTATATCATGATCTGAGAACTTTAAATCTATATTGTTTACGTATTCAAAGATCAAGCAAGGTGTCTTAGATTTTGGATCTCTAACCACATCTAAAAGTTGCACAATATTTTGTCCTCCACAAAGGTTCTACAAAATGCTGATCTCTCTCTTAATCTTTTTCTTTTTGACAGGCTTAAGAATTTTGACAATACATTGCTAGTCGGTGTTAGTAGTGTTGATCCCTTCAAATACCTCACTGTACTTTCCCTTGCCCGCTTTTCTCACCAGTTGATATACATCCGGATCACCCCACGGCACAACGGGAGATTCGTAATCCCAATACTTTGAAGAACGCAACACACAAAATGAAAATGCGTAGCCAAAATCGCTCCCTCCAATGCGTAGCCTTCTCAGATGGAAGCCAGAAAAAACACAGCCAGCACAATCGTCGCAGTTATTTTTCTTGGATCTACGACTAGTCACAGATGTACATCTAAATCCTGCAACGATGCAGAGTCAGCCACAATGTCGACGCGATTACTCTTCAGCTTCCCGCGATGATGTCACGTTCCTCAACTCAGCATACAAGCCTCTCCTTCCTGCAACTTTGATACCATGATAAAAATACCTGGAGAGTGTATAAACACTCATACAAGATACACTATGTATACAATCAGAAGAACAACCTAATATATATAGGCTTTCTCACAATCACGGTGGTTTGAACCACTCCCTGGATATTAGGATTTGAGATCTAAAATTAGAGTCTCAATCCTATCTTCACTATAACAATAATCTAAGTTTAGCTTTATCCATTATCTCCAACATGGTAATTACTGTGGTGTAACAATGTGGTGTAGAAGTCGTGGAATTGGTAATTACAGTAATTACGGTGGGTTCAAGCTCCATGGTAATTACAGAATTGGTAATTGGGGTGGTGTAAAGGTCGTGGAATTGGTAATTACGGTAATTACAGTGGGGTCAAGCTCCGTGGTAATTACGGTGGTGGTAATTATGGAATCAATAATTGGGGTGGTGTATCAGTCATGGAATTGGTAATTACGGTGGGATCAAGCTCCGTGGTAATTACGAAATCGATAATTGGGGTGGTGTATTATTCATGGACTTGGTAATTACGGTAATTATGGTGGGGTCAAGCTTCGTGGTAATTATAGTGGTGTAATAGTCACCGTCGAATTGGCAATTGGGGTGGTGTAGACAGTCACCATCGAATCGGTAATTGGGGTGGTGTAGCTGTCGTTGAATTGGTAATTACCGTAATTATGATGGTGTAACAGTCACCGTCGAATCCGTAATTGGGTGGTGTAGTAGTCGTGGAATTGATAATTATGGTAATTACGGTGGTGTAATTGTCACCATTGAAGCGGTGATTGGGGTGGTGTAGCAATCATGGAATTGGTAATTACGATAGTGTAATAGTCAACATCAAATTGGTAATTGAGGTTTATATGGTGTAACAGTCATCGTCAAAATGGTAATTGGTGTGGTGTAGTAATTTTGGTAATTACGGTGGTGTAACAGTCACCGTCGAATTGGAAATTGGCGTGGTGTAGCAGTCGTGGAATTGGTAATTTTGGTAATTACGATGGTGTAACAGTCACCGTTGAATTGGTAATTGGGGTGGTGTATCAGTCGTCGAATTGATAATTTTAGTAATTATAGTGGTGTAATAGTCATCGTTGAATTGGTAATTGGGGTGGTGTAGCAGTCATGGAATTGGTAATTTTGGTATTTACGGTCGTGTAACAGTCACCATCAAATTGGTAATTGAGGTGGTGTAGTAGTTGTGGAATTTGTTTACGTTGTGTAACATAATTGGGGTGGTGTAGTAGATGTGGAATTAGTAATTTTGGTAATTACGGTGGTGTAACAGTCACCATCGAATGGGAAATTGGGGATGTGTAGCAATCGTGGAATTGGTAATTTTGGTAATTACGGTGGTGTAACAGTCATCGTCGAATTGGTAATTGGGGTGGTGTAGCAGTGATGGAATTGGTAATTTTGGTAATTATGGCGGTGTAATAGTCACTGTCAAATCGGTAATTGGCGTGGTGTAGCAATGGTGGAATTGGTAATTTTAGTAATTACAGTGGTGTAACAGTCACAGCCCAATTGATAATTGGGGTGGTGTAGTAGTTGTGGAATTGGTAATTTTGGTAATTACGGTGGTGTAGGAGTCGCCCTTCAATTGGTAATTGGGGTGGTGTAGCAGTCGTGGAATTGGTTGACGGTGGTGTAACATAATTGGGGTGGTGTAGGAGACATGGAATTGGTAATTTTTGTAATTACGGTGGTGTAACAGTTACCATCGAATTGGTAATTGGGGTTGTGTAGCAGTCATGGAATTGGTAATTTTAGTAATTATGGTGGTGTAACAGTCACCCTCGAATTGGTAATTGGGATGGTGTAGCAGTCGTGGAATTGGTTTACGGTGGTGTAACAAAATTGGGGTGGTGTAGCAGTCGTGGAATTGGTAATTTTGGTAATTACAGTGGTGTAACAATCACCGTTGAATTGGTAATTGGGGTGGTGTAGCAGTCATGGAATTGGTAATTGTCGTGGTGTAGCAGTCATCGATCTCTATCTCCAAATCCGTGAACCACATAGAAAATTTTATCATTTTAAAATTAAGTAATAATTATTATTTTTGTGACGAGTGGAATTGATAATTGGGGTGGTTTCATACTCACGTTGACACATGGTTTAATTCTATCCACTAATACCATTATAAATATTAAGTGCACCACACTCACTCTTAAAGTTAACACAAGTGTAAACCAAAAATAGTATATATAACATGCTTTGTTGAATATTTTACATCGTGAAAACTAAATTAAACAAATATTACTCTATTAAAATATAAAGTATATACCAAATTCACTTTTCCAATTATATTTCATTATTTTTAAAAATTTTATATAAATTTCAACATCTATAAATATAATTATAATAAAAAATTATCATGGAATACAATTACTTAATTTACAAATTTTATAGAGTGGACATTCTATGATAAACATTTATGTTTTAGATTATGTATTATAATTTTCCTTATTTATAGAATAAACATTTATATACTATTGTTGTAATATTTTCCTAATTGGTTTAGATTTATTTTAATTTTAGATTTACAAAGTGTATAGAGGGATCAAATCTCTTTTCACTCTAAAAGAGATTCGCACCTCAAGAAATTTGATCTCCCTTATGATTGGTAGATCTAGAATTAAGATAAATCTAGGTTGGTTTAATTATTAAGTATAATTATAATTATTAATTTTATTTTATTTTTAATGTAATTTGACAGAATCAAAATGTTTTAATTAATAATGATAATTACTAATTTTATTTTATTTTGTTTATTAATTATTTGATTTAATTATTATTTTTATCAGTTAGCATAAAGTGACTTTGTGAATGTAGCAATCATCCATCCCCAGATCCCGTGAATGTGAATCACAAAGAAAAAAAAAATCATCATTTTCAAATTAAATAATAATAATTACTTTTTATGAGTGGAATTGGTAATTAGGGTGGTTTCATACTCATGTGACACAAGGTTAATTCTATCTACTAATACCATTATAAGGTTAACACAACTCAAATTTAAACCAAAAAAATTATATATAACATGCCTTGTTCAATGTTTTACATCCTAAAAACTAAATTAAAATATATATATATATTATTAAAAGATAAAGTGTATAAAAAATTCACTTTAACAATTATATTTCATTATTTTAAAATTTGTATATTAATTTCAACATATATAAATATAAATATAATAAAAAATTATTATGGAATACAATTACTTAATTTACAAATTTTATAGGTTGGAAATTCTATGATGAACATTTATCTTTAACTCATGTATTATAATTTTCTTTATTTATAGAATAAATACTTATATAACATTGTTGTGATATCCTTTAAATTGGTTTAGATTTATTTTAATTTTGGATTTACTAAGTGTTGAGAGGGATCAAATCTATTTTCAGTTTAAAAGAGATTTGCACCTCAAAAAAATTGATCTCTCTTGATGATTGATAGATCCAAAGTTAAGATGGATCTATGTTGGTTTAGTTATTAAGTATAATTATAATTATTAATTTTATTATTTTATTTTATTTTGATTTTAGTTTTAATGTAATTTCACCGAGTCAAAATGTTTGATTAGTAATTATAATTAATAATTTATTTTGTTTTATTTATTAATTAATTATTTTAATTTAATTTAATTTTTTAATTTAATTTAATTTTTATTTTTATGAAATTTGAGTTAGTCAAAATGTCTACATAGCATAACAAGACATGATAGGATATTATAACATTTCTTACATACCGTGCTGGGGAGCATCTCTCAGTGTAATTAGTAAGTGTGTAGTCTCCTTTTGAGATGACCAAGTGGTTGGTTATATGGGATGTTATCTCTTCCACATAGTTTCAAATGCCACGGGGGAGATCTTTGGTCATTTGTGATAAGGCTCAAGGAGTAGGCTCCCACGCCCTTATGGAGTCTCGACTATTACTAAGTCATAAATTCTTGGTATATCTTGCTTACGGACTATTGGAGATATTCCTAGTGTTACAATGAAAGCTACTATATTGATCATGAACTACTCCCAAATTACTCCAACAAGTTACAAATTCATCATAGTAAAAAAAAAATTGTATTTATAACTTCATTTTTTAAGTTTCTATATAACTTTATATTAATGTATAAACTTTACTAACTTATTGACTTTTCGAAGTTAAACGCTTCAAATTTTGATATAAAAATTTTATTCATTTGTAAATATTTGGGATGAAAAGGAGAAAATATAATAACAGACCCCCCCTAGAACAGGCTCAAGAGATCGCAGACCTGCAAATTTTGAAGAAAAGGGACTCGATGTTGGGTATGAATTCCTCACTTCCTCCTTCCTCCTTCCTCTTTTACTTCTGATGTTGTTTCCTCACCCTGTATGAATATTTCATCCCTCATGTCCTCTACCACCTGTTCAATATCTGCTCTTCAAAATATTGCATCCCCCCCCTACTATTCCCATTTTTTCCCCTAATTACCCCTCAAGTAATATGTCTCCTATCTAAAATATACCATTTATGTTGGGTGGTTCTCTTCTCCCCTAGGCCCTTGTGGTCTCTTATCCATATTTCTTGTGTTCTTAGGTTTCCCATAAAGTCGTTGATGACTTAACATTGGCATACTCTGTTCTTGAATTGGGTGGAGGCCTGAGGCTTTTAGATGACGCTTTTCCACACAGCTCGAGAAAGGGAAGAAAATCCTTCATATCACTAGCCATGAAACAATCATCATCGAAGGTTAAATCAATAATGAATAAATCCATCCTTGGGGAACTTAGAGCTTAGGACCTCGCTAAGATCTCGGGATGAGAATCTTATCTTGGAACATCAAGGGTTGGCCAACCCCAAAAAAATGTTGGCCCTAAAAAGATTAGTTTTGATTTTATCCCCTTAGGTTATCTTTCCTTAAGAAATGATGGTTGAAGGCTCCAAAGCAGAATCAATTCTCTCTGGCCCTCTCCCCAAGTAGTCTTTTCACGACACTAATGTTGCTAGAAAACCTGGAGGGCTCATTTCAAGCTAGCAGGCCTTCCCATGTGTTGTGTTGTGGCATGGGCTTCCTCTTCTTGCCTAGCTACATCTCTCTTTGACAAGGCCAATAGATTCTTTTTCATTGGTCTAAATATTTACAACCCTTACGCTAACAGGAAGCCCTTCTGGTAGAACATTTTTAATATGTCATGTTTTGGATCAGATATTTTATGCATTGTGGGTGACCTAACTTTCACCATGGGTCAATCAGAAATATGGGGGCATTCAAACCATGATGATTCCTTAGCTAATTATTTTGTGGATATTCTAGAATTAGTGATTCTGGTGGACATCCTCCCTTCAAGAATCCTTCCCACCTAGTCAAACAACAAAATTGGGGATGACCACATAGCAAAGAGGAATGTTTTCTTGTTTTGGAAGGTTGCTTGGATCAAATTTGCAAATTAGGCTATGGATAACCTCCGAAGGGGAGTTTGATCATAACCCTATCATTATCGATTTGAAAATAGGGTCATATAAGCTAGTGAGCTCTTTCAAGCTAAACAAAGGATGGTTAGAAGACCCCTCCATTATGGAAAAAATATGAGAGTCCAGAGTTTTCTACAAACTAGAACATGGTCCCTCCTCCCGCCGCCCACCCCCCCCCCCCCACCAACAATTCAGTTTCAGGAGAATTTAAAAAGAAAAAAGAAAACCATAACTATCTGGGCCAAGGAAAACATAATTTAGGACGAGAAACTAATAATTGAAGTGGAGAAGAGCTTGCATGACCTCCTTGAAAATTTGGACCATTCAATCTTCTCAGAAGAACAAAAAAAATCCTAAAATCTCTTGAGGAAAAGAGGAGGAACCTTATACTCAATAAGGAAAAGGAGTGGATATTTACAAGCAAAGATTTATGGCTTCAGGTGGGGGATGAAAACACTTAGTTTTTTCATAGAGTGGCCAATCATAAAAATGTTATTAATACTATTTGGGAAATTACAAAATCTGATGGCTCAAAAGCCTCCACCTTCAAGGACATAGCCAGTGAAGGATGCTCCTATTTCAGAGATATCTTAAAAAATAATGAAAATGAAAATATAGATAAAATTATATTTATTGTTGACTTCATCCCAAGGTTTGTAAATGAAGAAGAAAACTTGGATCTTATGAGGGAGGTCACTAAATACGAGCTAGAAATGGTACTAAATAGTTTTCAAAAAGATAAAAGTCTTGGCTTGGATGGACTCCCCATTGAAGTTATTTGGCTTGCTTTAAATTCATTGGTGAGGCCTTGAAAAGAGTTATAGAGTACTCCAGATTAAATGGAAGGATCATTTCTCCTTTTAATTCCACTTTCTTGTCCCTCATTCGAAAAAAACATTCAAGGTTGATTCCTTTGATAAATTTCATCCCATCTCCCTATGAGTTTCCATTTTCGAAGCACAACTCCCTTGAGCAATTCAATTTTTTGAAACATCATCAAGTCCATGAGGCTATTGGTCTAGCACAGGAGGCTCTTCACTTCCTTCACATACAAAACAAAAGGCCATCATCTATAAAGTGGATTTATGAGAAGCCTTTGACAAGGGTGGATTGGATAAATATCAAGTTGTTGTTACTTTATTTGTGGCTCAACACACAATTTGTATATTAGATATATGGTGTATCAACTCCTCCACCATGGCCCTATTAATAAATTCCTATGTTCCCCTTTTTTCAGTCCTCAGAGTGGACTTCATCAAGGATTCCCCCTATCCTCTCTTCTCTTCCTCCTCATCATAGAAGCTCTATTTAGAGCCATTCTGGATGAAAAACGGAGACATCTTATAAAAGGTATCTCTATCACACAAAATTGCTCCCTCATGCATCTCTTATTCTTAGAAGATATTATTATTTTTTTAGCTTTGGACTATGGCAGCCTCCATGTTATTAATCACGTTTTGGATACCTTCTCCTTGTCCACTAGAATGAAGATAAATCATGAAAAATATACCCTTCTTGGGTGTGCACTTGATAAAGGAGAAGTTGACATTTTCAATGGGATTCTCTCAAAATCGCCTCTCCCTTTTGGGGGCCCTTTGAAATATTTGGGTTACATGCTTAAGCCAAACAATCATAGGAAAGTTGATTGGGCCTAGCTCATTGCAAAAGTGAAACTCAAAATTAGAAGTTGGTATAATAAATGGCTCTCTAGAGTTGGTAGACTAGCATTATGTAGATTTGTATTGCAAGATATTTCGGTGTATTGGGTCTCTCTAATTTAGATTCCAAAAGGTACTCTAAATAAGATCAAGAAAATATCTATGAGATATCTCTAAGCAAGACAACAAGATAGAAAAATTTTTCATCGTGATTCAATCTTCACTTATGTATAGAAGAGACTAGGTATCATATTACATCGAGAATCTATTCCACAAAATTGACATTTATCTCATAGATAAGGAAATCTCTTTCAACAAAAATGTAAAAACCTTGGACTTGATTTGTGCAACTTGGACTATTTCTTTCATACTTATATTAGGCCTCAATCATCATTCAAATGTTAAGGATGTATCTCCTCATCATCATGCCTGATAGAATATCAGGCTTAGAGAAGCTTGGATCATCATACAAAGTTCATATCATAATCAACTCAGATCACTGAGCTTAGACTTGGATCATGACATTGAACCAAAGACTTATGTGTCACAAAATTCAGTTCACTTTATTACATATTTAATCTTTGAATCATTGCTAATTGTATTGCACAACCATGCTACATATGATACCAAAAGTTGGACTCCTGTCATGAAAACCAGTTTATGACTTTGTGCTACATTCATTTTGAGAAGTGTATAATCCCTGAATGGCGTCATCCACTACAAGTGGCATCCTCTATCATACCTGCAACTTCTGTTGTATGAATTCACGATACATATGACCAAAATTAGTTGAATGTCAAGAACTCGTTGACAAAGAATTTAAACAACCACTATCGAACCATAATGTCGAGGAAATTGTAACTAAGAAATCATAGATAATTCACGAGTGATCCATAACCACTAAACAATGAATCATACTCTTACTGAAAAAACGAATCATACTAGTGATTTGTAACCAAGAAGAGGAACTCGAATGGGCCACAGAGAAGTTCCATAGATAAGCTTGGATGCTTAATTCGTCAAACTCCAGATTTTGGGTTCATAAAATTCGCACATATGGATCACATTGTTGCGCTCCCCGTTAATGGCAGTGTTGATCCAACGCTCCCCTGTGTTTCGTGGCATGTGCTTAACACTAGCGATGTGTCTGTTTACTAACACCTGCGGGTTTTGGTGTAACAGCAATTGTGTCTCTGACGACGGGTATCAGAGCTAGGGTCGAATATCCACTGTGAAAACCGCTTATTGCCATCGCCTTACTTTGGGAGAATTCGTTAAAACGTTGGTTGTTACTCCTGGAGCTGTTGAAGGATCTGTTGAAACGTGTTGCTGGAGTTTGAAAGGTGGAGATCCATGGAGATTGGAGTTGAAACATGGTGTTTGTAAGTTTTTTTTTACATCAAGCTTGCACGTATACGTCAATTTTTTTTCTCAAACCAACATATGTATGTGTGAAATGTGAAAAGGTTAAAACATTATATATGCTTTTATATTTATTATGAAACATATATAATTATATGTTGGAATTTTGAAAAGTATATTTTAAAAAGGAGCGGGAATTTTGAAAAGGGTATTTTAAAAAGAGGAAGGTCATTATTACTAAATTTTAAAGAGTAATAATTAAAGTTTTATTTTTAAGTGGAGTTTTTTGTGTTTTGGGGCATGAATTTGATTGAAAATGGAGACAAAAGTTACAGATATGGAGAAGTTGAGCGGGGCTAATTTTTCCCTATGGAAATCACAGATGGAGGATATACTGATTTTAAAGGATCAGTATTTGCCGATTGAGGGCACAACAGATAAACCCTCATCAATGACAAATGAAGAGTGGAATAAGCTAGATAGAAAGGCGATTGTAACAATCCACCAATATTTAGCAAAGAATGTTTATTTCAATGTGTCCAGAGAAAAGACGGCTAAAGGATTATGGAAGAAGCTCCATGATCTATATGAGAAGAACACAGCATCAAACAAAGTGTTCTTGATGAAGAAGCTTTATAATGTCAAAATGAAGGAGGGTTCTTCAGTCTCTAAGCACTTGAATGCATTTAATATTATTACTAATCAACTTGCCTCTGTTAAAATCATTTTAGATGATGAAATTAGAGCTATTTTACTAATGTGTTCTATGCTAGACAACCGGGAAAATTAAATTGTAGCTATGAGCACTTCAAAAACTATAGGGACCCTGAAGTTTGATGATGTAAACAATAGTTTAATGAATGAGAAGCTGTGACGCAAGTCAATTGCGGAAAACTAGGGAGGAGAGGCTCTAGCTCTAGCTGATCGTGGTAGGAGAATGGATCGAGGCCGGCAAGGGCGATCAAGATCAAGAAGCCGATCAAAATCAAGGAGAGGCAGAATCATCTTCTTTCATTGTGGCAAACTTGGGCACATGAAGAAATAATTTCCATTCTGGAAAAAAGGACAAAAGGATCAAAGACCATCTAGTACAAATCACAAGTCATCCAACAAAAATGAAGGTGAGACTATTACTGTAGCCACAGATGGTGATGCGTTGTTTACTGTTTCAGTAGAGGATGCATGTGTATATACATCTAGCAGTAGCTTTGATTGGATCCTTGACTCTGGGGCATCTCACCATGTAACTCCATGCAAAGATAGTTTTGTTTCATATAATCCCGGTGATTATGGTAGAGTGCATTTGGGGAATAATCATTTTTGCAATATTGTTGGAGTGGGAGATGTCTAGATCAAGATGAAAGATGGACAAGATATATTGTTGAAACAGGTCAGGCATGTACCAGAAATGCGCATGATTTTAATCTCTATGGGATGACTATATGATGAAGGCTATTCGACAAGCTTTGGAAAAGGGGGCTGGAAAATTAGCAAAGGTGCATTGGTTGTAGCCAAAGGACCCAAGACATGGACATTATACACATTGAAGACACTGATAGGAAAATCAGATTTGGCTGCTGTCACAGAAGAAGGAAATTCAGTAGATCTGTGGCATAAGCATTTGGGTCACATGAGTGAGAAGGGCTTAAAAATCCTTGTTGATAAAAATTTATTGTCAGGTTTGAAATCCTACATTCTTGATCTTTGTGAGCATTGTATATATGGTAGACAAAGAAGGGTTTCATTCCTTAGAGGTGGCCATGACAGAAAGAAAAATGTGTTAGAATTGGTGCACTCAGATGTGTTTGGGCCCGTTAACATCAAATCATTAGGAGGAGCATCATATTTTGTAACATTTATAGATGATGCATCCAGGAAGGTTTGGGCATATACTATGAAAAATAAAGTGAAGTTTTTGGAATTTTTCAAACATTCCATGTTGATGTTGAAAGAGAGACTAACAAATCGTTGAAGTGTTTAAGAATAGATAATGGTGGAGAATATTGCTCAAATGCATTTAAGGAATATTGTAACGGGTTTGGCATAAAGCATGAGAAGACTGTGCCTGGTACTCCTCAACAAAATGGTGTCACAGAAAGGATGAATCACACCATTATGGAAAAGGTGTGAAGTATGTTGTCCAATTTCGGTTTGGAGAAGAATTTTTGAGCTGAAGCAGTCAGGACTGCTTGCTACCTCATAAATAGATCTCCAACTACAGCCTTGGATGGTGGTATCCCTGAAGAAGTTTGGACTGGTAAGAATTTGAATTATTCTCACTTGAAAATCTTTGGATGTGAAGCATTTGTACATATTCCCAAAGAAAGTAGAACTAAGCTAGATGATAAATCTATGAAATGCATTTTTTTGGGATATGCGGATGAAGATTTTGGTTATCGTATATGGGATCCAGTCAAACATAAAATTATTAGAAGCAGGGATGTTATATTTAATGAGTCAGAAATGTTCAAGAGGCCTATAGGTGAGTTGGAGGTTAAGAAGGTTATTAACAAGTTTGAAGAGCAGCAGGAAAACATACCACTAATACAAGAAAATGAACATCAAATTCAAGAGCAAGAAGAACAACAAGTGGAAAATAATGAACAACAAGAAGAAGGAATATTGCAGGAACCTTTACAGGAAATCGAACCTGATAATGCACCACCATAGTTGGTTTGCAGATCTTCTAGGCCTCATAAGCCTTCACAAAGGTATCCTCCTTCAAACTATATTTTGTTGACTGATGAAGGTGAACCTAATTGTTTTCAAGAAGCTTGTAAAGTCGAGCACAGTAAAGAATGGAAGAAAGCAATGGAAGAAGAAATGAACTCTTTGCAGGAAAATAAAACTTGGGAGTTGGTAAACCTCCCAAAAGGTAGAAAGGCTCTACAAAACAAATGGGTGTACAATATTAAGCATGAAGGTGACGAAAAGAAGGAGAGGTATAAATCAAGACTGGTGGTGAAAGGTTTTGCCCAAAAAGAAGGTATTGACTTCACTGAATTTTTCTCACCTGTTGTTAAAATGTCATCCATTAGAGTCATTCTTGGTCTACTTGCTACTTTAGACCTAGAATGTGAACAGTTAGATGTAAAAATTGTTTTCCTTCATGGTGAATTGGAGGAAGAAATTTATATGGAGCAGCCAGAAGGCTTCATAGAAAAAGGCAAAGAAGGCCTTATTTGTAGGTTGAAGAAGAGTCTCTATGGGTTGAAACAGACACCTCGACAATGGTACAAGAAATTTGATTCATTCATGTTGGAACATGGTTTTCAGAGGTTGGAAGCTGACCATTTTGTCTATATCAAGAGGTATGATCAAGGAAAGTATATCATATTATTGTTATATGTGGATGACATGTTGATTGTTGGGCATGATAAGAATAATATCAATAGGTTGAAGAAAGATTTGGGTAGAAAATTTGCAATGAAGGATTTGGGACCAGCACAGCAGATATTGGGCATGTGGATTATGCGTGACAGGAAAAACAAAAGGTTGTGGTTGTCATAAGAAAAATATATCAAGAAGGTGCTTGACAGGTTTAACATGAAGGATGCCAAGCCAGTTGGTACACCACTTGCAGCCCACTTCAAGCTAAGTACTAAATTATGTCCTAGTGATAACAAGGAGAAATAAGAGATGAGCAAGATTCCTTATGCTTCAGCTGTTGGAAGTTTGATGTATGCCATGGTATGCACACAACCAGACATTGCATATTCAGTGGGAGTAGTGAGTAGGTTCCTTACCAATCCAGGCAAACAACATTGGCAAGCCGTAAAATGGATTTTGAGGTATCTCAAGGGTACTAGTCATTATTGTTTATGTTTTGGTCATGATGAGACTGTGCTTGAAGGATTTACAGATGCAGATATGGCTGGAGATATGGATACCAGAAAGTCCACTGCAGGTTATTTGTATACATTTGCAGGTGCAGCAGTATCTTAGGTGTCAAGACTACAAAGAATAGTAGCCCTCTCTACAACATAAGCAGAGTACATAGCTGCAACAGAAGCTTGTAAAGAAATGTTGCGGATGCAGCGATTCCTAGGAGAGATAGGAATAAAGCAGGACAAATATGTGTTATATTGTGATAGTCAGAGTGCCATTCACTTGGCGAAAAACCCAGCATTTCATTCAAAAACCAAGCACATTGACTTAAGGTACCATTGGATCTGGCATGTGTTGGAGGAAGAACAATTATCCTTGGAAAAGATCCATACAGATAGGAACCCTGCTGATATGCTCACTAAGATTCTACCACGAAATAAACATGAGTTATGTAGAGGCATGGTAGGACTCGGTGTGACTTGATGACTCTTATTTGGCTTCAAGTGGGAGAATGTTAAGTGTGAAACCAAATTCACGCAGTATCCTAGATCCTTCTAGATTAGATTTTTCTAGATCTCCAGGATTCTAGATCCTCCCACACCGCCAATAGTTTCTAGATCATTCCAGATCTCCATTTGAATCACATACAGGATTCTAGATCCTTCTTCTGCCTCTATAAATTTGTAATTTCTCTGGCCAAGGAAAGCAAGCCAAGGTCTAGGCTTGTTAAGTAATGCAAAGTAATTTTTGTTCTCCAGTGATTGTTTTATCTATTCCGCTGTTTCTGACTAAGTAATCTTGTTGTTTCTCCATTTATCTGTCTTTGTGAATTATTCTCTGCTATTGCCATCTAAGTCTTTGAGTATAAATCCGCTGTGTGTTATGTATGCTTTGATCTAACACACATAAACATGAAATAATGTCATGTATAGTCTTAAAGTATACAATCCTCTATTACAACCATTCTGATTCAAATCTCTTTTAATTATTTTCCACAAAATTCATGGATCTCGCACATTTCCATAGTAACATGTATAAAATCAAGGAAATTTAACACATAGATGGATGAGAGAACCACTAGGAACCTCTTTAAAATTAGGAGAGATCTATGAAGACAAAGGGATAAAAAGTTGTGAAGAGGTATGCTACAACAATATTAAGTTGTTCTTCTATTCCTCTAATTTTATTTTCTATAAACTGGAGAGTTGATATTTTTTCTGTAAACTGGAGAGTTGATCTTAATGGTGACAACAATTCTATCTCTAAATGAACCAATTAGGGTGACTTCTCTCAATTATAAAAGGATTTGGGAAGGTATCTTGTGTTCTTTTCGATCATTTACTTGTTGTTTAGAAGATTTGATTTTTAATTATCAGCGCTAATGATCATCTTTATGTAGAAAACAAGTTGTCCAATTTCACAATTTGCTTGAAAGATCATCATGCTCCCAGTCTTATTTGATTCCTTGATTGTTGTATATGAGCCTGTACGTTGCAGTAGTTTGAGTTTTTGAACTGGTCAAAGGTCTTCCCACAGACCTAGTGTTAAAATTTAGACTATTATCTTTATCAGTAAAATTAATCTATTTTCTTTACAATCTCTATCTTTGTATACCTCTTATATTTTGTTATATTATTATTCACGGTTTTTCACAACTTATGCTCTACAGGATTTCAAGGTTTTGACCTAAAATCTTGACTAGCTCGTTGTTAATTCAACTCTGATTTTTGTCTTTTTTTAGTCTCCGTTAATCATTTATCTCATTGTGAATATCATGTTTCAGATGTATATACCTATCAGCTTCTCCTTTCTTTTAGTTAATATATATGCAATGTAAATACATCCAAAAACAAAAACAAAAATAACAAAATATTTGCACTTTACCTTGTATATTTTGAACAAACTGTCTCATTATCTTGTTGGGATAATAAGATTCGAGGGGTTGATTAGTTTAGTTTGTTTAACTTAAACCAAACTATCAACATTATCTACATGGCACAAAGGCTACAATAAAATTTTCAAGTTTATGGTCCAATCAAATATGTGAAAAATAACTTTTACAATAATATTGATTTTTTTTTCAAGATTAAACATTATAAATTTCATTAACTAAATTAATAATAATAAAAAAACCAATCTAATAATAAATATAAATATAATAATAATATATATAATATGATTTAATTAATAATAAATATAAATATAATAATAATATATATAATATGATTTAATTAATAACATTTGCACATAATTACAAGGTAAGTTGATCATGCATCTTGTCGAATTAGATAATGACGTTCGACTCAACCACATGCCCTATTGCAACACAACTTTTAGTCTTAAAAAATGTTACAGTTTTGGGAATACAAAACGCGTGAAATCACCAATCGGGAGAGAATATGGGTAATAATCAAATGTTTTGATCTTATCTGCAAATTATATATTATATATAATGTCGTAATAGTCCTTAAAACTCCAAGAACTGGGGAATGATAAAATAATTCATAACACACATAGAGATTTGGGATTTAAAAAAAAATCATTTGGCACATCTTACCTAAAAGATTTACATTCATCCATAATCTAAGTGTTGGAAATCGGGAAGACAATATTCTAGAATTTGCCAACCAAACTGCGACCACTTTCCCATTGAAATAGATTATCTTTGAAAATATACCTTGTATGAGATAATATATATTAAATATTAATTTGCAATCGTGGTGTTGAGTAAGTGTGATTTTTGGATTTTGGAGTTGTTTATAATGCGATTTTTTGGAGATTCTGGTGATGGAATCCGACGGAAGAAATTGAGGTTAAATCTTGATTTGTTGCAGTTAAAATGGTTTTTTAACTATATATTTGGATTCAACACCTGAAAAACCCCTGGGACGCTTTGATTGTGCAGAAACTAGCTATCAAACTTGGGATTCCAATAAATTGCTGCCGGATTTTGACGAGAAAAACCCACCGGAAAGGCTTCCAAAAAATCTCATTATAGACTTGGTCGTGATTTTTTATCTGATTTGAAAATATTTTAATAAATTATTATATATATATATATAAGAGTTTTAAATTAAATTTAGTTGTTATGGAAAAATATTTTACTTATTAGTGAAATGTTATTATTAAAATTATAAAAAATTTAATTAAACTTCAGAAATAATTTTTATTCCCACCTCTCTTCATTAACTTCAAACTTAAAACTCTTCATTAACTTTAAACCAACTAAACTAATATTAATTTAGGAAAAAACAATACCTTTAAACTTTAACAGCATATCACTTTTTCTTTAAAAATAAATAATAAACATCCCCTTTATATCACGGAGTTGTCTTTAGTGCGATTTTTTGGAGATTCCGGTGACAAAATCCGGTGGGAAAAAATGAGGTTAAATCTTGATTTGTATTATTTAAAATGATTTTTTAACTGCATATTTGGATTCAGCACCCTGAAAAACGCTGAGACGCTTTGATTTTGCAGAAATTATTAACTATCAAACTTGCGATTTCAATAAATTGCTACCCGATATTGACCGAAAAAACCCAAAAAAACTTCCAAAAAATCTTTTTAAAGAGAACTCCTATATTACGTATCTCAATGACAAATCAAATCTCAATGACAAACCAGCATTGATCACTTGATTTTAGTGTTGAAATGTGAAAACGCAACGGCATTTTCATAATTATACGTAAACTAAATTTACGTGACATGAATCATATCACATATCTTAATGAGAAATTTACATGTGATCTGAGTCATATCACATATCTAAAAGACAAATTTGTAATGATCATTTGATTTTAATCTTGTAATCTAAATAACACGAGTTTTTCATCTTTCATAATCATATGTAAATTAAATTTAATCACTATTTATGTGATATGATATTTTAATAGAAAATTTGTATGTATCATATACTTTAATATTTGTAATGAATGTTATATTTTAATATTTAAATATTTTAAGTTAGTTTATCTATATTTATTTATTGATATTTAATAAAATTAGAGTTAATATGGATTTAGATGGGTTATATATAAGGGTTGGTGTAAGTGGTTTAAAGTTATTTGTGAAGTTTTTTGATATTGTTATTGATCGTGAGTTTAACTCTTTTTTATTCCCTTAAGGTGAGACTCTCTAATTAGGGTTGATGGTTTACCTGATTTACCATCCAAGAAATGTGGGGAAGTACTATGGAGTTTTTAGTGCATCCTGTGACACTTGATAGATCTAAAGTTAAGATGGATCTAGGTTGGTTTATAACTAAATAATGTTATATATCATTTGATTAACTCATCATTTTTAAAAAGACTTGAGGGTTAGCTCAATTGGTTGAGTCTCACCATTAAAGTAACTTTGTTGTTGAGAAGTCATAGGTTCAATTCTCTCAACACTCTTGGGGTCAAGCTTTGTTTTAGAGCAAATTATTATTACTATTTTGTGACGAGTTGGTAATTAGGATATTAGGAGCACGGCACTCACTCTTAAAGTTAAACCAAAAAATAAAAATTTGATCTCTCTTTATGATTAGTGGATCTAGAGTTAAGATAGATCTAGGTTGATTTAGTTATTAAGTATAGTTATAATTATTAATTTTATTTTATTTTTAATATAATTTGACTGAGTCAAAATGTTTTAATTAATAATTATAATTACTGACAAATTAATTTATCCAATTATTAACCCTTTGACAAGGTGGATTGGATAAATATAAAGTTGTGGCCCTATTAATCAATTACTATGTTTCCCCTTTTTTCAATCCTCAGAATGTTTTAATTAATAATTATAATTACTAACAAATTAATTTATCCAATTATTAACCCTTTGACAAGGTGGATTGGATAAATATAAAGTTGTTATTACTTTAGCTGGGGCTTAATACACAATTCGTAGATTAGATACCATGGCCCTATTAATCAATTCCTATGTTTCCCCTTTTTTCAATCCTCATGCATCTTTTATTCGATATTGTTATTTTTTTAGCTTTGGACTATGAAAGCCTCCAAATTATCAATCAAATTTTGGATAGCTTACCCTTGGCCACTAAAATGAAAATAAATCATGAAAAATGTACCCTTCTTAAAAGTTAAATTTAGTTTAGTTATGAAGTGGAAAAACAATTTACTAATAATAAAATGTTATTATTGAAACTATAAAAAAAAGTCAATTAAATTTCCATATTTTTATAAAATAATTTAATTTTCCAAAAATAATTTTTATTCTAATCTCTCCTCATTAACTTTAAACCTAAAACTCCACATTAACTTTAAATTTAAAACTTAATAGAAACTAAACTAATATTAATTTTGAAAATAAAATACCCTCCAACTTTAACAACATATCACTTTTAGCTTTTTACTGTGTGATATGAATAAACACCACATCATATCACATGTCTCAATGACAAATCTGCAGTGATCACTTGATTTTAGTGTTGAAATGTGAACAACGCAAGGATCTTTTCATAATTAGACGTAAACTAAATCTATATGATATGAATCTTATTACATATCTTAATGAGAAATTTACATCTGATATGAGTCATATCACATATCTAAATGAAAAATGTGTAATGATCATAATTTTAACCTTGGAATCTAATTAACTCAAAGATTTTTTCATATGTAAATTAAATTTCATCCTTATTTATGTGATATGATATTTTAATAAAAAATTGTATCATATCAATGAAAAAATTATAATATATATTATATTATATTATATTATCTTAAATATCTTAACCTAATGAAATAATCTTATTTGCATTAGAAAATTATATATATTATATATAAGGCTATAATGGTCTTTAAAACTTCAAGGACTTGAGATTTTTTCCGAAAATGTTTTTATTCAAAATATAGATCACAAAAATTTAAATACAAAAATAAATCAAATCACACAGAAATGAGGACTTTAAAAAACATCATTTGACATATCTTACATAAAAGATTTACACTCATCCTTAATCTAAGTGTTTCAAATCAAGAAGAAAGTAATCTAGAATTTGCTAACCAACCTCTTTCCCATTGAAATAGATTATCTTTGAAAATATACATAAATATTAAGTTGTAGTAGTGGTAGTTAGTAAGTGTATTTTTTTATTTGGTTAGGATATCTATATATATATATATATATTTAAATTGAATTGAATTTATTTATTAAATAAAAAAATAATTTATTTATTATAAAATATATTATTAACAAAATCATTAAATTTAATAAAAATATCAAAAATATATATATATATATATTAAATAATTTTTATTGTAACTTGATAGAAACTAAACAACACTCAAATCTAACGGATATCAATTAAGAAAAACAATATCCTCAAACTTTAACAACATATCACTTTTAACTTAAAAGTAAATAGCTTTTAAGAATAAAAACCACATCATATCTGCACTAATCCCTTGATTTTAGTGTTGAAATGTGAAGAACCCTAGGGTTTTTTCATATTATACGTAAACTAAATTTATATAATATGAATCATATCACATATTTTAATGAGAAATTTGTATGTGATATGAGTCCTATCACATAATTAACAAATGTGTTGTGATCATTTGATTTTACTCTTGGAATCTAAATAACTCATGAAGTTTTTCATAATAGGTAAATTAAATTTTATCATTATTTATGTGATATGATATTTTAATAGAAAATGTGTTTTATAGTATATATTTTAGTAAAAAAATTGTAATGAATGTTATATTGTATTATTGAGTTTACGGGGCTTTGAATTGATGGTGAATGGGTGTACTGTTAAGGCACTCTTTGTGATAGGTCATTGGTTCAAATCCCCGTGGGTGCTTACCTACCAAAAAAGCCCCACGAGGGTAGGCGAGTTGGTAATCACAATGCAGTGAAGTTCGTTAGAAAGGAGGGCTCCGTACTGAAGGTCACGAGTTCAAATTCCTTGGACTAACCCTGGAGCTGTATAGAGGGGCGAGCGCAGCTGCTAGTGGTTATAGAGGTAGAGGTCAGAATCAACCCCATGTAACGCGAGTCGTGAGGCTGCCCCTGTTGCCGATTCCACTGTAATAAAAAAAAAGAATGTTATTTCGTATTATTTAAATATTTTAATTCAATCATATATATATATATATATATATATATATGCTTTAAAGATTGGTGTAAGTGATTAGATTAGTTGTGAAGTTTATTTTTATATTATTGTTGATAACGGGTTTGATTTTCTTTGATTCTTTTAAGGTAAGGTGTTGTAATTAGAGCAAACAATTTACTTATACTATATATTTTAATGAAAAAAATGTATGAATATTATGGTGTATTATCTAAATATTTTAAGTTGGTCAAATAAAAATAATATATATATCTCTATCTCTCTCTCTTTCTCTCTCTCTCTCTCTCTCTCTCTCTCTCTCTCTCTATATATATATATATATAACCAACCTAGATCCATATTAACTCAAGTTCTATCAAGTGCCAAGAGGGATGAAATATTTAGGTGCAAACCTCTTTCTTTAGTGTAAAAGAGATTTGATCTCTCTCCGCACTTGATAGATCTGAAATTAAAGTGGATCTAGGTTGGTTTATAACTAAATAATGTTATATATCAATTGATTAACTCATTATTTTTAAAAATGCTGAGGATAGCTCAATTGGTCTAGTCTTGTCATTAAATTACCTTTGCTATTGAGAGGTGATGGGTTCAATTCTCTTAACAATCTTCGAGTCAAGCTCCGTGGTTGAGTTGGCACAAAGTGTGGAATTAGTAATTGGGGTGGTGTTCTCTTAACACTCGGGTCAAGCTCCATGGTAATTACAGTGATTATGGTGGTATAACAATCACCATTGAATTGGTAATTGGGGTGGTGTAGACAGTCATCGTTGAATTGATAATTGGGGTGGTGTAGTTGCTCTGTGGTAATTATGGTGGTGTAACAATACGGTCGAATCGGTAATTTGGGTGGTGTAGACAGTCATCGTCGAATTGGTAATTGGGGTGGTGTAGTAGTCATGGAATTGGTAATTACGGTGGTGTAACAATCACCATCGAATTGGTAATTGGGGTGGTGTAGACAGTCATCGTCGAATCGGTAATTGGGGTGGTGTAGTTGCTCCGTGGAAATTACGGTAATTATGGTGGTGTAACAGTGACTATTGAATTAGTAACTAGGGTGGTGTAGATAGTCACCGTCGAATTGGTAGTTGGGGTGGTGTAGCAATCGTGGAATTCGTAATTATGGTAATTACGGTGGTGTGATAGTCATTGTCGAATCGATAATTGGGGTGGTGTAGTAGTCGTGGAATTAGTAATTACGATAATTAATGTGGTGTAACAGTCATCGTTGAATCGGTAATTGGGGTGGTGTAGCAGTCATGGAATTGGTAATTACAATAGTGTAATAGTCACCGTAAAATTGGTAATTGGGGTTATGATGGTGTAACAATCACCGTCAAATTGGTAATTGGGGTGGTGTAGTAATTTTGGTAATTACGGTGGTGTAACAATCACTTTCGAATTGGTAATTGGGGCGGTGTAGTAGTCGTGGAATTGGTAATTTTGGTAATTATGGTGATGTAATAGTCACTATCAAATTGGTAATTAGGGTGGTGTAGTAGTCATGGAATTGGTAATTTTGGTAATTACGATGGTGTAACAGTCATCATTGAATTGGTAATTGGGGTGGTGTAGCAGTCGTGAAATTGGTAATTTTGGTATTTATGATCGGGTAACAGTCATTGTCGAATTGGTAATTGGGGTGGTGTAGCAGTCATGGAATTGGTTTACGGTGGTGTAACAGAGTTGGGGTTGTCATGCCCCTACCTTGGCGGTAGTCTTTCAATCGCACGAAGGTGGGTGCGGCACCACCACCTGTTTTCTTTTTAACATACTCACACATATGCACAATAGATATTTAATGAGAGGGGAAACTCCATGAAATATGAGTCTGCCTGATGATAATAACAATATTTTACAAAATATACAAGTTACAGTCTTTGCTAGGAAACCCCAAGTTTCCTCCTTGAAATTTCTGCCATAATCGTGCAACCCGGCCTGCACTATTCGGTCCATCCGAACCAACGTTCAGAGTGCCCACCAATTCTATCATTTTTCACAGCTCGTTAAATGAAGTGATCGTTCAGCCTACCTCGCGCCTCTGTTCAGACTAGCCCATGGCGTTTCTCCCACTCGGCACCCACCCACAGTTCGACCTGTCATTCTGCACTTGCCTGCACCTTCGTTCACCTCAACTTGTCTCGTCGCACCAGGCGCTCTCCGCCCGTTCACCGGCTCATCGTGCCAACCTATCTACTCAAGCTCATTGTGTCACCCGACTTGCGGGTTGCCCAAATCACTATTTGGATGTGCCCACCCGCTCACCGATACACCGCCAACTCTCCAACTCACAGTTTTCCCAACTCACTGTGTCGGCCAACCTTCAATCCACGGGCGCCTCAACTTGCCCTGCCAACCCGCCCAACTGTGGTTCAATCGACTCGATGCGCTCCCGTTCAGGTCACTCGGGTGCCTCCACCCAACTCACCATTCAATCGGTCGAGTCACCCAAACACGCCCATCGATCAGTTGTATGCCCACTGCAATAGCTCGTTGCACCTTTGAGTGCTCCCACCATTCAACCTGCGGTTGCCTCCCTAACTCGTCCACTACAGCCCGAACGACTTGTCACCCACCCGATATGAGAACACTATATCTCGGCTCCGTGCTTCGGCCCAAGATTCCGCTTGCACTTCATCACCATTTTAGAATCTCCAAGATAGCTCGCATGAACACTTGGAAGAATTGCTTGATGATTTGTCCCACCATCCACCACTTGGTTTATATGGTGGTTGGCCCTTTGGTTGGGGCATCGGCCCACCAAGCCGACCCACTGTTTTGTCCAACTCGCCCCTTCATCACGTCGACCCATGGTGTGGGTGCCCATACATGGGATTGCCCTCCATATAAACTTGCCAACCCATCCATACTTGGCCATTTTTACGATGAGCTATCGTGCGGTCGTTTCACATGTTTCCTCCGTTTGGCTAGCTTGGTGCATTGTGTAGAATTTTTCTACAAATCAGTCAACTCTGATACCATGTAGAAATTCCTACTTGTAGATCACCTGGTAATGCAATGTACTAAAGCGAAACACTTGATCTACTTCTACAAACAATTTAGTGGAAGCTTAATCGAACATGAGCAACATCAATAAGAACACATATAACTGATATGAAGGAACCAATCACACATAACACAGAAGAATTTATCTGGGGAAAGCACCTGCCTAAAACCCCATTTCTGTATTATAATACAAGTGGAAATATAGTCCAGATTACACAAAGCCTTAGCTCGGAAGCTATCTAGCTCTTAGTAGAATCCCTCTACTACTCATAGACAGTCAAAGGCTTCTCACAAACCTTCTCCTTTTCTCTCCAAGCCTCCTATTTCTATGCACAGTTTTTCCTGGGTCCTCTAGCTGCAACCTGTGTGATTCTCACCTCACAAACAACACTGACCTTTGAAATAACTGCACAAACCTGAAGGAGATAAATCCTCATCATGGATGAGCTTCCTTTATAGGAAAAATATTCATCCAACTGATAGTACACTGTCCCTTCTCTGATCTCAACTGGGTCTTTGTTTTAACTAACATGCATGAGTTATTTAAGCTATAATATTCAATTATTTGAAAATACCAATTGTTACATGCATGCAAGCATTAAAAAACTGAATCTCATTAATTTAACAACTTGTTAAATTAATCTAACTGGACTTGACTTAGTTAACTGAGCCAACTCATTACAACTCATCCTTATCTCTTTAACTAATGGATAAATTCACCAATAATAGTTAAATTGTTGCATGTCCTCACATAGACTTCAAGTTTGTTTTTCCTTAACTAATTAACTCATGGAGATTAATTAATTAATATTTTAAACTGTTGTTAAGACCAAATTCGTTTTTACTTCCTATAGATAGACTAGAGACTACTATAAATAGGAAGGGACCCAGAAATGCTATTTTTAGAAATTTCTATTTTTAGCAGTTTCACCTCTCACCCAAGGTGGCCAATGACCTCACTGGCCAAACTGTTATTTTTAGACACGCTGTTTTTAGCACATTCTAAATTTAACATCTCTTGTTGCACATTTTTCAACACATCGTGCGGGCACGCCTTGACTCGCCGGTGACCACCCAGCTCGTTGCTCGCCCTCGCTGACTCGACACATCGCACAATGACTTGGGGGTCTTACATCCTCCCTCACCTCAAGTCATTGTCGTCCTCGACAATACCATCACACGACATCGCAGAGTGTCACTAGCTCCAACATCAGAAATGTCCATGCTGCCCACCTTTGCTTTGCCAGTGCACAAACCATAAAGGCTCATGTCTCCATGAATCAGAAATTCTCCTCAACCCATGATCGTCAACCACGTCTGCCGCAACCCCACATGCTACCCCACCGTCGAAGGCTAGTGTTGAGTCCTGAAAATGTCATCCATTTGCATTACACTTTCACTATTATGTCCATTATATCACTTCCATTTCACCTCCATTTCACTACTATGTCACCACATTCATCCCACTTTCATTATCATTGGGCCACCTTTATGTTTTTCCAATCATTATTATTTCTAAGCCTTTTAAGTGAATTTGTGGTTAAACACTAGAAAATAATGTGCATATGCATATACCTAACAAATGGGTTGAGTTTGTTGACATGTGTAGGTTGAAAGGAGACTTCTAGAAGACCCTTATGTGGCACTCTAAGGCCAAATTCGAATTTGGTTGGAAAGAATCATGAGGATATGTGTCACATCTCCTAATTGTATTGTAACTCTAAAAAGACATGTGTCTTATTAGTTCCTATTTTGACTAGGACTCTAGAGGTAGAGGGAGAGATTCATGGATTATCATTAATGAGATGGCTCTCATCTTTTTGTATAAATAGGAGATCTCTCTCCTTCATTTGTTAGTCTTTTAGTCTTTCCTTTAGTCTTTTCTTAGTCCTTTTAGCTTGTTAGTCCCATGGCTTTTGAAAGCTTTTGTACTTTGTACTTTTGAAGAAATTGAATAAAGCTTTGATGTTCTCAACATGGAAGGAGATGTGAAGTAGATGTCATGGAGCATATTAGGATGTAAGTAGAGTAGATTTCATTTTGTAAATATTGCTTTGTAGAATGTAAGGTAGATTAGATTTTTCATTCATGCAATTTTAATTCATGCAAGTGTGTTTAATTTTGCTTTGATTTCATGACTAATGGCATATGTGATCATCTTGTCTATGTTGTTGACCTTTATTTTTCTAGTTTGATTTTCATTAGTATCATTTCTTTAACTTGCACTTTACTTTCTGCTCTTAGATATCAAGTTGTTCATCTATTGATGGTTCTTTTTCCATAATCAAATAACTTTATTGGAGCCAAAATATCACTTAGTACAACTTGGTTTAGTTTGCCTTAAGACTCACATTGCTGACTTGTTCATAACTGTTATCACATGATAAATCTAGCTGAAAGGCAAAAAGGTTAAGAAAAGGTTAAAGTAGTGTGATTTGTCTCCTTTATGTAGTGTCACTTAGATTTCACATTTCATTTTCATTTTAAATCAGCAGCATAGATACTGGGCCGATGTCATTAGTTCTTTATTTGATGTCTTTATTTTCGTTTAAGCATTTGATTTCATAGGTAGTAGGGGGGCCCTGCCTTGTATAGTTGTCACTTTAATTTCTTGTATTTCTTTTTCTGATTTTCATGTATATTAATGTACAGTTTGAATTACTGCATTTTTTTTTTAACATGTATATTATTGTACATAAATTGCTTTCAAGTTGATTGTATATTAGTGATGCACATAGCCTTTTAATGAACTAATGACGTGATAGAATCATCTTGTCCTTTTGCTGAAGCAGCAAGGATACTGGGTCTCATAGTCATTCTCTCATTATTTAATTATTGCATTTTATTTTGATTGAACTAGTTGTATATTTACACTTTTGTTTAAATACCAACTCCATCAATAACATGTTTTAAGTTCTTTTGAAGTGCTAAGTTTTGGAAGTTACCATTAAGGACATAGGCCTTGTCTTGAAATCTTTATCCATACTTGTCCTTTAAAAGTATTCTTAAGACCTTAGAAAACCAACAAGAACAAAACCCCAAAAACAAAATAAACTATAAAACAACGAAGTAAGAGAAAGGTTAACTAAGCACATATAGTGCACCACACTTCATCAGTTTACGATACCCGGATTGATAATTTATGTAGAGCAATTTAAGACATTAAATTGACTAGACATTTTGGCGCCGTTGCCGGGGAAGTGTAATTAGGAGACCTTATTTCTTACATCTGAAAAAAAAAATTAATAATTCTTGAGTATGCTCTCCTCTTGCACTTTGTGTGATCTAGAGGATCAGAAAAAGGATTGTTAAGTAAAAAAGAAAAACAATAATTCTTGAGTATGCTCTCCTCCTGCACTTTGTGTGATATGGAGGATCAGAAAAAGAATTGTTAAAAAAAAAAAAAAAAAATAGGAGACAAAATAAACTTCATCACTTCAATTGATTCAAGAAAAAAAGAAAAAAAAGGGAGAAGAAAAAAATAAACTTCATTTCATTTCCATTTTCACTCCATGCCATCCATTTCATCAATAAAAGTTATTTCCCCATGATCATTTCCATTAAGATTGCCTAACTATCTCTATTTAGCTAAGTGGTTGCTGTGACACTGGTTTCCGCAGCTGATACTGGTTTCCGCAGCTGATACCGGTTTCCGCAGCTGATACCACTCTGTTTTTCAAACTTACAGTCAAGATGTTAGTGCAATAAAATGAAAATGCAGGAATGACTAAGCAATATAAAAATTCACAATTTCAGAGAAAAAAAACAATCTATGGCTATCTCCATTCCTAGTTTTCGCTATGGCTTCAATAAAAAATTTGCCTCCCTGATCAAGCTTTGGTCCATTTGGATTCAGTGGTGGATTTTGCTGCCATGTGTGGTTTCAATTGGGGTTCAAAACTCTCTTCAATCATGCATGGGCTTGCTGGGTTATGTCATGGGAATGATTGTCTCAGACCCTAAGGACTTTGGAGTGTTAATACTTGCTTCCTTCCTATCAGTTTCATGTATTCTCTTCATACATATCATATATGATTCTTGTAATTAGATATGCGGCTATCAATAAGACAAAAGTGGAGTAATCTGTTCTTGCCTTGATTGTTTCCTTGATGGAGGAGCGCTGTACCGTTTTGAATATTCTGACAATCCTGCCTTCTTTCTTGCAAAAGTTCGAGGTGGAACTTGCACACTCGCTGATGAAGACCCAGCTGAAACTGTGGTGCATAGAGCGACATACTTATTTCAGAAAGGATTTGGGTTGTACAATGTCTTTAAGAACAACTGTGAAGATTTTTCTATCTACTGTAAGACTGACTTGCTTGTGATTGAGGGAATTAATGTTGGTCGAAGTGGTCAAGCAGCATCAATCCTTAGTGTGCTTGTTGCAATATGTTCTTCACCTCTTCGATTCCTGACCACCAGTATAGGTTGCAAGTGGATTGTATTGTATTAGTAGGGTTGAACCTGTCTAACACACCTGCAAAACAGTAGATCAAACAAGAAAAACGAATGCAAATTCATAAAAGGCAGAACAGTGAGAACAGTAAAACTCAGGAAAAAACGTAACAGCAGAAAAAACGTCAAACTTCAAACGTTTGATTTTCCCAAATGGGGACAAATTTCAAAAAACTAAAACATGGGTTTTCTTTCTAGGACGGTTAATTAGATAACCCAGAAACCGTTTGAGGACATTCGTAGCGGTCTGGGAGAAATCTTCGGTTCTTTGGAGCCTCTTTTTTGCCGCCACGTGAAGAAAAACGTGAGTTAACTGATAGTTTGATGTGTTCGGCGTACCTGCAGAAGGGGAATTCAAATTTGGTTCTATGCTGCCACCTCTACCACGTTCTTTGCCCATATGCCACCCGTTGCAATTCATTAAAACCAGCAGTGATCCAAGTGAAGACGGCTCTGTTTTCACTCCATTACGTGATTTGGTTGGATACGGCTCTTCACAGCCGATTGATAAACGTGGCGTGAACCAAGTACGGCTCTTCTCCACCGTATAACTCTTATTTCCATTGCTTGTCTTCCACTCCCTCACTCACTCACACCATTTCCACTCTTATTCTCGCTGCAAAATCCACGGTTCTGTTTTAAACTCCACGGCTTTGTTTCAAACCCCGCAGCTCTGTTTCAAGCTCCACAGTTTCGTTTCAAACTCGTATTACCTTGCATAACACTGCGGCTATTCTACTTACAGCCGTATTCCATCCATCTTTCCCGTGAGCATCCTCCTTGAGCATCCATACACAGTCAAAGCTTCAGCTGAAGTTGAGAGGGGGAAACTGCTTAGTTTGTTCTTCCCTTGAACGTCCACACACAGTAAAATTTTCAGCCGGAGTTGAAAGCCAAGAATGGGAAAGCTTGGCAGAGCTGAACCGTGAATTGCACTAGTTAAGTTAGTTGTCTTGAAGGGGCACATTTTTTTTTCTCTTCCACGTACACAGCCACTCCATTTCATAGTACTTTCTACACTATGCACTTTCCGCAGCCAATACAACGTTTCCGCAGCTCACACAGCGTTTCCGCAGCCAATCCCAGATTCCGCAGCTGTTTTGTTAAACTCTAGGTTGCAGGTGTCATCAAGCAAAACAAGTCACATGGGTAGCTGGGGGAATGTTGGTACATGGATGGTGTCCTATTCATTCGATCAAATTTGATGAAAAAGACCCCGGTCAAAGGGAAGTCAAATTGTGTATTATCACAAAGTCGCCACACTGAGTCGCCACACTAAGTCGCTGCATGTCAAGAAAAAAATAATAATTTTGAATCAATGAAATGAACAAGTTATTTTCTCACTTTTTTGAAGGTATTGATTAATTTTGGACTGATAATGAAAGATGAATGGCTAACTTTTTATTCAAGATTTTTAGCTACAGAGATGTTCCCCAATTCCGCAGCCAGAAAAACCTCATTGTTCAAATCAGCCTATCTTTCTCATACAAAATCAGATTTTGATGATTTAAGTACCATTGGAAAGATCTCAACAAGATCTATACAATGAGAAATATATCATTAGAGTTTGAAATGGCAAATAATGAAATAAATTGTTGAAAAGAAGCAACATCAACTTGAGGCACTAATTCCAAAGCAGGTATAAATTCTTTTGATTTTTCCTTTGAGAACTTGTTTCATTAATACAAATTCTTAGTTTTGTGTGTAAATATCATAACTAGAGAGATTTATCACCTCTCTCCTTTGATAATCTTACATTCCATTGTAGAAGAAGTATTAGTTTTTTTGCAGGTTTCAGGAGGAAGGACAAATGACTACAAGAGAATGGTGTCTCTCTAAGAGACCAATTTGTTTCATAAGAGGATGATCAGCAACAAAGAGGAAATATGCTGATGTAAAATCAGATCCAAACACTTGAAAAACTTTCAGATACTATTGTCTCCATAATATCCATCCATCACATCCATACCTCATAATAAACCATTCATCCCATTTTCCTCCATATTTTCCACTTACATTCACATACACTTTCCATCTCTTTTTGTCCATTCATAACCCACAAATAAAAGCAAGAGGCTCATTCACATGCTTATTGCCATTGCCATTTCTGTTCTCCATTGCCATTTTCCATTTTCATTTTCCATTCCTTGTCATTTTCATTCCGCAAATAAGCCCTGCTTCAATGCAAATTATTGAGTCCATAGTCCTTTGAGTCTAAGTTCTTTGTAAAAAAACCTTGAGGCTTGCATGTCTTAATGGCAAGTCCTCATGCTGACAAACAATGGGAATACATTAATGTCCCTTGTTTGTTAGATCTTCTAGGTGACTCGACATCAGCAAATTCATTCGTACCTAGCAAGATGTGTTTGGGCATCTTGACTCTCATTGTCATCAATGGTGAGAGTTCTCGTGTTGACTAGTGGCATCCATTAATGGCCACTAAGCCAACAATTTCCTACTATGTTCGACATCAGAACATATTTTCACATAGTAGGAATTGTGCCAATGAGTTTTGAAGACATGAAGACTATTATTTTCAGCATTTTGGAGCAGATTCAACAAGTTTTAGTAGAAGCAATAAAAAATCATCTTATCTCTCTATCCATGACTCCTCTTGATTAGCCACTTGAAGAAGAAAATGATCAGAAGTTTTCACCCACCACACATACAACTCATCCATTCCAAAGGGTAAGTGAAGGTACGGAATTTTCTAACTTTTAACCATAGAATTCCATAAAAAGCTGGAATGATAATTGTTGGAAAAACATTTCTCTTCCTCATTTCATAAAATTGCCAATATCATCAGTTGGGGGGGGGGAAATACATTCATATTCATATCTTGCCATGTCCATATCATATTCAAGAGCTCACATACTTCCAACATATATTAATTATTACATTGCTATTATGAGCATACAATGGCTTTTGAAAAAGTGCTTAAATGATAAATTGGATACAAACAAAATCATGGTTGTCACACAAAAACCAACCATTATGCAATCCAATAAAGATCTACTTTGCAACAATAATCAAAATATCATTATGCAAAGTTCAAAGATCAAAATAGAAGGCAACAAAAAATGGTTGTAACACAAGAACCAACCATGTTGCAATTCAAGTGAAACACTTTGCAGAAATATGAAGTTATCAAATGATATCATGCAAAGTTAAGCCAAAGCTCAAGGATCAAAAGAGTTAATGTAATATATATTGCATGAGGACATGCAATAGCTTCAGTTGGGGGGTATGTTGAGTCCTGAAAATGTCATCCATTTGCATTACACTTTCACTATTATGTCCATTATATCACTTCCATTTCACCTCCATTTCACTACTATGTCACCACATTCATCCCACTTTCATTATCATTGGGCCACCTTTATGTTTTTCCAATCTTTATTATTTCTAAGCCTTTTAAGTGAATTTGTGGTTAAACATTAGAAAATAATGTGCATATGCTTATACCTAACAAATGGGTTGAGTTTGTTGACATGTGTAGGTTGAAAGGAGACTTCTAGAAGACCCTTATGTGGCACTCTAAGGCCAAATTCGAATTTGGTTGGAAAGAATCATGGGATCATGAGGATATGTGTCACATCTCCTAATTATATTGTAACTCTAAAAAGATATGTGTCTTATCAGTTCTTATTTTGACTAGGACTCTAGAGGTAGAGGGAGAGATTCATGGATTATCATTAATGAGATGGCTCTCATCTTTTTGTATAAATAAGAGATCTCTCTCCTTCATTTGTTAGTCTTTTAGTCTTTCCTTTAGTCTTTTCTTAGTCCTTTTAGCTTGTTAGTCCCATGGCTTTTGAAAGCTTTTGTACTTTGTACTTTTGAAGAAATTGAATAAAGCTTTGATGTTCTCAACATGGAAGGAGATGTGAAGTAGATGTCATGGAGCATATTAGGATGTAAGTAGAGTAGATTTCATTTTGTAAATATTGCTTTGTAGAATGTAAGGTAGATTAGATTTTTCATTCATGCAATTTTAATTCATGCAAGTGTGTTTAATTTTGCTTTGATTTCATGACTAATGGCATATGTGATCATCTTGTCTATGATGCTGACCTTTATTTTTCTAGTTTGATTTTCATTAGTATCATTTCTTTAACTTGCACTTTACTTTCTGCTCTTAGATATCAAGTTGTTCATCTATTGATGGTTCTTTTTCCATAATCAAATAACTTTATTGGAGCCAAAAAATCACTTAGTACAGCTTGGTTTAGTTTGCTTTAAGACTCACATTGCTGACTTGTTCATAACTGTTATCACATGATAAATCTAGCTGAAAGGCAAAAAGGTTAAGAAAAGGTTAAAGTAGTGTGAGTTGTCTCCTTTATGTAGTGTCACTTAGATTTCACATTTCATTTTCATTTTAAATCAACAGCATAGATACTGGGCCGATGCCATTATTTCTTTATTTGATGTCTTTATTTTCCTTTAAGCATTTGATTTCATAGGTAGTAGGGGGCCCCTGCCTTGTATAGTTGTCACTTTAATTTCTTGTATTTCTTTTTCTGATTTTCATGTATATTAATGTACAGTTTGAATTACTGCATTTTATTTTCTTTTTAACATGTATATTATTGTACATAAATTGTTTTCAAGTTGATTGTAGATTAGTGATGCACATAGTCTTTTAATGAACTAATGACGTGATAGAATCATCTTGTCCTTTTGCTGAAGCAGCAAGGATACTGGGTCTCATAGTCATTCTCTCATTATTTGATTATTGCATTTTATTTTGATTGAACTAGTTGTATATTTACACTTTTGTTTAAATACTAACTCCATCAATAACATGTTTTAAGTTCTTTTGAAGTGCTAAGTTTTGGAAGTTACCATTAAGGACATAGGCCTTGTCTTGAAATCTTTATCCATACTTGTCCTTTAAAAGTATTCTTAAGACCTTAGAAAACCAACAAGAAAAAAACCCCAAAAACAAAATAAACTATAAAACAACGAAGTAAGAGAAAGGTTAACTAAGAACATATAGTGCACCACACTTCATCAGTTTACGATACCCAGATTGATAATTTATGTAGAGCAATTTAAGACATTAAATTGACTAGACAGCTAGTCCCTCCAACTCAAGCTACAACAACATATCGTGTCGACCCCATCATGTATCGACATTGTGTGTACTGCTGCCATGATACTCCAACACAATGCTAACATATCTCTGTACATTGCTATAGCCCCCATGACTTGAACTAGTTGGGTGATCAGTCCAAATGTCGTGCTCAAACCATGAGAATGCACATCCTCATGCCATCATCAGTCGTTTCTGCTACCCTCCTATCACAACGTCAACTCGATCCAGAATCCATCTCCATCTCCAACAAAATGTAAGCCATACCCAGGTCCATGAAGTAACCCTCATCTCATCTACAACATGTTTTCGATGATGTTGGTGTCAATGTGCTGCAAATCAGTCGCATATATCCCAACATCATCATCCATATATGTGTAGAATCCATATCCTCAAAGTTAAGAGATCCTCTCATCAAACCAACTCTTAATGTGCCACATCCAGGTCCATGAAGCAATCTCCATCTCCTCTGTAATGTGCCATCCCTTAAACCTGCCAAAGAAACAAGTATACACCTGTCTCATCATCCATGTGCTGCCCATGATCATAGACCAATCAGCTTCCATGTATTAAAAGTGGTTAAGTCTCAACTCAACCCATGCCCAAGTTTTGCCACCAAGGCATCGTCACTGCTGCAACTCTATCACTCCAAAGTGTCTCATATCGATCCTCCACATCAAGTCACTCTCTCAAGCACAACCATAAATGTACTCAAAAATATGCACCCCATCCTGCATCAAAGTGCCTGACCTCAGCTCCTCAATGCATTAGATCCTCTGAGTCCACCATAATATGAAGTCCCAAAAAGTCACGACCTCGTGTCATCATGAGCTCCATGAGTCATCTCCAACCGACATCCTAGCAAGCATACATGTCTCAGCCCAAAGGTCTCTGCAAGATGCGTCATCTCTCCATGTAGTAGGAATGCTCCATAGTCTGCTCACAACTCCACCAATTCCATGGCCTTGTTGTACAAGAGTGCATAACATCCCCATCGGCTCATAAGTAAAAAGTCTCCATGTCACATCAGCAAATCCATTCGCACAACATCACTGCCTTAGCACTCCTCATTGGATACCCATAAGTGACACCACTACAAGTGCTTCTACATAATTTCCCTACATAAGATTGCCATGATCCATCTCTCCAACATGATGTCCATGACTCAAGTTGTCTATGTTGTCCAAATAAGTAGACCCATCACAACATCGGTCATCCTCATCCAAGTCTGCAATCCGGTCTAGTGAACTCGGTCACCCAAACCATATAAGTCATATGAGTCCCTTCCATCACAGCTCCCCCACTAAAGGTTCCACCAAGACTTTCTCTTGGTCTCAGCCATGAGAATTCCACCCAAGTATTATCAAGTGTGTGCCCTTCTCTAATCTATCCATGGTCATGCCGGGCACTTAGCCAATTTCTCCATATGGCTAAAGCATGACCCATTCCTCCGCAATGATCATCACGTTCCTCCCTTGTCAAGGGAATTTTCACCTTCTGCCATAAGGTCACAAACAACCCCAACAAGCTCTGCAACAGTCAATGGTCCTTGCCTCTCCATATAAGGTCTCTTCGTAGACATCCATTGTAATATCTTCCACTACATCAACAAACTAATTTTGCCCTTTCCTACATATGGCCCATTTACCAAAAGCTCCAATGAAACACAAGTATAAGTAGCACTTACTTCATCATGAGGTTCCTCCATGTGAGTATCCTCATTCACCCAATGTTTGTAAACTGCACAATCTTGGTCCAACTTGATCAATTTCAAGTTTCTCCTCCATCGTTGTCATGTTTGAAACATCCTCAAACATCACAACTTCCTCTTCTTCATCATCGCAATCTGCAGCTACATCCTGCTCCATTTCCTTCAAGTTCATATCGAATCCGTGGGTTCTCTTCTTTCATTCACTACAACCTATACAAGGTCAGCAAGAGCCTCCCTTGACATTCCTCAAAACTTGCCATGTCTTGTCGTTCAACTTGGCCCAAGTACGAAGCTTCACCCCTGCTAAACCTTCATGAAGTGTAACACTTCCCTCGGTATGCTTGGTTTGACTAAATCAACTTGGCTTTGATACCATCTGTCACAAAGTGATAGTGGGATCAACTTCTCTTCAAATCTCCAGCGAAGCCTTGTGGAAAATCAAGCCTCTGATACCATCTGTCATGCCCCTACCCTGGCGGTAATCTTTCAACTGCACAAAGGGGGGTACGGCACCACCACCCGTTTTCTTTTAACAATACTCACACGATGTGGACTACGCCTACTTTCTATACTTAGTTTATTTTTTCACTTTTCTAAGTATAACATTCACATACACAACGAAAAAAATTCAATTATTCATCTTCATCGTTATTACCATTTACACATATGCACAATGAATATTTAATGGGAGGGGCAACTACCTGAAATATGAGTCTGCCCGATGATAATAACAATATTTTATAAAGTATACAATTTACAGTCTTTAACAGGAAACCCCAAGTTTCCTCACAATTTCTGGCACAACTGTACAACCCAGCCTGCGCCGTTTGGTCCACCCGAATCATCATTCGGAGTGCCCATCGGTTCTACCATCTGTCATAGCTCGTTCAACGAAATGATCATTCAGCCCAGCTCACGCCTCCGTTCGGACCTGCCCACGGTGTGCCACCTACCCGACGCCCACCCACAGTTCGACCCTCCCGTTCCACACTTTCCTGCACCTTCGTTCACCTCAACTCGTCTCGTCACACTGGGCACTCTTCGCCCCTTCACCGGCTTGTCGTGCCAACCTGTCTGTTTAAGCTCACAGTGTCACCTGACTCATGGGTCACCAAACTCGTCATTTGGACGCGCCCACCCGCTCGTTGATACACCACCAACTCTCCAACTCGCGGTCTTCCCAACTCACCGTGTCGACCACCCTTCGTTCCATGGGCACCTCAACTCATCGTGCCAACCCACACAACCGCGGTTCAACTGCTCATTGCGCTCCCATTCAGGTCACCTAGGCACCTCCACCCAACTCGTCGTTCAACTAGCCGAGTCACCCAAGCATCCCGTCGTTTAGTTGTCCGCCTACTCCTACAGCTTGTCGTACCTTCGAGTGTGCACACCATTCAGCCTGTGGCCGACCTGAGGTTTCCTTCGCTAACTCATTCACTGCAGCTTGAACAACCTGCAACCCACCCGATATGCAAACTTTGTATCTCGGTCAAAGAGTCTGCCTGCACTTCGCCACCATTTCAGACTCTCCAAGATAGCTCACCCTCCTAGCTCGCATGAACACTTGAAAGAATTGCTTGATGATTTGTCCCACATTTGCCGCTTGGTTTATATGGCAGTTGGCCCTTCGGTTGGGGTGTTGGCCCACCAAGTTGACCCACCGTTTTGTCCAACTCAACCCTTCGTCGCGTTGGCCCATGGTGTGGGCACCCATACATGGGACCACCCTCCATATAAACTTGCCAACCCATCCACACTTAGCCATTTTTATGATGACCCATTGTGCAGTCGTTTCACTTGTTTCCTCCATTCGGCTAGCTCGTCACACCGTGCGGGCACACCTTGACTCGCCGGTGACTGACCAGCTCGTCACTCGCCCGTCGCACACCCTCGCTGACTCTCCACACTGCAAAATGATTTGGGGGCCTTACAGGGGTGGTGTAGCAGATGTTGAATCGGCAATTTTGGTAATTACGATGGTGTAACAGTCACCATCAAATTGGTAATTGAGGTTGTGTAGCAGTCGTGGAATTGGTAGTTTTGGTAATTACGATAGTGTAACAGTCACCGTCAAATTGATAATTGGGGTGGTGTAACAGTCACCGCCAAATTGGTAATTGGGGTGGTGTAGGAGTCATGGAATAGTAATTTTGGTAAATACGGTGGTTTAATAGTCACCATCAAATCGGTAATTGGGGTGGTGTAGCAGTTGTGGAATTGGTAATTTTGGTAAATATAGTGGTGTAACAGTCACCGTCGAATCGATAATTTGGGTGGTGTAGTGGTCGTGGAATTGGTAATTTTGGTAACTACAGTGGTGTAAGAGTCACAGTTGAATTGGTAATTGGGGTGGTGTAACAGTCCTGGAATTGGTTTACGGTGGTGTAACATAATTGGGGTGGTTTAGAAAACATGGAATTTGTAATTTTGGTAACTACCGTGGTGTAAGAGTTTTCGTCGAATTGGTAATTTGGGTTGTGTAGCAGTTGTGGAATTGGTAATTTTGGTAATTATAGTGGTGTAACAGTCACCGTCAAATATGTAATTGGGGTTGTGTAGCAGTCGTGGAATTGGTTTACAGTGGTGTAACAGAATTGTTGTGGTGTAGAAGTTGTGGAATTGGTAATTTTGTTCATTACAATGGTGTAACAGTCACCGTCGAATTGGTAATTGGGGTGGTGTAGCAGTCGTAGAATTGGTAATTGTGGTGGTGTACTAGTCATCGATCTCCAGATCCATGAACCACATAGAAAAAATTTATCATTTTAAATTTAAGTAATAATTATTATTTTTTGTGACAAGTGGAATTGGTAATTGGGGTGGTTTCATACTCACGTTGACACATGGTTTAATTCTGTCCACTAATACCCTTATAAATATTAGGTGAACCACACTCACTATTAAAGTTATCACAAGTAAAATTTAAACCAAAAGTAGTATATATAACATGCTTTGTTGAATATTTTACATCCTAAAAACTAAATTAAACCAATATTATTCTTAAAATATAAAGTATATAACAAATTCACTTTTCGAATTATATTTCATTCTTTTTTAAAAAATTATATTAATTTAAACATATATAAATATAATTATACTAAAAAATTATCATGGAATACAATTACCTAATTTACAAATTTATAGGCTGGACATTCTGTGATGAATATTTATGTTTTAGATTATGTATTATAATTTTCCTTATTTATAGAATAAACATTTATATAATATTATTGTGATGTTTTCTAAGTTTAGAGGGATCGAATCTCTTTTCATTTTAAAAGAGATTTGCACCTCAAGAAATTTGATCTCCCTTATGATTGATAGATCTAGAATTAAGATAAATCTAGATTGGTTTAGTTATCAAGTATAATTATAATTATTTATTTTATTTTATTTTTAATGTAATTTGAGAGAGTCAAAATGTTTTAATTAATAATTATAATTACTAATATTATTTTATTTTGTTTATTAATTATTTAATTAAATTTTTATTTTTATGAGTTAGCATAAAGTGATATTTACACGTGGATTTGTCTAGTACAAACACTTTGTGGAAGTAATTGTAATTACTATTTTTTTTGTTTTGTTTATTAATTAATTATTTTAATTTAATTTATTTTTTATTTTTATGAGTTAGCATAAAGTGATCTTTACAGGTGGATTTGTCTAGTATAAATACTTTGTGGGTGTAGCAGTGACCGATCTCCAGATCTGTGAATGTCAATCACATAGAAAAAAAATCATCATTTTAAAATTAAGTAATAATAATTATTTTTTTTGTAACCAATGGAATTAGTAATTGGGGTGGTTTCATACTCATGTGACACAAGGTTAATTGGGGTGGTTTCATACTCATGTGACACAAAGTTAATTCTATCCACTAATACCATTATAAAGTTAACACAAATCAAATTTAAACCAAAAAAATTATATATAACATGCTTTGTTCAATATTTTACATCCTAAAAACTATATATATATATATATATATATATATATATATATATATATATATAATTAAAAGATAAAGTGTATAAAAAATTCACTTTTAAAACTATATTTCATTAATTTAAAATTTAGATATTAATTTTAACATATATAAATATAAATATAATAGAAAATTATCATGGAATACAATTACTTAATTTACAAGTTTTATAGGTTGGACATTCTATGATGAACATTCATGTTTTAAATTATGTATTATAATTTTCTTTATTTATAGAATAAATACTTATATGATATCCTCTAAATTGGTTTAGATTTATATCAAATCTAATTTCAGTCTAAAAGAGGTTTGCACCTCAAGAAATTTTATCTCTCTTGATGATTGATAGATCCAAAGTTAAGATGGATCTAGGTTGGTTTAGTTATTAAGTATAATTATAATTATTAATTTTGTTATTTTTTATTTTTTAATGTAATTTGACCGAGTCAAAATATTTAATTAATAATTATAATTAATAAAAAAAATTGTTTATTAATTAATTACTTTATTTTATTTTAATTTTTTAATTTAATTTAATTTTTATTTTTATGAAATTTGGCTTAGTCAAAATGTCTACATAGCATAACAATACATGATAGGATATTACAACATTTCTTCCATACTAGATTGGGGAGCCTCTCTCGGTGCAATTAGTAAGTGTGTAGTCTCCTTTTGAGATGACAAAGTGGTTGGTTATATGCGATGTTATCCCTTCCACATAATTTCAAATGCCATGGGGGAGATCTTTGGTCATTTGTGATAAGGCCTCATGGAGTCTTGGCTCTTGCTAAGTCATAAATTCTTGGTATATCTTGCTTACGAACTATTGGAGATATTCCTAGTGTTACAACGGAAGCTACTATATTTGATCATGAACTACTCCCAAATTACTCCAACGAGTTACAAATTCATCATAGTAAAAAAAGAAATTGTATTTATAACTTCATTTTTTTTTAATTTCTATATACTATTATATTAATGTATAAACTTTACTAACTTATTGACTTTTTGAAGTTGAAGGTTTCAAAATTTGATATGAAAATTTATGGATTTGTAAGAATTTGGGATGAAAAGGAGAAAATATAATAACATACGCCCCCTAGAACAGGCTCAAGAGATCACGGACCTACAAATTTAAAAAAACAGGGACTCGATGTTGGGAATGAATTCCTCACTTCCTCCTCCCTCTTTTACTTTTAATGTTGTTTCCTCACCCTGTATGAATGTTTCATCCCGCTTGTCCTCTACCATGTGTTGAATATTTTCTCTTCAAAATATTGCATTGCAACCCTCCCCTCCTCCCCGCTCTCCCCACTATTCCCATTTTTCCCCCTAACTACCCCTTAAGTAATATGTCTCCTATCTAAAATCTACCATTTATGTTGGGCGGCTCTCCTTTTCCCTAAGCCCTTGTTGTCTCTTATTCATATTGCTTGTGTTCTTAGGTTTCCCATAAAGTTTTTGATGACTTAACATCGGCATACTTTGTTCTTGAACTGGGTGGAGGCCTGAGGTTTTTAGATGACTCTTTTCCTCACAGCTCGGGAAGGGAAGAAAATCCTTCATATCACTAGCCATGAAACAATCATCATCAAAGGTTAAATCAAGAATGAATAAATCCATCCTTGGGGAACTTATAGCTTAGGACCTTGCTAAGATCTCAAGATGAGAATTTTATCTTGGAACATCAAGGGTTGGCCAACCCCAAAAAAAGGTTGGCCCTAAAAAGATTAGTTTTGACTTTATCCCCTTTGGTTATCTTTTTTTAAGAAACGATGGTTTAAGGCTCCAAAGAAGAACCAATTCTCTCTGGCCCTCTCCCCAAGTAGTCATTTTGTCACTCTAATGTTGCTAGAAAACTTGGAAGGCTCATTTCAAGCTAGCAGGCCTTCCCCATGTGTTGTGTTGCGACATGGGCTTCCTCTTCTTGCCTAGCTACATCTCTCTTTGACAAGACCAATAGATTCTTTTTCATTGGTCTAAATATTTACGACCCTTATGCTAACAGGAAGCTCTTCTGGTAGAACATTTTTAATATGTCATGTTTTGGATCAGATCTTTTATGCATTGTGGGTGACCTAACTTTCACCATGGGTCAACTGGAAATATGGGGGCCTTCAAACCATGATGATTTCTTAGCTAATTATTTTGTGGATATTCTAGAATTAGTGAGTTTGGTGGACATTCTCCCTTCAAAACTCCTTCCCACCTAGTCAAACAATAAAATTGGGGATGACCACATAGCAAAGAGGATGGAATGTTTTCTCATTTTAGAAGGTTTCTTTGATCAAATTTGCAAATTAGGGAATGAGTAGCCTCCGAAGGGGAGTTTAATCATAACCATATCATTATCGATTTGAAAATAGGGTCATATAAGCCAATGAGCCATTTCAAGCTAAATAAAGGATGGTTAGAGCACCCCTCCTTTATGGAAAAAATATGAGAGTCCAGAGTTTTCAACAAACTAGAACTTGGTCCCTCCACTCCTCCACCCCAAAATTCAGTTTTAGGAGAATTTAAAAAGAGAAAAGAAAACCATAACTATCTGGGCCAAGGAAAACATAATTTAGGACGAGAAACTAATAATTGAAGTGGAGAAGAGCTTGCATGACCTCCTTGCAAATTCAAACCATTCCACCTTCCTGAAAGAATTAAAAAAATCCTAAAATCTCTCGAGGAAAAGAGGATGAACCTTCTACTCGATAAGGAAAAGGAGTGGATATTTACAAGTAGAGATTTATGGCTTCAGACGGGAGATGAAAACACTAAGTTTTTCCATAGAGTGGCCAATCGTAAAAATGTTATTAATACTATTTGGGAAATTACAAAATTTGATGGCTCAAAAGCCTCCACCTTCAAGGACATAGCCAATGAAGGATGCTCCTATTTTAGAGATATCTTAAAACATAAGGATAATGAAAATATAGATAAAATTATATTGATTATTGACTTCATCCCAAGGTTTGTAAATGAATAAGAAAACTTGGATCTTATGCGGGAGGTCACTAAAGAGGAGCTATAAATGGTACTAAATAGTTTTCAAAAAGACAAAAGTCTTGGGTTGGATGGACTCCCCATTGAAGTTATTTGGCTTGCTTTAAATTCAATGGTGAAGCCTTGAAAGGAGTTATAGAGTACTCCAGATTAAATGGAAGGATCATTGCTCCTTTTAATTCCACTTTTTTGTCCCTCATTCCAAAAAACATGCAAGGTTGATTCCTTTGATAAATTTCATCCTATCTCCCTATGCATTTCCATTTATAAAATTACATTGGAGATTATTGCTCTTATCTTAAAGCCCATTCTTTCGGAGCACAACTCCCTTGAGCAATTCAATTTTTTGAAACATCCTCAAATCCATGAGGCTATTAGTCTAGCACAGGAGGCTCTTCATTTCCTTCACATACAAAAACAAAAGGCCATCATCTATAAAGTGGATTTATGAGAAGCCTTTGACAAGGGTGGATTGGATAAACATCAAGTTGTTGTTACTTTATCTGTGGCTCAATACACAATTTGAATATTAGATATATGGGTGTATCAGCTCCTCTACCATGGCCCTATTAATCAATTCCTATGTTTCTCCTTTTTTCAGTCCTTAGACGAGACTTCGTCAAAGATTCCATCTATCCCTTGTTCTCTTCCTCCTGGTCACAGAAGCTCTATGTAGAGCCATTCTAGATGCAAAAAGGAGACATCTTATAGAAGGTATCTCTATCACACAAAATTTCTCCCTTAGGCATCTCTTATTCTTAGATGATATTATTATTTTTTTACCTTTGGACTATGGAAGCCTCCAAGTTATTAATCACGTTTTGGATACTTTCTCCTTGTCCACTAGAATGAAGATAAATCATGAAAAATATACCCTTCTTGGGCGTGCACTTGATCAAGGAGAAGTTGACATTTTCAATGGGATTCTCTCAAAGTAGCCTCTCCCTTTTGGGGGCCCTTTGAAATATTTGGGTTACATGCTTAAGCCAAACAATCATAGGAAACATGATTGGGCTTGGCTCATTGCAAAAGTGAAACTCAAAATTAGAAATGGTGTAATATATGGCTCTCTAGAGTTGGTAGACTAACATTATGAGTTATTTTGGTGTATTTGGCCTCTCTAATTTAGATTCCAAAAGGTACTCTAAATAAGATCAAGCAAATATCACTGAGATATCTCTAAGCAAGACAACAAGATATAAAACTTTTTCATTGTGATTCAATCTTCACTTATGTATAGAAGAGACTAGGTATCATATTACATTGAGAATCTATTCCACAAAATTGACATTTATCTCAAAGATAAGGAAATCTCTTTCAACAAAAATGTAAAAACCTTGGACTTGATTCTTGCAACTTGGACTATTTCTTTCATACTTATATTAGGCCTCAATCATCATTGAAATGTTAAGGATGTATCTCATCATCATCATGCCTGATAGAATATCAGGCTCAGAGAAGCTTGGATCATCGTACAAAGTTCAGATCATAATCAACTCATCATTGAGCTTAGACTTGGATCATGACATTGAACCAAAGACTTACGTGTCACAAAATTCAGCTCACTTTGGTACATATTTAATCTTCGAATCATTGCTAATTGTATTACACAACCATGCTACATATGATACCAAAAGTTGGACTCGTGTCATGAAAACTAGTTTATGACTTTGTGTGTGTATAATCCCTGAATGGTCTCATTCACTACAAGTGGCATCCTCCATCATACCTGCAACTTCTGTTGTAGGACTTCACGATACATATGACCAAAATTAGTTGAATGTCAAGAATTCGTTGACAAAGAATTTAAACAACCACTATCGAACCATAATGTCGAGGAAATTGTAACTAAGAAATCATAGATAATTTATCAGTGATCCATAACTACTAAACAACGAATCATACTAGTGATTTGTAACCAAGAAAAGGAGCTTGGATGGGCCACAGAGAAGTTCCATAGATAAGCTTGGATGCTTAATTCGTCAAACTCCAGATTTCGGGTTCATAGAATTTTCACAGATGGATCACATAAACACGAAATGGTGTCACGTATAGTCTTAAAGTATACAATCCTCTATTACAACCATTCTGATTCAAATCTCTGTTAATTGTTTTCCACAAAATTCATGGATCTCGCACATTTCCATAGTAACTTGTATAAAATCAAGGAACTTTAATACATAGATGGATGAGAGAACCTTTGAATTTGGTAGATAACTTAGCCTATCACCCCAAAGTAGGGTCTCGACCCCTTCTAAAAATTTGCTCGACAATGACAGAGAATATCACAGAGCTCAGAATTTGTATAGCTACGGGATTTTTGCATGGTATTTAAAAAAAATTCGTAGAGGAGTGCATAGAAGTGATCATAATCATGATGTCCTTCATTCCAAACTGCTTTTCGATCTTTCATGCCTTTGATACCATGTTTATTTTGCAGGGAACCGGGTAGAATTAGTTTTTTTTCCAGATCACTGTTTCAATGATCCATTAAACATTAATTTCACATAGTATTAAAATTCAATATCATATGAAAAACACCCACTAATAAACATTAAAGTGTATTAAAGTAACCATGAAACAATAAGACAAGAGACATAAGAATTAGGCACACAACAACTCAGGAAAACCCCATAAGGGGAAAACCTAGAAATGTTCTTTCTTATGGGAAAGAGAGTTTCCATATTAATCTATACATTATAAATAACAATAGCATAATAATAACCAAACCAATAGCCAAAATCTTGATGAAGTGCCTTGTCAAAAACCATATTCCTGAAATTTCAGCCCTCCTAAAATTGTTGCCTCCTCTAATTTAGCTGGATCAAAGATATGTGTGACAAAATTGTGTGTCCAAATGCGAAGAAATGATCTCCAAATAGGGTTAAAATAAATGGGGTGAACTGGGTTGCACTTTTGTGAGAATTGCTTGCAAAAAAAATATGATTGCACCTTTTAGGTGGAACTATTTTTCTTTTCGGCCAAATTATATAAAAAAATTCAGTCGAACTATTATTTTTTTCAACCGAATAGTTTAACATACAATTTGGCTGAAAGTTCGAACGTTAAAGTTAACAGAAACCCCGAATACCGTGCAACAGATTTTTGCCTGGGGGATCTGACCACTAGGTTTTTCGGCCGGAAAAATATATTCAGCTGAAAATCTTCTTAAGCTGAAAACATTATTATATATAAGTGGGTCATGATCCCGTTGCAAAATTTTCTCTCTATTGAACATTGTTTTGCAGTTGTTTGTTTGCACACTGGTTTTTTTTCTGTGGTGCAGTGAAGGGAGAAGGTAGTTCCTATATTGCCAATTCTTGCAGGTCTGCACATATATTAGTTGTTTAGTAGTTATTTGAAGCTTTTTATTTATTTTTTTGTATTCTTTGTGTTTGGTAGTTTTCGGAATTGATTGTTGGTTTTCGCATGTCTGTTAGGCTGGAGGAATTCTGTCAAGCTCCTCGTCCTCCTGTCAATTGGATCCCACAGGTTTATTTAAGTTTCCTTCAACATTTGATACTAGAAAAAAAGAGTTAAGGTGTTTTTCTTTTACCTTTGATGAATATAGCGAAAATAGATTTTGAAAATGGATTTTACCGGCCACTGAAATTTTGACTTTTGGTGATTCTTCTACCAGACAAGAACAACCAAAAACTACTAGAAGCTTGCCTTCCATAATTTTCCCCTCATCAATAAGTACATCCTTCAAAACTTGCCTAGTAGAGAGAATATAGCAAAATGGAGGAATGCCTGCATTTTTCAGGACTCCAAGGCTCCTATCAGCTCCACGTTGGTGCACATTTCAGCTCCAGTTGGTGCACATTTCAGCTATGTTCGAGCCTGCTTGTCAATGATGGTTCTTCTTCTATAGTTTTGTTTCTATCCCCTCTCAGCTTTCTTTCTCTGTACTATGCTGATCCTTTTCTACAGCTCCTCCTTTTCTTTTTTGGAAGACAACCTGTTTGTTTTGATATTTTGGGTCTACTCATAGGAATTTGTTCTGATCTCTATGGACAATGACCCAGATTCTCGCTTGAGCCAGGCTTCAGCTATACTTTTCCTGCATTTTCAGTTCTGGATGCTGACATGTAATGGTTCTCTTGTAAATGCTCATTATATTTTCTTAATATAATATTGTAATGATTTTCTCTCTGAAAAAAAACAGTAGCACCACAAGAAACATCTTTATCTATTGATAGATCACGTTTCACACGGTTGAAAAGACAAAATGAATTTAGATCTTCTTCACAATCATGGCCATTTTTTTAACTTCAAGCATGCTCGTCTTATTAATCGTAGCTTGAGTAAGTGATTTTGTAGAAATTCCAAACTCATTATCATTATCTGGTTTTTCATCAAAAGTAATTTTTATGAATGAATAAAAATCCATGTCAGTAAATTGCACCATTATTCACATAAGGGTTGGTAATCTTCACCTATCACAGGGTTAATGATGGAAAACATATCCAGTTCAAGTTTGCAGGCAAGGATTTTGGGAACCAACAATGGGATGCTTCCCTTCCCTGACCTTTAGTATGAATTTCAACTATTCAGTTTCACATTGTGACCCTTTAGTGTCACTCTTTTGATTTCTTTGCATGGCAGAAGCAAGTAAATTTAGAAAACTATCACATAATGTTGCATTGTGTGTATGCATGTTGATGCTAGCTTGTTTTAGAACAAGTTTATCACGTAATGCTTTTTATGAGGCAATGAGCTTTAGTGGCAAATAAATACATTTTACTACCCACATCAAAGTCCTTTTTAAAACACATTACTGCAATATTATGCTCCAAAGTTTGAGATTCACTGTCCACTACCCTTTTTTGTGCATCTACGTTTTCAAAGTGAATTTTTTTTTATCTTCGTATAGACATAGAGCTTACTATCTAGTTGTCAATTGTAAATTAAATAAGAATGATCGGCCTGTAATTTCTCCATTGGATGTAACTTCGATAAGTTGTCAACCGGTTAAATGCAATCATACTAGTTGACTTTAAATACCATCATATACATTATCAATGAATCAATAATGTCTCTATCACTTTTATGTGAGGTTTTAGTATCCGTAAAGGACATATACTAAAATCATCATATAGTGTCTTCTAATAGAAATCTTGTTTTAAACTATATCTTTGTCCATATGATGTTTGTCATCTTCATAAGAATGTTTTCGTAGGATTATTTTTCTGGACCATATTTTCCCATAGCATGTTATGAATATATGTTTTAGCTATGTATCTTAGGCCTCTATCTCATGGGTTGTCCTTATATTCTCTGCATCTTTGATACCTTCTTGAATAGAGAGATCTCTACAATCACAAGTGTTATTTCTAGAGAAATATCTACCAACACAAGTGTCATTTCTTTAGATGTTTTTGGTTTTTCAGGAATTATCCCAATGCATATGCTCTTGGGTACAAGGGGGATTATTCATTAAAGATGACCACGTGTTGTTACTAAGCAAAAATATGCTCATTAAGCTCACAAGTGTCAGGTATGAAAGAACATGATAAAAGAGTAGGAGATAAGAGATGGAAGTAGATTGTAAACCTCTTAGATTAGAGGCCTTTTCATTGAGATGACAAGGTCCATTTATTAGAGCACAATAGTTGATAATGACAGGTTGAAGAAAGGATAAAATTAAAATCTCTGTTTTAAAAGTGTGTAAGGAAGTTACTATTAATATTAGATGAATAAGAACCATTTTCTAAGCATAATATAGTGAATCCAACATCAAGTGTAAGGGTTAAACACAACAGATAAATTCAACTTACTAACACTTTCTTAATGATTTTAGTAATTAGCTTTAAAATATATCTATCCAAAGTCATAGAAAATCACAGAAACTAACTTTGAATCCTTTAGCTATGCTCTATATATCATATAAACATTTCATACAACTCAGAAATTACAAAGAAATCTAAAAACTTCAAGCGTCTCTATAAATCCTTGGCTATATAAGGACCTTGTTTTAAAAGTTGCAATAATTACATTCATAACAAAAATAAAAAGAGATAAGGAATGCGAATATTAACATAGTAAAAAGAGAGAAAACAAGACACCTAAGTGTCACCTGACATGAGGACATGGGACACATAGGACACAAAAATACGAGTATCTGACATGTGACAGGAAAACCCCAAAGAACATGACACATCAGACACATTATATATTATATATTAAAAATATAAAAAATTAGTGAATTACATAGTCATTTAGTTATTTTCGCACTCTAGAGCATATAAAATTGTATGCTCAACTTAGAAACTCTCAATCTTATTTTCTATATATTATACCCCAAATCTTAATCTCCACATCTTATATTTTAACATTGTTTATATTTCTTGTTATAAAGGATTTTCCTAACTGCCTACATATCAATTCCACTACTCTTTTTCTTGTAACAAATATCAATATACCACTAGGTGACAACTTCTTTTGTTGATTTCTTCCTCAGAGATTAAACTGGTGCGTTTCATTTTCTTAATTCATATTATAATTTACACTAGGTACATTCTTATCATGCTTGACCTTAGTTCTAGGTATCATTAATAAACCAATAGGAAAACAAAGAGAAGGTTTTCAGTAGCAACAAAACATGGGGAGACTTAGTTTACATAGTCCTCTCAAAAGACAACTAGCCAAAGACTCATTCCTGCCAATATTATCTATAGTTGTAATGACATCCAATTATGGAAATACTAGTTCCAAAGCCTTAACTCATTCTAGCTAAAAAGCACCACAAATGTTTCATGCCACTAGTACTTCCACTAGAGACCACCAATGAGACTATGGTGGTAAAATATTTCTCTGAAGAATCATCTTCTTCTTGTATGAATTGAATTTACTAGATTCACAGTTACTATCGATTGCTCATCTTGCTGAAGTTGTTTTGAGCAAGTTCTAATTAAATAACAATTTATTTATGTTTCAAGTAATAAATTTGATTGATTCAGCAATGTTCCACTTTCAAGAGTGATGACAATGCCCAAGTTGATATGCATTTTGAAAATCAACATTCACTCATCACGAAGCAGAAAAAGTGTAAAAATCGGCATCTCTAATAAGGAATCAAATTACATACAACACAAAACAATTAAATAGGCAATTTAATCCCTGTCATAGAAAGGAGGGTTTCCAAAGAATTAATTTGTTCTAAATTGAAGCCAGGTGAAGAGATTATTTTCATTCAAAAAACAAATCTATTCTTGAATGGTAAGAATCCACTTTTCATTCTTTTTGTTGTGCTAAATAAACATTTCTATTGTAAATGAACAAACTGGAGTAATTCAGAATAATTATCTCCAACACTCTTCCTAATTATGACCATTACTATGTGCTACTCTTCCTAATATGCTAGGATTACAATACTCTTGAATGCTAGTATAGGTTGTTCTCAATTATATGTTGTATAAGCATTTTTTCCCTTTTTTTCTCCAAATTTTATATTCTACAAACATTTTCTTGTTCTTTAGCTTCATCTTTACTATGGTATTCTTCTTCAATAATGTCCTTGTCTTCTTTATTTTTATTTATTTTCTAGGTCTACTTACACCCCATTCTTTGCTAATTAAACTTTTTTATTGACCCATGTGAGATAAAAAAACAATATGTTCATTTGATTTCATCTTCTCTTCCTTTATTCAAAAAGCTTCAACAATTTTGACGGTTCTCTACATGGTTATAAAAAAACAAAATTTGAACTTTATAGTTCTAAAAATTGACAAGTTTTATCTCTCCACTTGAATCAAACAATCAGAAATAATGTTTCCAAATGGAAGTAAAATTGGAATCCTCCCCACTTTCCATGCTAACCATCTACCTAGTACCTAGAATGTATTCCATGATAGAATTTGATTTTAGATATCTATTTTTCATCATTCTCTCATTAAGTTCTTGATCAAACTTTTTATGGTCAAGGAATTTGCTAAAAATAGATATATTATTCCTTTTATTGAATTTGTTTTTTATAGGGATAAGAAAACCCATTAAACATGGTAAAAAAATGGACATTATGCATTGAAGTTTCATGTTATCCCAATCCAGGGCAAGCAATGATTACATATGTGTTATACAATATTGTGATGAAAAAAGTCCTCCAAAGGAAAAGGGGTGTAAGTGGAAGGACAATGAACAATGAAGCATATTATATTACACTTATAGAAGGCTAAGGAAGAACTAAGGGCTATGGATCCAATGGAATTGTAGTATTCACCAATTCTAAACTTGTGTGTAACCAGATGGAAGGCATGTACCAAGTCAAAAAGGAGAAGTTAAAAAAAATTACATAGAGAAGCAAAAACTATTGCTAGTCAATTTGAATCATTTAGAATAATTCATTATGCAAATGTTAATAAGATGTCTAGTGATCTATTGTATGGGGAAATGCCAATTCAATATTTGTGTGTGAAAGATGAATTGGTATCAAGAACCACTCCATGAAAATTTTTTAATGGACACTGTAAGATATCTCTGATATGTATGTTTTTTTTAATTATAAATGTGGTGTATTTAATGACCATGTGGTTCTTTCAATACTATACTAAGTGCGCCCCCACTGTGTAATCACTACTTGGTGAATTATTCGATGAATTATCGAGGTGAGAAGTTTAATCAAATTTTATATTTAATTCTCAAGATGTGCACTTTAGCATATGTGTTTTTAGTCTTGAGTATATTTGAATTGAACATTTAAATATTGAGTATTTAATTGTTGTTTATATTTATTATCTTCAGCTGAAAAGAAATATACACCAAATAGTTTTGAATAAACCCTTAAATAGTTACATTTATCTGTCCTATTAATTTTTGGAATTCTTGATATTTTTAAATAGTAATTTTAAATATTTTTAAATGCATTAGTAACTTGGGTTTTTTGAAAGATTGTATATATAGAGGGAGATATATATATGGAGTGAGGGTCCGCATAATCGCATGATCAATCACCACTTGATTGTTCGAGGCATAAAGGAGATAGAACATCAACTGAGTCTCGAGCGCAAATTTCTATGGATGCCGACGAGATTGGTAGTGGATCGAGGAGAGTATCAGATGAATAAGGGGAGGACCATCGCTTGTTATATCATCATCGTTGTGTGTGTGTGTGTGTATATATATATATATATGTGTGTGTTCAAACTTGAATGATATTCCTAGAATCATATGTACATACATACTGAATTTACTTTTGTCACTTTAGCTTTATTAATTTATAATAAATTCCATCTTTTTTAGAAGCATATCTCACTAGGTCAAGGAGAGTATTAGATCAATCAATGGAGGACCATCATTCATTACATCATCGTGGTATGGTATATATATGTTTATGTGCATTTACTTAAATTATAAATTGGTAGAATCATATGTACATACATATTGAATTGATTTTTGTCAATTTAACTTTATTAATTTATAATTTGTATCTTTTTTAGAAGCATCTCTCACTAGGTCTTCGTGTGTAGGTGCTCAACCTTCTCTTGGTGGTAAACAAGCTCAATCAACTGATGTACTTGGGTGTGATGGTGCTCAACCATCTTCAGGTGGTCATGAATCTCAATTGGATCATGATCATCCATTTGGCAAATTATATGACTTAATTTTTTATTTTTATTTTTATGTTAAAACAAATTTGTACATAAATAAATTGTATGTACATATACATGTATGTCTATTTTGCATGTATATAAATACATTGAAATTTTCTAATATTTATGTAATAATATTGAAGCAGGGGGTGAAAATTTAGATGAAATTCAATGTAGGTGAAGGATGGTGTTTCTTTTTTTTTGATCCAGTAAGAGTGGAGCCTTCCATTAATCGAGAAAAAATACATAATGTACACTTCTCTAATGGAGCGAAGAACAACAACACCAGCTCTGTGAACATTCAGCAGACAGCTGGGTTGACACAACCATGTACCTGACTCAAACAAAACTACAAAAGGATTGATGCTTAAACCACCAATGAACTGTTCATCCTCAGATCTATGCTTTAGAAAACCTGCCTTCCTTCCTAACCTGAAAGATAAATTTGAAAAGTTCTAAGGTACTTTCGGGTTCGCTAAACATCGTAATTCTTGAGAAACAAAGAACCTGACAACCCTTAATGACGAGGGCCCACATATCCTACGGCCCTCATATCCTATGGCCCACACAACAATAGTAAGTGACTATAAAACAAGCCTTAACCTGTGGTTGACTTGGCAACCCAATGGCCAATAAATCCAGCCCTCGAAGATCTGACGGTCTTTAACTGATTTCGGGTCAACAACTTGCCCACTCCTTAATTTGCCTTTTAGACCCTATGAGAAACCAAAACCATATTTTTATAATATTTCGGGTCCGTTTTGTGGATTAGCCCTTGATTAGCTTTATGACCCGACTACCATGTGATCCGGCCCTCGTCGATCTGACGGTCCAGAGTTGATTTCGGGCTAGCAACATGCCCACTCTTTATTTTTCCATTCGGACCTGATGAGTGGCCTAAACCACCGCTCTATAGTTTTTCGGGTCCATTTTATGGGATATCCTTCGTGCAACTATCCGCCTGAAATCCATAGGATGCTGGAGTTCACTGCCATCTTTGGTCAACTACCTGTCAACCTGCCCATTGTTTACCCCTTGCTTCTTCCCTGTTATTGGTTCACTTTCTATTGTTTCCATTGGTCTATTTACTGCTTATCTTTCATAAATTGAAAATACTCCCTATCTGCGATTGCCTATCTGTGACAGTCCTCGCGCAAATTCCCTGAGGGTGTCGACTCCCAAGCATAGCTTCTGTTATCTCTTGTACAAAGCACTCCTTCATTCACCAGATGATCTGCTAACCTGTTGGTTGTTCTGTGCACATGAACAAATCTGAGTGTTCTTAGGGCTCTCAGGTGGGATTGTATACGTTGATAGACCTGCAATAACCGCCAGTGATTTGATACTTTTTTTGGTGTTGTGTCGTTGCCTATCTTTTTGACCAAATTAATTATCAATTCAGAGTCTGCTTCTATGATGGCATTGTGTAAATTGGATTTAATCAAGATTTCTAGGCATTGCTCTAAGGCCATGAGTTCCACCATATTATTAGTGGAATTCCCCAAATGACTATGAAAGATGACTTTTATGTTTCCCTGCTCATCTCTTATGACTCCTCCATAACTAGCAACCCCAGGGTTTCCCTTAGAGGCTCCATCTATATTAAATTTCAAAAAGCCATGAGGAGGCGGTTGCCAGAAGTCCTTCCCCGCTGTTGTATGTCTTACGATATTGCTTATGCCCTGGGGGATAGGCAACTGGAGACCCAAATGCAAAAGTATATGAGAATCCTGGTTTAGAGGAGGGTTCTCGGGGAGTTGCTTTAGAAGGGTGCTCACAGTTTCTTTGAGCTATCTTATAATCTGAGCTATGATGCTCTGGGTTGAGCCAATTCTATTCTTGAAAATCCTATTGTTGCGTTCTTTCCATACATCCTAGATAAAAAAACCTGGTACCAGAGTCCAGGCTTTGTTGATTATTTCATTTTCTGAGAAGTCTTTCCTCCAGTTCTTCAAAGTGCCAGTGATGCTGAATTCGTCCCTGTCAGTTTGCCTGAAGATTGAGGCTACCTAATTCCACAAGGTAGAGGTGAATGGGCAGAGGTTGAGTAGGTGATCCATCATTTCTTCTTGTAGACCACATAACTGGCATCTAGATGGACCAGCTAAACCTCTTTTTCTAAGATTTTCCCAAGTCAGAATTTTTTTATGTTGCACCAACCACATGAATAGTTTGATTTTCATCCAGTGTGGGTTCTGCCATAGGTCCTTCCATATCTTATCAGGGTTTGGAAAGTCAAGCCCAGTGGCAATTCTTTTGGCTTCTTTGAGGTTGAAGTTGCCTTCGCTGTTTCTTCCCCATCTTAGTTGGTTAGACGATGTTGAAGTCAAAATCTTTCTCTATTCCAGGATCATTGCAAGAGCTTCTGCTTGGGCCTTCAAAGGGGTCTCTTCACTGTATACTAGGTCCTTCCATGTTCTCCATTTTCCCTTGTCCCTTGTCTGATCCCAAAAGTCACTTACCCTGAGTAGCCCTTTATTGTCAGTGTCATTCTTGAGAATGGCTAGTTCTTCTCTACATAGGTTAGGCTCCTGCTACCAGTTATCCTCCCAAAACCAAGCTAGGTTTCCATCTCTGATCTCCCAGAAACTATGCTTCTGAACAATGGCTCTATTCTCCCAAGCATTGTTCCAAATGTGGGAGCCCTTGATGAGCCCTGTCATTCGAATATGATCCCTTTCTTCCCAGTTATTTTCATACTTCTGTTTCCAGAGCTTGGCCCAAGGGGTTCTTGTTTCCTTTAGCCATCTCCACCAAAGTTTTTCCCCCAAAACTTTGCTTAGGATTTTCGAGTCATGAAGTCCCAAACCTCCATGGGTATTGGGTTTGCAGAGCTTTTCCCAAGCTACCAGAGCCCATTTCTTTTTCTCTTGCCCTTTGCCCCAAACAAAATCTTTTTGGATGTTCCCGATGTGTTGTAAAACTCCTTTTGGAGAAGGAAGAGCTGAAAACATGAAGATGGGGATGGTTTGCAGGACAACCTTTGCAAGCACTAGCCGTCTTACTAGATTCAAAGATCTAGAGAAATTCAAAGATCTGATTGTCCATTTCCTAATTTTGCCCTACAATTTATTAATCACTGGCTCCCAAACTTCCTTACTCAGAGGTTTGTCAGTGAGATGTATTCCTAGATATTTGGATGGTAGTTGATCTCTTTAAAAGCTGAGAATTCTGGAGAGATTTCTCTGAATAGCAATGTTAGTATTAAAAAAGAAAATTTTTGATTTTGTGAGGCTTACCTCTGTACCAGCGGCCATAGAAAAATCGTTCAGGATTTGTTTGAAAGCTTTAGCTTCCTTGACCGTGGGTGTACCCTGCAGCATAGTGTCATCCACAAATTGTTGATGAGTCAAGGTATCCCCATTCAGGGTTAGTTTGAGACCCTGGATTCTTCCTTCTGCATTGGCTGATTTGATCGCTTTGCCTAATCCTTCCATCATGAGAATAAAGAGGAAGGGGGAGAGCGGATCTCCTTGTCTGAGGCCTCTCAAAGGCCTAAATGTTCTGGATGGAGAGCCATTAAGTAGGATTGAAAAACTAGCTGTGGTAACAAGGGCCATTACCCATCTTATCCAGTTGTGGTCGAAGCCATACGCTTTTAGTACTTCCCTGATGTACGACCAGCTTAGCTTATCATAAGCTTTCGCTAGGTCAAGCTGTATGATCATACCCACTTGCTTATTTCTCTTTAGAGAATGAACCACCTCGTGAGCTTGAATGATGTTATTTAGAATTTGCCTTCCTTCCACATATCCAGTTTGCTCCTCAGACACAAGAGTTGGAAGAAGGGGTTTGAATCTATCTGGTGTCATAGCTTTTTCCTGCTTTGGAATTAAGGCTATGAAAGATGCATTGAGTGCCCTCAAAACTATTTTAGATTTTCTCGAGTCCTCCACAACATCAAGGATATCTTGTTTGACTATTTCCCAACATGTTTTGAAGAAGTCTACATTGAACCCATCCAAGCCTAGAGCTTTCCCATTTTGCATCTCTTTGATGACTTCATTGACTTCCTCTTCAGTCACTGGCCTATTAATATTGTAATTATCTTCCCTGGTTACAAGTTTTGAAATGTACTGTGTGAAGTTGTTGATAAATTGAGATCTGTCTAAGAGAGGCTCCTCTGCTATGATTTGGAAATGTTGTACTAGAGCAGATTCCATTTCTTTATGGGTACTTAGCTCTTTCCCTTGAGTATCTCTGAGTTTTGAAATTTTGTTATGTGCCCTGTGATCCATGGTTGACTTGTGAAAAAACTTTGTATTTCTTTCCCCTTCTTTAATCCATTGCACTCTCGATTTCTGTCTCCAGAAGATCTCCTCTTGCTGGCATCTGTTTTCCCATTCCTGTTGAAGAGAGTCAGCTTGCATTTTCCTTTCCTCGGTAAAGCCATCTATGATGAGGATCTGGTTAATTCCCTGTAGTTTCTATTCAACTTCTCTTTTGGCTTTGAAAATATTTCCAAACTCATTTTTGTTCCATTCTTTAAGCCTGAGTTTGATGTGTTTCAGTCTTTGTTGCAGTAGGAACATCTTCGTGCCTTGAACGGGTATGTCTTCCACCCACAATTTTCTAATATTAGTGATGAAGTCAGGGTGAGTGAGCCAGACATTTTCAAACATGAAAGGTCTATTCCTCAGAGTGCCTATAAAATAAGCTTCAAGCTGGATAAGCCAGTGATCCAAGCGTCCGAAAGGAAGGATTAAAGCAGTCAAGTCAAGGCCAGTGAGAAAGAGTTCCTCCGAGATTATGAATCTGTCTATTTTAGAGGCAACATGAGAAGCCCCTCCCCTCTTGTTGTTCCAGGTGAAGGTGCCATTTATTGTCTCCATATCCACCAGCCTCATGTTGTTTAAGAAGTTCTGGAAGGCAATGGAGTCTCTGCCTAGTATTCTAGTCCCACCTTTTTTTCTGTAAGAGATCTGATCATATTAAAGTCCCCTCCTAGAATCTAGGGCATAACAGGATGTCTCTCTCTCAACTCCTCTAGTGAGGTGAAAAGCCTGAGTTTTTCTTCAAGTTTTTGAGGACCATAGACATTTGTGAGCACATAGAGTTCCTTGTCACCCAAAGGTTGGATAACCATCGAAAGGTAGTTCCTAGATGTTGAAGCATCCATGATTCCAAATCTTTGGGGATTCTAAGGAGTGAGAATCCCTCCTACTGTGTTGTTTGCTTTAACTTCTAGATACTCGTACTTAATGAGCCATTTGCTATGTATCTCTCCGATTTTGTCTATTGAACATTTTGTTTCCTATATAAACACCATATCTGGTTTTTCTTCTTTTATTCTATTGTTGAGATTTCTTTGTTTTCTTTTACTTCCTAGACCCCTAATGTTCCAGGTTGTGAGCTTCATTATGAAAGGTTTTTAAATGAGTAACTATTAAGATATTTCATCTTGCTTGAGTTAATCATGAGTTTCCCACACTCTATTAGCAGCTCATTCTGTCTCTTCCTTCCTCTTTTTCGGCCTAGGTTCTTGGAAGAGTGCCTTGATGTTATCTCCATTGGTTTTACCCCTCTATTTTCCTAGCTATCATGGTTCCTTTTGACTCCAGAACCCTTTTCTTGAGATCTCCAGAGGAAGAGCTATTGCACTCTATCAAACTCCTCTTGTGGTAGAGAATCAACACCTTTGGTGGTTCCCTGCTCCAGGAACTTTTCTAGATCGAGATTCTCCCTCTCAAGAATCTACTGTAGTTTGTGGTCCTCCATACCAACTTCACTTGGGGTCATCCCATGGTCCCTGCTGTTGAGTTCCAAAACTGCCTTTCCCTTAAGCAACTTTCTCATCCTTCTTTCTTTGTTTTTCCATGAAAAATGCATCCTTAATCATCAAAAACAATTACACATTGCCTCAAGGAGCATATTTCAGTGATTTACAAGTTATACTATTATGTTTTCTATTTGAATAGGTTTTTGTCTTTCAGCTACGGAATGCAGCCACATTCCGCAGCTAATCGGCTGTGGAACACTTTTGTAGGTTACAGGTGTCAAGAGAGGAAAAGGACCACATGGGTAGCTTGGAAAAAATCAGACCATGGATCGTATCCTATCCATCTGGCCTAGATTGATGAGGAGAACTCTGGTCAAAGGAAAGTCAACTATAGAAACCTATGGCAAACAGGACTCTGTTTTGCACACGTTTCTTGGTGATGGGATCCGAAGCAGTCTCCTAAGGTCACGGACTTCATGTGCCACCTGCGCAAATGGAATCTAACAGCCACTACCATAGATTTATGTTTCCAAGCAACTAGGGACAAGAATTCCGCATACTTGCCTGTCTACGTGTTTTGTTGTAGCTGATTTCTCTCTTCAAAACAGTTGTATATTTCTCTATAAATACCAGCGTGTAGAACGCAGAACAAGTTAACATTTTTTTGCTTATGTAATAGTTCAGATTTCTGCCTTGCAGTTTGAAGAACTCAGTTCTCTGTTTTAATATAAAGACTCTATTTTCAATGGATACCTGAAGTGTTGTTGGTGTATTAACTGAGTGCTTATAATCCGAGACCTTTGCAAAGGGCCCCTGCGTGGTCAAGAGTGCCTTTTATTTCTGTTTTGTCTTTCATAGTTCAATTGTAAATTCACTGTGTTTTTTCCATTATGTTTATAGTTTTTTTCTAACTCTGTTTATAATGTAGCTTGTGTCATCTTTTCACTAACTTAGTGTAGTTTTATTTCAGTGCAGAATAGTTCTTTGGTTAATCACTGCTCTCTAGTTTCTTACCAGTAGCTTTAAGTTGATGTCAGTAGCATAAATTGCTTCATTTCATTTGTTGTTCATTAGTTTTTCGATTTTGAATTAAGTTATTAATTGCCATTTTCTTATTAGTTTAAGTAACTCATGTTATAAATGAATATTTCCAAAAGCCCTTTTAGTTAATGGTTAATCTTAAAACTAAGTGGTGAAATGTTTCATTTTTGAATGAGTCTTTCTTTGCATTTTCATGTTTACTTTTCTTAGAATAATGAAGAATGAAATCTCTCAAAATTATATCACAAGGAGGTAGTTCTCCCTAAATTGTGTAGAAGAGTGACAAAAATACTTCATTTAGCTTTTATTTCATAATAGAATAGTTGCAACTTCGTTTTCAATTATGGTTTTCACTTAGTTTAGCTACAATTCCATTTTCAGTTGTTCATTAAGTTTTGATTCTGCAATAGATTAGACAATAGTGGTAATCTTACTTTCAGTATTTCATTTTTGATTTATCATAGATAGCTGCAATCTCATTTTCTCATTTAAAGCTTTGGTTTTGTAATTGAGTAGATAGTAGTTTTAAGTTCTTCTAGTTCATGTTTTGGAAACAATCATAAAAGCAAGAAGAGAAGCTTTGTTTTCATTTTCTTGGTTAAAACTTTATTTCCAAATCTGGCTTAAAGCACTTTTAGCTCTCATTTCATTTCTCTAGATTCTTAGTAGTAGTAGATTAAGATTTTGTAGATTACATTGCAGAACATTAGGAATCAAAAGAACAAAACCCCAAAGAAAACATAAAACTGAAAAATAGTGAGGTAACAGGGTCATCTAGCACATGTAGTGCACTACACTTCATCAGTTTATGATACCTAGATTGATAATTTATGTAGCAATTTAGGACACTAAATTGACTAAACACCTGCCAAGTTCATAGTGCTTGGTAGATCCTCCTTTAGTTTGTTGTTATCATGTATGTCCTCCATGTTAGCATCTTTTTCCTTCTCTACAGGATTATCCTTCGGTGCCTGGTTCGTTCCATTGTTCCCACCTTCTTCTTCTAAAATCTTGAAACTATTATGACTTGGTTTCTTATCCTCGTTAGTTTTATTTTGATACTTTTTCCTCCTTTCCCTTTACCTCCCACCTTGGTAAAGCCTTCAAGATCTTTTCCTATGTTGGTTTTCATATTGTCCTCCAGTTTGTTTAGTGGGCAGTCTTTGAAGAGGTGCCCATGTTCATGACATTTACGACATCTGAATGGGACATGTTCATAGTCCACCGCCTGCACCCATTCTGCATCATATACTTCTAGAATGATTTCATCTGAAAGTGCTCCTGATAGGTCCATTTCTACACATATGCGGGAGAAAGAGGTATATTTACCTCGCAGTGTCGCATCTGATATTTTTAAAAATGACCTAATTTATTGCCTATGGCTTTTAAAATTCTGGCAGCCAATAATCTAAAGGTAGGGAGTAGAGTCTTATCCATACCGGTACCGATGTGAATGTTTCTCGTTTCAAGACAAAATTCATCACCCATGGTCGCATGTAGAGGCCTGCAGCAACAAAGAAATATGGTCCTCCTTCGAACACTCTGTCTTTATCCTCTAGGTTTGTGAACACCACTGTGAAGAATCCCTTGGACCCAAGATGAAGGTTTATATCTCCCTTTGGTTTCTAGTGGTTTCTTATCCACGTGTGAAAAGCCTTCTCCATTGGCCATATTCCCATAAATTTGCATATAACCGCGTATGCCGCCATGTCATCCCTGTGCACCTGTAGCATTGGATCATTTAAAACAACCTGGGGTTTAATTGTTGACCTGGGTTTATAGAGTCCTGTCACAGTCTTGTGCTCAGTTCTCTGACTGTTGTCTCCTGTTCTCTTCTGTCTTCTGACTTCCTCGTGATTCTCTTCCTATTCATGAGATTTGATGCTTTCCGAATTTTTTGTGTTTATCTTCTCTGTTTCTGCCTCCATTGGTTTCTTAAATCGATTTGAACTAGCCACCTTGCTTCTGTTCGCAACTACATGACTGTAGGAGGGAGTGGAGCTCCCCCCTCCTTGCCCCTCAATGGTTACCAGCTCGCACCCATCGCTCCCTGTTCAAAACCCTCGTTCCTCTCATTCCGCTCCAATCCTCCATGCCCAAAAGGATGGTGTTTCAAGAAGAAGACAGTATGCCAATTACCACATATTTGTTTGATAACCTTGATGAGCTTCCTTGGGAGACAAATATCCAATAGTGTACGTTACATAGGTGCATAACTCATTATTCAAAATTGAAGGACGATCTTGGGAGGTTAGAGTTCCTTGTAGAGAGTTGAAAAAGCTTAGAAATAGTTTTGCACTCTCTAAGTACATTTCTTGATATTTACAGGAACCTTGGGCCAAAAATTGATGGATTTATAGATATGATGAGGCATAGAAAGGAAACATTGATGGGTACCGATAAATGGGTTGAGGTAAATAGGAGAGTTACAAAATCACATGCCAAATCTATGTTTAATTTTAAAGAAGGGTTGAAAAGAAAGATGTTGAAGGTGCAATATTTCAAGCACCCTAAAATAGACCACCATTTGTATGATAGGTTCCTTACAGCATATGGGAAAATACCATGGAATGATGAGGTTCCATATTATTTTACTCAATTGTTTTATGCAGAGTTTTGTTGGGTATGAAACCTGATTATACTGACCTTCCATCGAAATATTATGGTACTAGAAAAGGTTAGACATATGATCAGAAGGGTGCATTAAGGGATATTGCATTGCCTCGTCCTCTGCCTCCTTTGGTACCTCAACCACCACCTGGTAACTCTGCAGTTGGAGAAGGATGCCACTTCTAGGGTTGGTCGAGAAGCAAGGGATGTCATTCTAGACAACATACATACTATATTTACTAGAATTGATGTCGGTTTAAATCATCAAAGAGCACGAGTTGATGCACGTGCTAATTTTGTATTTAAATCAGATGTGGAAATAGATAATATGAATATTTAAGAGGTTAGAGTGTATGCAAAGGCTTTTCGTGATGGCTGGAAATACCTAATTGGTCATGAGGAAGAGGGCATGGGATTAGTATGTGTTAATGTTTAGGGTTGATATTTTAATGTAATGTAATGTATGTGTTAATGTTGATTCACATACATTTTGTAATTTTTTTCAAATATAATCTAACATGAATGTTTCATATGTTCACCATTTACAGTTAAGTCATTTGTTGAATGAAAATTTTGATAATATAATGTTGTCGGGTTTGGGTTCAAATGAAGATATGTTGAGAGATGTTACTTTTCTTTTAAGAACATGTTCATACTATTAATTTAATTTTATTATATTGGTATTGTGAATACATTTTTGTAAAATAAATAATTACATAATTAAATGTTAACATATTTCCATTCCATCTGGCATTTTTGACACTACGCGACTCTCTTCCTCCCTATTAGGAGATGTGCCAGAGATTGGCTTGTCACAAGTATTGAATATTTCAACTTTGTTTCATTATAAATTGAAGCAAGTTTTGTTAAAAAATGAGATCTATCTTACAATTTTAAAATTTTTGAATTTTAGGTTTGTGAAGGCAGTTTTCCTTCTCCAAGGACGTTAGCAATGGAGTCAACTATGGGGATTGGATTGTCTAGAAATTTTGAAAATGTTGTTACATTTTTTTTAATATTACGAGTTCATGCTTTTTCATGTGCAATTTTAAATTTTAATATATAAATGTACATGTGTTGTATAGGGCATCCATGAGGTCGCAATGTAGAGAGAACACCATGAGGTAACACATGGAATTTGAACCCTTTTCTAATTTTGTTTTGATGATAAAATTCTCATTTAATTTTAATACAATAAAATTTAAGTTAAAAGTACACAATCTTATAGATATATATATATATATATATATATATATATATATATATATATTACACATGTTGTGTAGGGCACCCATGAGGATGAGGATGATGATAAATCATAGATGCGAGTGAGATTCTCCTTGATGCATATTTGTATTTGACAATCTTTTTATTATATTTACTTTTATCATGATATAAATTTTGGACATATTTTTCATAGAACTCTTTATTATGAATTGATCTTTAATATAAAAAAAATTGAGTTTATACATTTTGCATGATGATTCTTATAATGTTGTAGAAGATAATATGGATTTGGGTTGATACTTAGGTTTTGTCAAGTTGTTTAATGAATAGTAAAATTGAAAATTATAAAACATGGTACATTTTACATTCATGAATCTTATCATGGTGTAGATGTCTAAAGAAAACATAACTTAAAATTTCATTATAAAACATGGTGTATATTTTTCATTCATGAATAGATCATCATCTTGTATAGGAGAACTACTATGGATGTGGGTTGATACTTAAGTTTTAAAATAAATTTGTTCAAAGCAAACATATTATAAAATTGCATTATAAAACATGGTACATTTTGCATGATGCACAGTTCGATGCTTAAAGGATTTACATTTAAGTTCATGAATATGAAGCAATGGAAGTAAATTCAAACATAGTTGGTACTTTTTATGGCTCACATATGTAGAGTTTTAGAACCCAACTTTTGATACCATTTGTAATAGTTATAGTTTCTTCATACCAACTTTTCAAGTGATACATGTTTGAAGTTAAATGATAAGCAGAATGCATCAAAATTGTGAACAAGTGTAGTCACATATAGGTCACATTTTGGATGCCATTATTACCCACCAAAGTTCTCATTGATCAACCTTTGCTTGGTTGTTCTATTTAATTTCCAGATTTTTGTTTGATGTAAGGTTTCAAGTTATAGTTTGCGAGTTTAATCAACAATCTACATTATAAACATGGTACATTTTGCATGATGCATGGTTTGATTCTTAAAGGTTTTACATGTAAGTTCATTGATATGAAGCAATGAAAGTAACTGTGTATTTAGTTGGTACTTTGTATGGCTCACATATGTACAGTTTTAGAACCCAACTTTTGATACCCTTTGTAATAGTTAAAATTTCCCCATACCAAAATTTCAAGTGATGTATGTTTGAAGTTAAATGATAAACATAGAATGCATCAAGTGATAAGTAGAATTCATATAGTTAAAATGTGGATAAGTAGAATGCATCAAAATTGTGAACAACAACGAAATTTAATTTAGAAAATGTGGTCATTGACTTTGTATAATAAAAATTTAATAGGTATGAGATGAAATATTTCATATGAACATGGGAAGAAATTATATTATAGCCTCATGAACTTCTTTTTCATAAGAAAATTTGTAGTAAGTACCTGATATATAATAGACACGTTGTCGCTACAATAAACACCCTCCAAAATTTTTCCTATACTTGAATTTTGGAGCCTATTATGGATCTTGCGATCGGTCGTTCCATAGTCACTTCTTAGTCATTTGATACTTTGTTAAGTATTTGAGTTCCCTGCTTGGATTGTAAGTGTCGAAGTCACCCGCTCAAACATGCTCAAACCGTAATAAATTTAGGAGAACATTCCTTCATGCAAGCTTGAACAGGCTTAGAACAGTCCACCAAGACAGTGCATATGTAATGTTGAATTCATGTTGACAGTCAATGCACATTGTCATTGATAGTTTCTTATTTTTGGCTGCATTTGCACTTCTTTTTCGGTGAGTTTTTTAAACTATCGCTTTTGCACACCTTCACTTTCACAAGTGTCGCTTTCATGTTTTTTACCTTTTTTTTTATTTAACTTTAATTAGTGTCATTTTCATGTTATATTCGCTCTAGAATGTGTCTCTTTCATTGTCGTTCGCATATCACAAGTGTCGTATGCACTTTCTCTTCATATAGAAAATGGCATCTTTTGGCAAGGGAAGTGTCGCTTATCATGTAAAGTAGATTTTTGGCTTGTTTCAAATGGTAAATTTGGTGTTGATGAGTTCCTCTATTCTTGTAGACATGTTTTACACTCATTCCCAAAGTTTTATGCATTGTCTCACAAGTATCATCACCGTCGTCGCAAAGTGTACCTTTAGTGTCACACTTGGGGAAAGTTGTCGTATTGAGGGAAGAATGTTGTTCATGTATTTTGAGTGATCAATGTTTTGTCTTCAATTTTCCTAAGTGTGTGATCATGCTCAAGTTTTTCCTTGTTCACTTTGATCCCACTAATTCCACACTTAGCCTCATCCGAAAAATTTCACTCCCGGGAAACCTAAACTCACTCAACCTTCCTAAATTGCGCATTTTGCATTCTTAACCCTCAAGCCCTGACCTTGCCTCTTGGAACTGCACATTGCATAGTCACAGTTCCCATATTTGACCCTTCAGCTCCAGAACTGTCCAATTTATGCCTCCCAGTAAGCCTTAATTGGGCACTACACAATTTCAAGCCTCAAACTTCCATCTCAACACATTGAGTTGTGCAATTTCACAATCCATTAGACTATCCTTCCTCCAGAATTTAAAATTTGGAAACTTCAAGCCTGAAGCCTCAACCTTGATCTCTTTAATCCCTTAATTGTGTAATCTTCTAGTATGTTCTCTTGCCAAAATTGCATATTAGGAAACTCCAAGCCTCAAGCCTCAACCTTGAGATCTTGGGCCCCTCAACTGCGTAGTCACCTAGCATGGGCTCTCAAAATTATGCATTCGGAAACCTCAAAACTCAAGGCTCAAGCTTGACCTCCTTATTCCATCAATTGTGCAATTCCTTGAGTTTGTCCTTCCAGAACTATGCATTGGGCAACCTCAAGCCTCAAGGCCTAGTCTTGAGCTCTTTATCCCCTCAATTGTGCAATCCTTTGAACCTTGTGTCCTAAACTACACATTTTGCAGTCTCAAGCCTTAGTCCCAGGCCTTGACCTTTGGAACTCTGTAATCCCTAACTTAGTCACACAACTACTCACCAGTTTCAGCCCTAACAAGTGATTATGTGAAACATGTTAGATTAGGAGCTTTTCAGATTGATGGCATCTTGTCATGAATGATTTTCAGTTGTAGGTATTCTATCTCATCATGACATGACGATGATGTATGAAAAGGAGAGGGAAACTATGTTAGAAGACACCTATGGACTTGAAAATATCAGATGATCATCAAGCGAGAGGATCAGATGATCATCAAGCGAGAGGATGGAGGACGATGTGTCAAGGGATGAACGACATATTTAAGAAATTTCTATAGCATGTGCCAAAAAAAAAATGGCCCTGTTATCCTGGCATTGGCTGAGCAATCCATTAAAAGCAGGAGGGTTGGATCTCAAAGACCCTTATATTCTAAACAAAGTCATAGGGACCAAGCTATGGTGGAGATGGTTCCAGGAAGGAACAGATCTATGGAAATAAATATGGGGGAGAAAATATGGAATGCCACGATCAATCAAAGGAAGGCTAAGAGTCTAGGAAAACATCAAGGGATTGGCCATATGGAATTTAGCATCATAAAATAGGGAACTGAAAAGAACTGACAGATTTTGGGAAATAAGGGGTGGAGACAAAGCCAATTTCTAGAATGAGGGGTGGAAGAAGAAAGAAAAATTACATAATAGAACTCATCTGGGGGAAATATGTCAATTCACCAATAACCCTGCAAACCAAACAGTGAAAAATTATTGAAACCCAGATGGAGAAAATGGAAGTAGAAACAAGACTAGACGGATGCTCTAAAATCCATTCAGTGGGAAACATACGAGAAGGAGATGAAGTCCCAAAAAATTACAATATCGGAAGGCTCGGATATAATAAGATGGGGGTACAAAATCAAAGGGATGTTCACCATACAAGAAGGCCACCACCTACAAGAAGCACACCACCACTAGCAAGGGCCACCCATATGGGATCGAATTTGGCAGGAAAAATTATGGTCGAAAATTGCTTTCTTCTTGTAGATAACTCGGCATGGTAGATCTTTAGTTTGAGGAGATAACTAATAGAAGATGGAGAAAACGATGGCGGCAAGAATGGAACTAGGGTTTCAACTGCGCACGAATGCATCTCTGGGTATGGCCGCCTGGCTCTATCCTCTTGCCGGCTTGGAGGGCAGTCATGGCGGCCAGGACACAGGGCGGCATCGGAGAAGTCTTCACCATTCGTCCTTACCGCCCATGCTTGGCCTCTCTGGTTTATATTTAACTTATGGGCCCTCGGTTTTTTGGTTTCGCAGGACAACTGAACGGCAATGGACGACAAGGGGTTTGTTGTTTCTGACAGATTTGGGGGACCGACGGCTGCAGCGGGCTATCCTCCACAGCCTTTTCTGCGCACAGGAAGCGGGTCGAGCAGGCTTTGCGCCCAGCGGCGACTCTGTGACTGTGATGGGGCTTTTGTCTGACCATCGTTTGCTGCAGGGGATTGAGCGGGGATCTCCCAGCGATTTATCGGGTCCAGGGGTGGCCTTGGGGCGGACATTCCTTCTGTGCTGGTCACCTGCCGTCTCGGGCATTGAATATTTCTTCCTGCTGGTAGTTTTGGACATCGGAAATACTGAGGAGGTGATGCTCTGCCTCTTCTTGAAACTGTTTTTATACAGGGTCACCATGAAACAACAGACCGGCGCAATGATATTGGCAATGGAGGTGTGGTCTCAAAATCTTTTGTGTGACATCAACTACTCAGGGTGGCCCTCGGTGACTTATGCTCTCTCCATGGACTCGCGACCTGGGAGGTACATGCGTGAGGTGGGCGCCAGGATCCAGGCTGCTCTTAGCACTGAAATAGAGTGGAGCTCTGCTTTGCCTTCCTGGCTATCATTTGGACAGAGAAAATACAGTAAAATAGTTAGGGGGCAGCCCACTGTGGTTTCTTTTGAGCGGGGAGCCGAGACAGGGGAAGCCACAAATGTGTTGAACAAAAATAGGGAAGCATTGCATATTACACAGAACATACCCAATATGCAGATGCTCCCCCACCATGCGGCTGATCCACACTTCCAGGATGAAAACAGGATTCAAATTTTTATAAAATCAATTGGGGGCGGCCACTGCTGCATGAGACTCCGTAGGGGATCAAACATACAAGAGCTTAAAAAAGAAATACAACATCAACTAGGAATACCATCAAATAACCAGAACCTGATTTGTGCAGGACGCAGTTTACAGGATCACCATACGCTACAGGAATATGGGATCTGTCAAGATACAACCATATTTCTGAATCTCAGGCTGCGTGGTGGATGCAAAGGATCCGGATCAAAGACGCCAGCTTCTTTCCGTGACGCAGTTAAGGGCAAAGGAAAAATGCAGAACAAACCAGAGATACTAACAGAGCTACCAGGTCCTTATATAGTAGATCAAAAGCTGGAATCCCCCATCCTCCAAGTCACCATGCCAGAGGTAACAGATCTACACTCTGTCCTCACCAAAACTGCTTTAATATGTAGATTCAATGGATTCTGGCCTAAATCCGATGCTTTACATCAGTGGATATACTCCAATTGGACTCCAGACTGCGATATACACCTATGTTCAAAAGGCTTCTTCATAGTTAGCTTCCATACAGAAGAAGAAAGGGATAGTATTATTTCTGAGGGGCCTTGGTTTTGGGGTAATGCTGGTCTTTTTGTTACCCCTTGGTTCGCTGATTTTGATGCAAACACTATGAAAATCACAACAATGCCTGTTTGGGTGCGGCTTCATAATCTCCCATTACATTTCTGGCATAATTTAGTTTTAGCTGCCATTGGGAATACCTTAGGGAAATTCATAAAAATGGATGAGGACAGAGTTTGCAGAGGAATCTTTTCCTTCGCCAGAATTTGCGTTGAAGTGGATATGAGTCAGGGGCTGCCTGAACATATCTCACTAAACTTCAACAACTCTCAGTGGCTTCAGTCCCTTGACTATGAAAACACCGCTTTCAGATGTCGCAGTTGCAGGCAAACAGGTCACCTCCAATACTCTTGCCCCCTGGTCAAAAAGAATCCTAAAGGAAACAAGAACAGGAAAAATAAGCCCAATGGTTGGCAGCACACGAATCCGCTGGAAGAAGAGGACACACTGTCTGAGGAGGCAGATAATCAAGTGGAATCCGACACAAATATGGAACAGCAGGGTACACAAAATGATATCTCCCAAGACCCTCATCTGGAAGCTCCACAAAATCTAATTCAGCAACATCCTCAGTTGGATGTTGGTGGCATCAAAAGATCTCATGGGTCGGAAGGCTCGGAATCCGACAAGGAAATTCCAGTGATCACTCCGGAGTCCATGCAGGCTATCATTGTTCCCTCTCCAGACACACAGGGTTGGCGTAGAGTGGAAAAGAAAAAGGGTCGCAAAGCTTAGGCTTGCTACTTATTATGTATATTATTTGTTTTTTTTGGCTCCGTCCTTCTCATGGACAGCTATCTGCATATGCTTTCTAGCATCTACAACATGTAATTTTTTTCATTTTATGAATATAAATTACGCGCTCGTTTTCCCCCGGAAAAAAACTCGGCATGGTAGAGCACTAACTTGGGATCAACTTCAGATAAGGGGGCTGTAGGGACCATCAGCCCATGCACTTGTGGAGGACAATCAGAATCAATGGAACATCTAACAAACACTTGTAACTATAGCGAAATACTCTGGCAAAACCATGAGCAACTTTTCGGCCTTAGCGACAGGGATCAAACAAGCATGAAATTAACAATGGAAAAATGGAGAAGGAAGCCTTACCAGAATCCCATTTTGAACCGCGCTTGGCAGATATCATTAGGATTCCTACTCTGGGCAGTGTGGAAGGAAAGAAACAAAATAATTTTCAAAGGGGAAAAGAGAACAACAGTAGAATTATGGGGAATGATTGTCCAGAATATCAGAGAAACAATCCTAGTAGAGAACTGGTACCCAGAGGATTGGGAAACCAATCTTTAGGAAGGTTGAATAATGGTAGGATTAAGCCTAAAACCCAGTGTGTTGAATAATAACTCTTGGAAATAGAAATCCCCACCCAGTGATTCTCCAAACATTTTCATGCTCCCTCGGAAAGACTTCATCAAACTTAATTTTGACGGAGCAGAAAAAGGGAACCCAAGGGTGGCTGGATCCGGAGGCATGTTCAGATATTCCAAAGGAAATACCATCCATCTGTTTGCTATGGATTGTGCTATTGCGAGAAATAATGAAGCGGAGCTTTATGCGTTGAAGCGGGGGTTAGAAATCACAAAGAGGGAAAGCTTTTAGAGAATTGAGGTGGAGGGAGGCTTGAAGCTGGCAATAGAAATGGTGAAAAAACTATAGCAAGGAACCAGATGGGAGAAAATAAGCCAAAGTTGGAGGACGGAAAGGCTAGTCCAAGAAATAGGAAATATAATATGAAGTATAGACTATATTGTCCCGACGCATGTCTGCATATCTAGTAACATGGCAGTAGATAACCTAGCCAACTGGCGGTGTGGGCAGGCAGGTAGAAACCTTGACATAAGGGGAGAGGAGTTAAGCCAAATGGAAGGCATGAGAATTCTAGAGGAAATCCTAAGAATAGAAAAGGAGTAGGGAGAAAACCCACGATTAGGGTGCGAAAGGCATTGTCGGCTAAACGAGGGAGAGGAAGGTCAGCGGCCATGGTGGGCCGAGGGGGGATCAAACATCCAGCTGGCATGATGGGTAGAGGGAGAAGAGGCTGTCCAGGGGCCACTAGAGTAAGCAAATGGAAGTGGGGCAGCGGGCAATGCAAGGCAGGGGCAGCAGCTCAAGCGGGAAGAGGTGAGAGAGGATGGCTAGGTGTCAATATTGGTAGAGGGATGAAGGCAACGACAACTAGCAAGTGGCGAGGCGGCTGGAGAAAATTCGTGGCAGGAGCAGCTGGCGGTAGGTGAGAATTAATGAAGGGAAATTGTTAGGAACTCAGGGGAACCCCATCCCGAGACAATCATGCAGGATAAAGGGCGGTGGACAGAGGAATAAGGCATGTGGTGAGTCCTTTAGGCGGCAGGCGGGGCAAGTGGAGAGAAAGATAAAAAGGTAAGAAAGCTAGGTTGAGAGGCATTCGCATGCAGAAGGTAGGACATGTAGCTAAAGGTGGTCAAAGAATAGGGATGGAGGACATCGAGCAGCATTCGGTTATCGTTTGCAAGAACTAGTATGTCCTCTCAACTCTCACTCACGATTGTCTGGAAAATATGATTTTAGAAGAAGAACACTGGTTAATGTTAATGATGCCCTGGATGTGTTCACTGTTGAGGTCTCCCATTATTCTTGGGGTTATGGCCTGTTATCATGGGACGAATGCAACAAGCTTGTCAGCCGGGGTAGGGGGATTGGGAACCCAGGTCTTGGCCTCAGGGTAGATAGGTCACGGGGTAAGGGCAAAAAGATGAGTCGTAATGTGGCTCATTGGGTTATCCAAAGGGGCTTCCACAGTGGTTGTAGGAATAATTCTAACAAGTTGTTTTGGTTGAGAATGTGACTTGGAAAGGAAGGTGTCTCAATAATGTGCGAAGGGTTAGAAGTGTCCTTTGACTTGTTGACAGGGTTGATATTCCTCTATCCAAAGCTGAGCCTTAACCTAGATAAGGTCCATGGGGATAGAGGCAGTAACTGGGGATGCAATTTGGGGAGGGAAATTGCTCTGAGAAAGCTTTTGCTTAGCTCCCTCGATGGAAGCAAATGGTGTAGGATATCTCTCTCATGGACCGATATGAGATTTGTAGCCTGGTGGGAGATTGAGAAGCAATCCCTTACTCACTGGGGTGGCAATACCTAGGGTAGGGTTGCAACTACAGTAGGGTGTAAGTGTAGGGAAGCCTCTTGGGAGCTAGGTAACTTGGCTCTTCAAATTCCTATGGGAAGCTACTAGAATGAAGGGGAGGTCACTATCCTTCAATTCTCTAAGGAGGGAGGGGGGAATCAAATTTTCACTGGGGTTTATCACAGTTCTCAAGACACTGAGCGATTGAAAACGATCGCGCCAGATAAGTCCCACCCGGATTCGGGGAAGCCTGTGGGGAATCCCAAAATGAGAGAGGCCAATTCACAGGTCGTGTATCCAAAAAAGAGTAGAAGGAAAGAAGGCAATTATATTACCAACTCACATAGAACAAATGTCTATGAGGCCACGCTGGTTAATATGATGATGACTTACAATGTTGTACTCCTGGTTTCTGTTTTAGGTAATATAAAAACCACAGTACAGAGAACTCTGGAGCCTCGGCACTTAAACTGTGCTCCATCCCTAGTACAGGTGCGCCACTCGAAAAGGGAGGAAAAAAGTAGAAAGGAGAATTGGATGGTGAAGGAAGGTAACCAACCGGGAAAGAAAGGAAATAGAGGAATGGGAAAGGCCGGAAAAAAGATGAAAGGATTGGAATCGACTTCTAGCAAAGGTCCAAGCAAAAGAGGCAGGAAAACAGGGAAGGAGGGTATGCAGAACCTGATCAATGCTTACTACGTAGGAACACTGCCTAAGGTGAAAACAGTAATTTCTTAATGGGAAAGAGAAATAAACAATAACATAGAAAATAAAGAGATCGAGGTAGAGGAATGGGAAAAAATTGTTAAATAACTCGGAAATACCAAAGGACACCAAATGTTGTTCCGCGAAACTATCCAGCAGTATTGGGTCATGAAAAACATCCTAGCCCACGCAATGACAACCTCCAAGGAAAGAGAAGATCTGGAGGAAGATAGACCAGCTGAGCCAAGTATGAAGGGCCTGCAATGGGAGATACAATATGTCCAATTGCAGTTGTATCACAACAACCTCACTATGAACAGCATTGAACAGAGCCTTCAAAATATGATGAGAAGTGAAGTCTCAGATTCAAGCGCAAAAGCCCCAACCCTTGTGGACTCATCAGATGATTGACGCAACCTTGTCAATATAATTTTGTCTATATGACGGCTAGCATTTACTTTTTTAATAAGAATTATATAGTAGATAAAGTTTCCAATGTAGCATTGATGGTAAGGAAAACTCTTTTTAAATTTTGAACAACGTTCAATGTAGACAGGTGGCCAATAAACTTGGTTTCCTACAGGCAGGTTGAGGCCACCTGCAATTTTGTGGCAATCATACTTATTTTCATGAAATATCAATAGAAATAGAAAAAGGATCTTGCCAAACTTACACAAAAAAAATATGGTTATGATGCGAGTATCATTATTTCAATATCAATGACAATTTTAATTCCATGACATCATTTTTAATATCAATTTGATACTTTGTAAATCATGTTTTTTAACTTATGGTGATTGTGATAAAAATACAAGCTATAATAAATTGACACAACTCTTTTAAATTAAGATGGTTGTGATGCAAGTACAAGCTCTAATAGATTGACCTATCAAAAATATTATTTAATGCTAATATTTCTTTCTCCTACCAAAAAAAAAGTTAGAGTGACATATTAAAAATACAATACCATGCTACTACTTCATTCTCCTTAAAAAAAAATTATATGCCATATTTTGTGACCCTTTCTTTTGAATTATCATGGTTGTGATAGTTGTAATTACAAATTATATTAGAGTGGCATATGAGATGTTATTCCATGTTAATACTTCATCTTCCAAAAAAATTATCATGGTTGTGATATTTGTAATTACAAATTATATTAGAGTGGCGTATGAGATGTTATTCCATGTTAATACTTCATCTTCTTTTTAGGGGATATTTAGATAAATTTATAATTTCCTTATCATTTTGATAAGATCTATTATCAAATTACTTGTGAACGGTTGTGGCTACGGTTCATATCAATGTAAATGTGAATGAGATTAAAATATAAAATATTCTATTTATATTTAAAAATATAGTTTATTAAAAAGTGAAAATTAAATTTTAAAAATGCATTTTATAAAATAATAATTTAATTTAATAAATTATTATAAGATATTTTTTATTAATAATAATTTTTATTTAAAATTAAAATAAAATACACAAATGGTAAAACCAATTATTTATATATTTATATTAAAACCTAAAATATTATTATGATTTATAAAGTGTATAAAATTATATTTAAAAATGGGAAATCTACATTATAAAGTTTAATTTTTTCTTGAAGTTTTGAATATTACTTTGTTATGTTTATATGCACAATAGATAAAAGATTTAAATAAATAGAAAACAATGAAATAAAACTCACACATAACAATTGACACAAAAGATAATTTGGAAAATTTTTCTAGAGAAAATTCAATCAGAAAGTGAGATTACTTTGCTCTCTTTTACTAAATTGAAAAAGGATGCAGGTACAAATAAGTGAGACATATAATCGTAGGCTACTACAATACACAAACTCCCTTTGTTTTCTCTCTCCCTATCCATTCTCGACTACTATATTTATCTTTGGAACAACATATACTAATGACTCAAAATGTTTTTCAATTTTATAGGAAACAACATATACTAATAACTCAAAATGTTGTTCAATTTTATATGGAACAACATATGCTCGACATGTTTTTTCTTAACATGCATTAATATTCTTTCTTATTTTTTCACACAAGACATGTTTTTTCTTAACATGCATTAATATTCTTTCTTATTTTTTCACACAAGATTTTCCTTCTCTGTAATTTTTTTGAATTGATAAGAATTTAATTTTTGCTTTTAAAAATGTACAATCTGTTCACCCATTTAAAAATATTATAAGAAATTCTCATCAAACTAATAAATAATATTTACATTTACTTACTTAAAAAATATGTTATTAATATTTAAATTAAAATATTGTTAATTTATACCATTTATATATATAACCCATCTTAATAGTAATGACAATAACTTTTTAAATTTATGTGATTATATAACCCATCTTAATAGTAATGACAATAACTTTTTAAATCTATGTGATTTTTAATATAATTATAATATATTTTAAGTGTGTTTATAGGTATTATTATTCAATAATTACATATTAATCTTTTTTAGTTCAAATCTTTTTTATATGGTCATAAAAGATAGATGTTGGCATATTATAGTTATCTCCATGGAATTTCAAATATTAAGTAGCTTGCATTTTTAAATCTATGTTTAATTTTTCATATTTACATAATACAATTATGAAATTACTATGCAAATTATTAAATAACAAATGGCATTGTGTAAACACATGTTTATTCTTTATTATTTAAGTAATACAATTATGAATTTTTCAAACAAATTATCAAATAACAAATGGCACCATATAAATAAGTGGATTTATAAAGTGAATGATTATGTTAAAGAAAATGATATGGATTCATGCATATCAACCACATTACTAATATGGTTAGTTGTGAGTTAACTAGGGCTAATTGATAAACATCAATAGACATAGACATCAAAAATACTTACCTTGTAATACATTTCACATTGTCAAGATTTTAAAAAATCATAAAAATTAACTAAATTATAACTTTCTCTTAAATTATTAATTATAAAAAAACAGTATTTGAGTTAAACATATATATATTTAAAAAACATGTAACAAATTTTAACCATAAAGATTATTAACCTATAAATAGACTTTGTTACAATATCACTAGTCAAATATCATCAATTACTAATACTATATGCCCTAAAAAAAACATAAATCAAATTTATATGACATTTTTTTAAAATTAATCTATTTAATTAAAAAGACATAACTAATAATAATCTTTAATTGTATGAATAATACTTTAAAAAAATAATAATAAAATTTAAATTTCTAATATTTACCTAATAATTATTAATAATTAAATTAAACTTTAAAAATACATTCAAACAACTATCCCTAATAACATTATTACATAAATAAATAAATTTATAAAAAAATATATTCATCTACCTATATCAACCAAATGTGAGTAACTAAAAGTTAAGTCGAACTTAGGCAAATGCATCAATGTGAGTAGCTAAAAGTTAAGTCAAACTTAGGCACATGCATCTTGTCGAATTACACGATTACCTATTACCCGATAACTTGTCGTACCGCAACACAACTCAACTTGTAGCGAAGAGAACGTGCAAGAACTGGGGAATAAGAAAACACGTCAAAACATACATCATGAGAGAGAATGGCTAATCATTAAATGTTTTGATGCTCGCCTTTGTATAGCTCAAACCACAAATTGCGCATCCAATAGAAAATTGCAAACATTAATTATTATTATTATTATCTATTTCTAAGGTCACAACCAAGCCAGATACCAAATTGGTGTATATGATCCCTTTGTTTGTGGGACAAGGGACCCACCTCCGCCAAGCGATTTGACTGTTAAGTTTAAGAAAGCATACGTACTCCACCCCCTCTAGTTTTGAACCAATGACCTCTTAGAAAGAAACACATGCTCTTAACCATTAGACTCACCATTTCACAACATTATCTTTAAAATATATATATTTCCTTTAATACATATGCAATTTGAAATGAGAAGTACATCAGAGACCGGAGGAAGGATGCAGGAGACAGAGACCGTTTCAAGCCACGGCTACGGGTAACTATGTTTTTTTACCCTTTGTTACTGTTGGTACCGTTCCTAGGGTTCGTTGTCACTCTCTACTAGTTGTTGCCTCTGTTTCACGCCCGCTACTAACCCCATCGGTTACGGTCACCCCAATCTCGCTGCAGCATGGAGGATATGGAACACGATGCGGTTGACTACTCTGTTGACCCTAACCCTGACCAACAAATTTTTCGGCGACCTAACCCTAGGTCGGCCCTAACCATTCACCGTAACCTATCTGCCTCTTATCACACCGGCTCGCCCCCTGTGGTTACCTTATCGGGAACTTTCGCCTCCAGCCTCCATTTTGCTACCCTCTTCATTGATTCTACTGAACTAGACTTCCCGCTGCTCTCACCTACGACCCTCCACCTGCTCGCTGCATTCTCTCCCTCCTCTCCACCTTTCAAACCCTCGCCTCCTGGTGATTTCTTATACGCATATCATCTCCCCTCCCCATCTGGGACTATCCCTCCATATGTTCCTGTGCAGCAGCCCCTGAAACCTGGTATCCCATCCACCACAGAGGCGGTAGAATCCTCAACTTTACTTCTGGGTGCTTCGAAACCCCGTTCGTCAAGGTTCGTCACACTGCATAGTGTCTTCAACAAGAGACACAGGGTTCACCTGACCCTCTTCTAAACCACCTAACAGTGCCCAAATCTGGAAAAAGGAAGACAAAGTGTGTGAAGGCCTCCAGGAAGGACTTCACCCTCAAATTTGGAGAAGGCCTCAATATGGGCGAGGTGGTAACCACGACCGAAAAATTTCTGGTGGGTAGGGTTAGAGGTCGAGCCTACACTACAGAACGCCTCAACCATTGGGTCAAAGAAATCTAGGGTAATACTTTCAAGGACCTCCCCGAAGTACAGATCCTGCCCTGTGGCTAGTTTGCACTACACTTCTCTTTGGAGGAACACACCACCTTGGCCCTCTCTCGATATTGGCACATCGAAATGGCCCTGGTCTTGTTGAAATGTTGGAGCCCACTCTTTGACCCTGAACAAGAGTAGATTGGGGTCAGGCCACTATGGGTCATATTACCTAGCCTCCCCCTGCAATATTGGTCTGAAGACGTTTTTATTCACATTGGGAATGCCTTGGGCACATATTTGGATTATGACCAGTCCTACATTCAATTAAGGAACAAAACATTAGCTCGCATCCTAGTGCACCTGGACACGAGAGAAGGACTAGAGAAGAAAATCACTCTTCAATTACGAAATTTCACCAAAATAAAATTCCTGGATTACGAAGGTGTCCCTTTCAGATGATGAAGGTGCCACAAAGAGTTGAAAATAATTAATATTATTTTGTATTAATGGAGAAATGGTTACACAACTTGTAACGTATCTCCTTAATTTAGGATTTGTGCCTAGAGTCTAGGAGTTTGGTTGCAACTTCCTGATCTCTAGTAATGTACTTAATGATGTAATTGCTCATTTGATGGATGTAGAGTGTACGGAGAGAGTTCTCTTTGTTTGAGTGCAGTCTCCAGGTGCAGTACTCACCTGTGAGCTGCAACTCCTTCTTTTTCAATTCAAGTCTGATTTTTATCTTGGTATCAGAGCACAGAGTAGGGATAGCCTTAATTTTTTTTTTAGGATGCATCATTGATTACAGAACTGTAGTGGCGGTGGAGTGTACAGAAGCATTCGTAGAATCAGGTGGACTGCAGTAACACCTGAAGACAGGTCTCAGATGACTAATCATCTCTGAGTGAAAGAAAGGGTTGGCGCGGTTTCATCACGAACAGTCGCGCCAGTTTTGAGCAGAAGGAGGGTTGGCGTTGTTTATTAAGGAACAGTCGTGCCATTTGGCACAGTTTTGAGAGAGATAGTCACGCCAACGTGCCAGAAAGTGCTATTGGCGCGGAAAATCAAGCCTTAATCGCGCCAGCAGTGAGTCACTTAAGAATATTTGGGTCAAAATCTTATGCTCATATACCTAAGGCAGATAGGAAGAAGTTAGATCCTAAAGCCCTAAAATGTATATTTGTTGGATATGGCACTGAGTTCAAGGCATATAAGTTATTTAATCCTGTGACTCACAAGGTTTTTTCAAGCAGAGATGTCATATTTCATGAACAGGTTGAAGAAGGAAAGAATGACTCTAACAGTGATTGGCACATTCCATTGCTATTGGAAGAAAACAGTGAGGAAGATGAAGAGAAGGAGGAGAAGCAAGAAGAAGAAGTAACAGACAATGTAATCAATGAAGATGCAAGCCCAGAAAAGGCTGAAATAGACAGAATTGAGGTAAGTCCCCTACCAAGGAGATCAGGTAGGAAGACTCGATTACCTTCTAAATTGAAAGACTATGCATTAATGTCAAAGATTTAAACATTGTAGAATCTGCAAATTATGAGGAAGCAAGTAAATATGATGCATGGAGGGCTACAATGTATGAGGAAATAGAATCAATAAACAAAAACCATACTTGGGATTTGGTTGAATTGCCTAAAGGTAAAACCCCCATAGGATGCAAATGGTTGTATAAAACAAAAATAAATGCAAATGGGAGTATAGAGAAACTTAGCTAGACTGGTAGCAAAGGGTTACTCACAGAAAGAGGGAATAGATTTCGATGACACCTTTGCTCCTGTAGCCAAATTAAACACCATTAGAATGTTAATTTCCTTAGCAACAAAACACAAATGGCAGCTACACCAGCTAGATGTCAAGTTTGCATTTCTGAATGGTGACTTGAAGGAAGAAATTTATTTAGTACAACCTGAAGGTTTTGTGAAAAAGGGGCAGGAACATCTTGTGTGTAAATTGAAAAAGGCACTTTATGGTTTAAAACAGGCACCCGGGTCGTGGTATTAGAAAATAGACTCATTTTTTGTACTGCATGGCTTTCATAGGAGCTTGAATGATCCAAATCTGTATACCAAGTTTAATAAACAGAGGCAAATCATTTTGATTTCTTTGTATGTAGATTATATGATCATAACAGGGAATGCTAACAAGCTGATCAAAGAAATCAAACAGCAGATGTCACAATTGTTTGAGATGAAAGATCTCGGAAACCTTCATTATTGCTTGGGATTGGAGGTATGGAAAGACTCTGGACAAACTTTTCTTACTCAAGGGAAGTAAGCCAAAAGCTTGCTGGAAAGGTTCAAAATGGAGCAGTGCAGATCAGCAGCAACACTATTACAGCAGAACTTAAAGTTGAGCAGTGATGATGGTACTAAAGAGGTGGATGCTACCATGTACAGACAGCTAGTTGGCAGTTTGATATATCTGACTACAACTAGACCATATTTGGCATATTATGTTAGTGTGTTGAGTCAGTTCATGGCAAAACCACTCGAAAGTCACTGGGTCGCAGCAAAAAGTGTGTTGAGGTATCTTAGTGTTACTAGTAATTATGGCATTTTGTACACTGACACTTCTGATGTTATTCTAGCATGTTTTTCAGATTCCGATTGGGCAGGTAACTTGAATGATCGAAGATCTATCATAGGTTACGCATGTAGCATTGGATCCGGGGTCATAGCATGGAGCAGCAAAAAGCAGCACACTGTAGCTCTATCTTCATGTGAAGCTAAGTACCAAGCATTGTGTGCAGCCACATGTGAAGCTATCTGGTTGAGAAGACTTCTCAACGATGTAGGAGAAGAGCAGAAAGAATCAACTATTATCAAAACCAACAACCAGAGTACCATCAATCTTGCATACAATCCAGTCTTTCATAAAATTACCAAGCATATCGATACTCAGGTTCATTTTGTTCGATAGAAACAACAGTCAAAAGAGATATGTGTTGAATATTGTAAAACTTGTGATAACATGGCTGATATTTTTACTAAGCCTCTTGGGCGTGTAAATTTTGAATTGTTTAGAGGGATGCTAGGAGTTCAGGATAATCCTTTCTCCATTAAGGGGGGGAGTTGAAAATAATTAATATTATTTTGTATTAATGGAGAAATGGTTACACAACTTGTAACGTATCTCCTTAATTTAGGATTTGTGCCTAGAGTTTAGGAGTTTGGTTGCAACTTTCTAATATCTAGTAATGTACTTAATGATGTAATTGCTCATTTGATGGATGTAGAGTGTACGGAGAGAGTTATATTTGTTTGAGTGCAGTCTCCAGGTGCAGTACTCACCTGTGAGCTGCAACTCCTTTTTCAATTCAAGTCTAATTTTTATCTCAAAGTAGGACAGCTATTCAAGGATTGTCCTCTGGTGCGTAAGGCCACGGAACCTCCTACAGGAAAAAAAGGCATGGCATAGAAGACCACTAAACCCATCCAGGGCTCGACTCTACCTGTTGTTGTGACATTGATCGGAAAGGAACCATCAACCCATCAAGCTGCATCCAGTGGTCCACACACTCCCTCCCCACTGATGACCAAATCGTGAGTTGTTGCAGAGGCGACTCGCTCCTCGGGTACTCCTCCTTCTTCGATGTCTTTTTTTAATTCTTCACCTGCATATTCTGCATCGCATGTGCTTTTTGCATCTGCATCGGATGGCACCCTCTCCACCATCACCTATCCCCTTATCCCTCACTTACCAATTTTGTTGGGTCCCTATAATACTAGTGATTACCCCATTACTATTGTGATTATACCCCTTATTAATATTGTTATGCCCCTATTTCCCCCATATTGTTATTACTGTGCCCCATAGAATCCCTCTATTGTTATTTTTGTGGCTTTATATTATTATTGTTAGGTCGGCTGGATTATATTGTGACTCCTTAGACTCCTATATTTAGAAAGGAGGTTTTGTCATTTGAATCATCCAAGAATTGTTCATTTATGTAATGTAAAGGAGGTTGCCCCCTCGAAGAGGCTGAATTCTAAGGTGTTGATCTATCTTTTCTATCTTTTCTTGAGCTGGTTTCATAACATTTGGTATCAGAGCTTTGGATTCTAGGGTTTCGCTGCTCCAAACAGGTCATCGTGGAATTTTCGCTATAACTTTTTTCTATGACGTTTCAGAAGTCACAAAAAAAAACCATTTGAGAAGAAATCGCGTTGAACCTTGGGTCCGAATTTCAGAGCTTTTCGCGCGATATTTGCGGAGATATGATCTGAGGAAGTTGGTCTTTTTGCAGACTCCTGAATTACATTCAAAACAAGTGACCTGGGGAAAATCGTCATAACTTTCTCTCTGGGGATCGGATTGAAATTTCGTAAGAAGGTAAAGAAAGCAGACGGACTGTAGTTTCTTGTATGCATGTTTCAGATCCAAAGGTCGAAACAGTGACTCGTGGCATGTCGTACAAGTTTGCTCTACTGAACTAGTCTATAAGAAAGTTACTGTGGGAGATTTCACATAACTCTTCCTTGGAGAATCCAATTTGGGTCAGACTTGTGGCATTAGAAAGAGGACAAAGAAGGCTACGACAACTCACAAATTCAGAACTAGATGACTAGAAAGTACAGAGATACATCAGAGGCAATATCGAGCTCCTACAAAGTGAAAAAAGGTGTGTAGATTTTCTTAAATTTTTGCTTAAGCTTGGTTTGAAAATTTATTTTGAAGGAATTAAAAGGGCATAGTAGAGCATTATTATTGGTAACTGATGCCCCGAGGAAAGAAAATGCAAACACCTAGTAAGGAACCTGAAAGCTCTAGCATGACTCATGAAGAAGAGGAAGAAATGCAACATGATATATCAAAATTACAAGACCAAGTGCAACAACTGTCCCTTGCACAAAAAGGAACAGAATCTAAGATGGATGGTTTAAAGAAAGATGTAGAAGCTAAGATGGATGGTTTAAAGAAAGGTGTAGAAGCTAATATGGACTGTTTAAAGAAAGGCGTAGAAGCTAAGATGATTGACGTGGAAGCTAAGATGGGTGATTTGAAGATAGATTTGAAGACAGACATGGACAAATTGAAGATAAATATGAATATGTTGCTACAAGAAATGGTCCCTAAGGGTGAAAGGGTACTAAAGGAAACTCATGATGAGAACAAAAGAAATGTTAATCATGATTCCATAGATGCTAATGTTGGATCGAAGACTCACCATATTCCAAAAATCGATATGAGGAAGTTTGATGGCAAGGATCCTGCCACATGGATATTACAAATGGAGCAATTCTTCGATCTCAATAATGTGCAAAACACACAAAAGGTACGTATGGAAACTTTATATTTGGAACCAAATCAGTTTGTATGGTATCAATGGCTTTTCTCTCGTAAACCATTTATCACTTGGGCAATTTTTACGGAAGAATTGATAGCACATTATGAGGATACAAAAAGCAACACTTTTTTTAGCCAATTGATAAGTCTCAAACAAAAGGGTTCAATAATGGAGCACATTGAGGAGTTCCAAAAATTGAACATAAGGGTAAAAGATATTCCAGAGGAGCATAGGATTGATGTGTTCATAGGGTCTTTAAAGGAATATCCGACATGATGTTCGCCTTTGGGAACCTGATTCATTAGAGAAGGCATTCAGGTTAGCAAGAAAAATGGAAAGCAAAATTATGGCAACCAGGAAGCATACCACTCACAACTATAAAGATGGAAGTGTTGTTGCCCCTAGTCTTCCACAACCTATAAGGTTGACACCACAACAATTGGAAGAAAAAAGAGCAAAAGGGCTTTGTTACAATTGTGATAGCAAATACACTAAAGGTCATAAGTGTGCTGAGAAGAAATTATTCTACATAGATTGTGAAAAGGAAGAAGAAAAGGAGAAAGAAAGGTCAAAAGAAGAGGATATACTCCAGGAACAAAGCCTAGATGAAGAACAAATAAATCCGACCATATCTTGTAATGCATTGGCGGGAATTACCACTCCTCAAACCATCAAGATAGAAGGACAAATCAAGAAGAAAAAGGTAATAGTGTTGATTGATTCAGGAAGCACCCACAATTTTATTCATTGTAAGGTAGCAAAAGAATTGAATTGCTTCCTATATCCAGCACCAGAGTGTCAAGTGATGATTGCAAATGGAGGAACAATAAATTGCTCTGGAAAGTGCCATAATATCAAGCTATCCATGGGAGAATATGTATTGACTAGCCCAATGCTTTCCATTCCAATGGGAGGTGCTGATGTTGTACTAGGAGTCCAATGGCTACAATCCCTGGGTACAATAGCTTTTAATTTTCAAGAACTTTTCATCAAATTTTCTACGGAAGGAAAGGAAGTTGAATTAAGGGGTATTGCAGGGAAACCAGGAAAGATAATCAGCTCTAATAGTATGACAAAGCTTCTAAAAAAGGAGCAAAGAGGTGTAATTGCACAATTATGCTCGCTAGATGTTTCCACATCGGAATCATCTATTTCTCCAGATCTCCAAAAAGTCCTGGACAATCATTCCAAGGTATTTGAGACTCCCAAAGGTCTCCCACCTATGCGTGATCATGATCATGCTATTCATCTGATTCCAGGAAGTGTTCCTCCAAACATCAGGCCGTACAGATATCCCTATGTCCAAAAGAGTGAAATTGAACGTATGGTTGCAAAAATGCTAGAGGCTGGTATAATTCAACCGAGTCAAAGTTCTTTCTCTGCTCCAGTAGTATTGGTGCACAAGAAGGATGGATCATGGCGCATGTGTCCGAATTATAGGGAGCTCAACAAGCTCACTATTAAAGATAAGTTCCCCATTCCTGTCATTGATGAATTACTGGATGAATTGCATGGATCAATTTACTTCACCAAGTTGGATCTTCGTTCAGGATATCATCAAATCAGAATGAAGACTGAAGACATTCCGAAAACAACATTTAGAACTCATGAGGGTCATTATGAATTTTTGGTCATGCCTTTTGGCCTTACCAATGCACCTTCAACATTTCAAGGTTTGATGAATTCAATTTTCAAACCATTCCTTAGAAAATTTGTGTTAGTATTTTTTGATGATATACTAATCTACAACAAGTCTTGGAAGGATCATGTTGAACATGTTGACAAGGTGCTACAACTATTGAAGGAGAAACAATTATATGCAAAAAGATCCAAATGTTTCTTTGGAGTCTAGGAGGTGGAATATTTGGGTCATATTGTATCTCATGAAGGAGTTAAGGTAGACCTAGCAAAATTAAAGCCATTAAGGAATGGAAAATCCCCACATCCATAAAGCATCTGCGAGGATTTCTTGGGTTGACAGGGTATTATCGCAAGTTTGTTAAGAATTATGGGAGAATAGCAGCACCTCTAACAACATTATTGAAGAAAGATGCATTTTCATGGACTCCGGAAGCAACAAAGGCCTTTGAACATCTTAAAGAGGCAATGTGCCAAGCACCGGTCTTAGCTACACCGGACTTCACAAAAACCTTTATTGTGGAATGTGATGCTTCAGGAAATGGAATTGGTGATGTTCTAATGCAAGATGAAAGACCCATTGCTTTTGAAAGTCGTCCAATCAAGGGAAAGTTTTTAAGCAAAGCTATTTATGAGAAGGAAATGTTGGCAATACTCCATGCACTTAAGAAATGGCGACCCTACCTAATGGGTAGACACTTCAAGGTAAAAACGGATCATGATAGCCTTAAATACTTTTTAGAACAAAGATTATCCTCTGAAGAGCAACAAAAGTGGGTCACAAAGATGTTGGGTTATGACTTTGAAATCATCTACAAAAAAGGGAAGCAAAATGTGGTGGCAGATGCACTCTCAAGAAAGGATGAGGATGTGGAAGCATTGTTGTGCGCCATTTCTATTATCCAACCAGATTGGATAAACGAAGCAAGGGAGGAATGGAAGAATGACGAAGAAGTGTGGGCACTTATTCGAAAGTTACAACAAGATTCCAGTACGTCTGATACATTTAGCTGGCAAAATGATTCGTTATGGTACAAAGATCGCTTATACCTCTGTAAGAATTCCCAGCTAAAACAAAAGATTCTTATGGAATTGCACACTTCTTCCTTAGGAGGGCACTCAGGATTTTAAAAAACTTACCACAGGGTTAAGAAGGAATTTTTTTGGGATGGCCTTAAATCAGATATTCAAAAGTTTGTGGTTGAATGTTTGGTTTGCCAACAAAATAAAGTTGAAACAATTAAGACATCGGGTCTATTACAACCTTTATCCATTCCAAGCCAACGTTGGGAGGAGGTTTCAATGGATTTTATCACAGGTTTACCCAAGTCTGAGGGAAAGAGTGTCATCATGGTGGTAGTTGACAGACTTACCAAGTATGCACACTTTTGTGCATTATCACATCCATTTAAAGGCAGTACAGTTTCTACTGCATTTATGGAAACAATTCAAAAGCTACATGGAAACCCAAAGATTATTGTAAGTGACAGAGATCCCATTTTCACTGGAAATTTTTGGACAGAATTATTTTCTTGTCTTGGTACTCAGTTAGCTCATAGCTCATCTTATCATCCTCAATCTGATGGGCAAACTGAGATAGTAAACAAATGTTTGGAAGGATATCTTTGTTGCTTTGTATCTGATAAACAGACACAATGGGTCAAATGGTTGCCTCTGGCTGAATGGTGGTATAACACTTCCTTCCATACAACAACAAAAATGACCCCATTTATGGCACTTTATGGGTATCAACCACCATCCATCACATCATATTTAAGAGAAAATTCTAAGGTTCAGGCAGTGGAACATCACATCAAACATCAACAACAAGTCCTCCAACTCTTAAAGGATAACCTCGTGTTGGCACATAATAGAATGAAACAACAGGCAGATCAACATCACAGTGAAAGAAGTTTTGATGTAGGTGATTGGGTATTCCTACGGCTACAACCATATAAGCAAATGTCCCTCAAGCAAGCTAAGAAGGATAATAAATTATCACCAAAGTATTATGGTCCGTACAAGGTGTTGCAAAAGATTGGTACTATGGCATACAAATTGGAGCTTCCTGCAGCTTCTCGATTGCACCCAGTTTTCCATGTTTCATGTTTAAAGAAGGTTATATGCGACAAGCTCCCAGTTCAAACAATATTGCCAAAACTTGACGAGGAAGGAAAAATTATATTGGAACCGGAAGCAGTCACAGAAACAAGAACTCGACAGCTACGAAATCATTCAATTTCAGAGTATCTTATCAAGTGGAAGAACTTATCCGCTGAAGATTCCACATGGGAGGATGAGAATTTTATGCAAAAGTATCCAGAACTACTCAAGCGTTGAGGACAACACTTTTTTTAAGGAGAGGGGCATGTTGGGTCCCTATAATACTAGTGATTACCCCATTACTATTGTATTTTTACCCCTTATTAATATTGTTGTGCCCCTATTGCCCCCATATTGTTATTATTGTGCCCCATAGAATCCCTCTATTGTTATTTTTGTGGCTTTATATTATTATTGTTAGGTCGGTTGGATTATATTGTGACTCCTTAGACTCCTATATATGGAAAGGAGGTTTTGTCATTTGAATCATCCAAGAATTGTTCATTTATGTAATGTAATGGAGGTTGCCCCCTCGAAGAGGTTGAATTCTAAGGCATTGATCTATCTTTTCTATCTTTTCTTGAGCTGGTTTCATAACAAATTTTCTCCACCACCACCCCATCCAACCCCCCCGACCTCCCTCCCGCCCCCTCTTGCACCCCATCTCTCCCCTCTGATCCACCCCATATCTACAAGCTTAGGTCTTGTCTACCCTTAAACGAGGATGGAAAATCCCCCTCTAGACTGGGCCTGGGGCAGAAGTTGCCTCTCGCAAACAATCCTCTCTTGACCAGGTACTTAGAGCTTCGAACACCCATGAACAGCCGCCCCCATGAATTGTCTCTCTTTCAACTGCAAGGGCATGGCTAGCTTGCCCAAAAACTAGCCCTCAAAAGACCCTTTGAATCCAATTCTATTGACATCATTTTCTTACAAGAAACCTTGGGAGAAGCTGACCATACCTCCCGCACTCTCAGCTCTCTGAAGCCTGGCTGGATCTTTCAATCCCTAGATGTAATAGGGTGATCAGGCAGTTTGGCCTTGGGTTATAACCCCCACACCATAAACTCGAGGGCCTCCTGGGGTGGAGGCGAATTCATTGGTATGGATATTTTCTCATCTGAGTTGGGGATGGACCTCTGCATTATCAATGTATATGGACCATGTCACAGCAGAGAGGCCTTTTGGAATCGATTTCTCAATCTATCGATCACATCCTTGGATAATCTCATCATCAGTGGTGACCTAAAATTCTCCATTGGATACAGAGAATCATGGGGGACCAATGCACAAGTGGACATGCTCACTGAAACTATGGAGATGTTGTTGGATCAACATCGTCTAATGGAAATTCCTATGATCAAACCTCTTCCTACTTGGAGAAATCGGAGAGTAGGTGCAGCTGCATTGGCTAGGAGATTGGACAGATTCTTGATCAAGGACTCTTAGATTCCAAAGTTATCCTGTTACACTAAAATTTGTCACCATGACTATTTGCAGTTAGTATGGCTCCCTCAACTATCATACTATCCTCCTTGGCAAGTCTTATACCTCTGCTCCTCATGTCAAACTCCAAGAAAGAGAGAAAAGTCCTTTAGAGTCAATTAACTCTGGTTACGCAATTTCTCTTAGCCTTACCTGCGTGTACGCAACCCAAGTTCACAATACCTGCGTACTTGTACGCTCTGTATGTAAAGGGGTGAGTGCGTACCCCTGTAAAGGTCAAAAGGCATGAGTTTCACTTCAAAAAAGTTACTTGTGGTCAAATCTAGAGCATTCTAGAAGATAGTTTGACGTGTATTGAGCGCCTCCAGATGGTTCATGCATCCCAAACAAAGAGGAACTTATCCCATGAAGAAGGGAGCTATCCCATTGAAAGAGGGGCTTATCCCATTCATGGTGGACCTAATTAACTTCCTCCAAAGCACTATAAATACAGGCATTGGGCCAGAGGGAGAGGAGGTTGAAAGCTGAACATTCCTAAGGGTAGATGCTGCTGGAATTAGGACTTCCTTGTAGAAGCTTGTGAGGAGAGATTCCCATCCTTTCTTGTTTCATTTGGAAGTGGGTGAGCTGATCAAAGTAAAGGAGAACTCTTGCTGGACCCTGGGAGGGACCTGCACGACACCAAGGCTCAGGTTGTAAGGTTTCTTTTGTTTCCTATTAATACAAATAATTCCATTCTTCTCAACAATTTGTTATTTATGAGTTGTTTCATATACTCCTTGGTCTGTATGTTAAATATGTTTTATTTTATGAGTTATTCAGGTGTTATTTAATCGTTTGCTTGTTAGTGAATGCAGGTTTCAAAGAGAAGGAGGAGCTCATCCGGATCGATGAGGCTGGACTACTACAACAACGTTGGACTATAGGTAGGATCTAAACACTTGATTACTTATATTGTAAATGCATATTTAGAGAAGGATAGTTCTTAATAGTCTTGTTTGTCACTAGAAAACCTTAGCTTCTAGGGAGGTTGGTTTTGTCCGCAAAATTGACTCTTTCCGCATGACAAAATGGCGACCATACTGGGGAATCCATGAATGTGTTTGAGTTCTTTTTGATTTGGTATTTTGATCTGAGAAAAGTCGATTGCTTTCTGGTTTTTGGCTGTCTGACTGTGTATTTGGGTGGAATAGCTTAGGGTTAAGTTAGATTTTTATTTTTCTTAGTTTTGCCAGCAGTACGCAGCCTCTGAGTTAGGCACAGTGCGTACCTGTACGCACTGCAGCTTTGTACACAGAGCGTACCCGCACCTGTGCAAACAGGTCGCCTGCGTACCCCTGTCAAATTTGAGAAAATTCCAATTTTTTCCTTTTTGCCTCTTAGATTTTGTTTTTAATTTGTTTTTACTGCCCAGATCCACTGGTTACCTGTCAGAGATCTTCATCTGAACTTGTTTCGTTAGCATCAAGGGTTTTAGTGAAATTCATAGAAGTTTTGCCTTAGGGTTGATTTTTGCATTGGTCTTGTAGTGACTTTGGCTTTAGAAGTTGTAAAAACCTTGGATATCCCTGGTCTTTTCAGTCTTCTTAGGAGTCAGACCTTTCATAAAATCCACCTTTGTGAGAAACCTACCTTTGTGTTGTCTCTTTGCGAATTTCGAGAAAGTTTGTTGATTAAAGCTTTGAATTTCATTCTTGAGAAAAAGAACAAAAAGATTTCGATTTTGTTTTTGATTAGTTTATGATTCTGCATGAACTGATCCTTGGTTGCATTTTGACTGAGTAAAACATCCTGGAATTATATTTTGTAGGCTTTTTCCTCATTAGTTTTGCTTTTAGGTAAATTTCTCTTAGATTTGCTTTTAGGTAAACTTGATTTGATTTTCATAGATTTGTTAAAGTTGATTTTTGTTAAGTAGTTTTATATGCTTTGTTAATATAGAAAAAATACAAAAATTCTTTTGGAAAAAGTTTGCTTTAAAGTAGTGTTTGAAGTCTTTGAAAAGAGAAAGGAATTTTCGTGAAATAATTAGTGGTCATGTGTTGTATGCTTTGGAAAAGATAAAGAGATTGTTTCTTTGATTGTCTTTGCCAAGAAAGTTGTCTTTTATAAATTTTTCATTCTCCAACTCTCTTAGCTAGGAAATTCATTGAAAAAGGAAAAGTAGTGTAAATCATCTTAGGTGCATCTTTTTAGTGGTTGTGAGTCGAGTCTACACACCACCAATTTCATCTCCACTACCTTTTGTCCTAAAGAAAAGCCATAAAATTAACGCTTAAAGTCAAATTAACTTAGTAACTTTTTATTACTAGGGCTCTGAAAAACCAATATAGATCAGGCTAGTGTCTTGGAGTAGGAGAGTAATAAACTCTCCAAGACGGCAAAACCAAACAAGTAGCTCATCTTGTGGTAGGATAAATCCCACTGTTTCATTTATGCTCTGGGAAAGCTCCTCTTAAAGGAGAAGCACGATACCGTGTCCGAACCAGTGAGGGGATCAATCCTCCTTCATTGGGAAAGACGCCAGATACGCACGTACTACAAAAGGTAAACCTCGGATTATTGTCGAGGAGCCTGGGGTCACTTGTCGGTAAACCTTGGATTATTGTCAAGGCGCCGACAAGGGGATTGAGCTTGATACTCTACCCTTGCGTGTTATCGGGTCGTAGACTGTTCCCCCAGGTATATTTGTTGCTATTGGTGACCTTAGTGACCATTATCCTTAGGATTCTACCCGAGGTGACGGTGGAGGGAAGATCCCACTGTACCTGGAGTAGACGTCGGCTAGACTCACTTGGATTTTCCGGGGGGTTCACTTCACTCGAGACGGTTAAAGTGGAGGAACTTGTGCCGGTCTATTCATTAAGCAGGTTGCCGGGGTAACTGTTCCACCCGCCACTTCTGTACTGAATCCGACGATGTTGGGCTTCATCGCCAACTAGCGTTTTCGGTCCGGAAGGCTACTGTTTGTGCATGGTTTGACGCCCTAGATTCTTTAGGCGTGTGATTCAAATTTGTTTGGTTCTTTAGAGACTTTAGGCAGTTTGCTTTGAGATTTTACTTTGTTTGCATGTGCAGTAGTTAAAAGTTTTTAACTGTGGCTGAATTACCGAGAAAGTCCCCTAGAACTCGGGGCAAGTCTCCTGAGGTTGTAACCGTGGCTGATTTGTTGAGGAGGTCTCGTAGACTTCGAGGCCAACCTCTTGAAGAGGTTCCGGGTCATTACGAAGGTTTGAAAGTCCTTGTAACTCCCAGTGGCAGTAAAGTAGGGTCACCTGAAGAAGGAGAGTCTTTGTTGGTAGTTCATACGGACTACCAAAGTATAGAAACAGGCTACAATCCTTAAGCTATTACAGTTTTCGAGCTTGCTGGTAGTTTTTCATCTACTAGTGATATAGGTGAAGAACCTGAGATATCTGAACCTGTTACTCCGACTTCTAGTGCTTCAGATTCACCTAGGGTAGAAAGAGTCATCACCGAAAATCTTCCTTCTGGTTTGATAGCTATTGAAGAACTTGCTCCAGAAGAAGATATAGGCGTCCCTATCCCTGAACATCAACCTACTATTGATCTAAGGGAGCGTGAATCCATTTTTTACAATCCTCCTAGAAGTACTACTTGGTATCTTTCGTTAACTAATTATTTAGACAACTCAGGGTCAAGTTTTTCTCCACCTCGTACTCCTTATCCACCTGGAGGTATTTAAACTCCTGTAAATATGTCTGGTCAGTCGTCCATGTTTACTCAATCGCCTGAATCTTTTTTGTATGGTGGTCCTTCTGTTCCCACTGGGTATCAGTCACTTTCTGGTACTTTTGCGGGAGCATCTCCTCAACCCATTGAACATGAGTTATTAACTGGAAACAATGGTAATAAACCATTGAGCGTAGGAGACATTTACATGATTTCAGGTTCAAATCCTAGTTCTCAACCTCAAGGTGCGCAGTTACCGCCTGGGGGGCCGCCTCAATTAACGCCTAGGGGGCAACCTCAAGGTACACAAATTGCGTCTAGGGGGCAACCTCAAGGACAGTATATACCCGTGGTACAATACATTCCTCAAGGTCAACCCCATCCTCAATATGTAGCCCAAGGTCAACCTCAGTATCAGTACGTGCCTCAAGGGTATCAACCCCAAGGTCAGTACTCGAGTCAAGGTCAACCCCAGTATCAGTACGTGCCTCAAGGGTATCAACCCCAAGGTCAGTACTCGAGTCAAGGTTATCTACCACCCCAAGGTCAATCTTATGTTCAAGGTATGGGAAATGTACCTTTCAATTATCAATCCTACCCTCAACCTGGTTACAGATCTCAATATCCTCAACCTGTTACGGGTCAATACCCCGGAATGAACATAGTGTGGGATCCATCACAAGTTCAACAGGTGTTGCATCCAAGTATACAGTTGTCATCTCAAACTGGACAACCCTTAGTTTCTGGTTCACCCCAGCAACCAGTCCAGTCAAATATTCAAACTTCTGTAACTTCAGTAGTTACTCAGTCGCCCATTGCGCCTAGTACTCCATCTCAAACGACTGCTGCAACTACCGCAACATCTGTTCAGTCTACCGCACTTACTTCTAGAGTATCGACAGCTCCGGTTTCTACTGTCTCTGCAACCACTCCTCAGACATCTTTACCATTGTCTGGATCTATGATTCAAACTACGGTTCAGATACCTGTAGGACAACCTGGTTTAAGTACGGTTGTCACAAGTCAACCACAATTCACTTATCAACCGTACCAGGGACAGTACCAATTCGGTCCTGCTGTCCAACAGCTAGTTTACCAGTATCAACCATATCCTGGGTACACTTATCAACAACCACAACAACCCCAGTACGGTCCGGCTAATCCTGGTTTTCCCGGAGGATACAATATCCCGAACGCGATTCCTATTCCTAGTTATCCTGGATATCCTCCTCCTGGAACTGGTCTTGTGACCCAGAGTTTTAGGGATCCTAATCAGCAATTACCGTTTATCGCAACTTTGGATTTACCTGACTTGTCGCGCCTAACGAACGATCCAATAAATTATCTTCCGTTTTGGCCGCCAATGCCAAATAAGTTTCCCAGTGACATACCCAAGTTCAAAGGTAAGTCTGGAGAGGACCCGTCGAATCATGTGATGACTTACCACCTCTGGTGTGCCTCAAATTCCATCTCGGATGATTCGATCCGCTTACGTCTTTTCCAGCGTACACTCATTGGTCTCGCGGCCAAGTGGTACATTGAGTTACCACGAGCCTCTTTTTATAATTTTAGCCAGTTAGCTACCTCGTTCCTAACTCATTTTCAGTTGCCGGTCAGATACGATAATGGTACGGAGTTACTAACTTCATTAAAACAATCGACGTCCACTTATATTTCCGATCATATTCATGAATGGAGACGTCGAAGACGTTTAGTGAAAGTTTTTATCCTGGACCAAATCTTAGCTGAATGGTTTGTTAAATCATTGTTACCGAAGATTACTGAAGACGTAGCTAAGGCCGGAGTAGTTACTGAGGAGCAAGTCATTTCTCAAGCGCAGTACCTTGACTTAGTTTATACTCAGTCGGGTACGTTACACGAAAAGATCCCAGATCTTCCTAAGTCAAATCAAATCGCTGCTGCTCCTTCGGGATCTCATGCTGCTAATGGCATGATTGGTACGGTGAACACCAAAAGTAAGAAGAAATCCTTAAAGAATTCTTCTCCGATTATAACCTTACCAGACTCCCCGACAAGAGAATCTTCTGCTGAAGTTTCTGCCGATATTCACGCTGTAGAGTCATCTACGGCTAAATCAAAAAACGGTGGGAAAAAGAAAGGCAAGAAGAAGGATAAAGCAAACAAAGCTCCAAAGGAGAAAAAAGAGAAGTTGAAAACCAATGACGAAAAGCGCAAACCTCGTTATCCTTGTCTAATTTGTGAAGAAGATCATTTTACAAGAGATTGCCCTCATCGGGCAGAGGTTGTAAAAATCGTCAAAGGTTCCCCAACTCCTGTTGTTTTGAGAGATCCATTTCCAAACCAGGAGAGTAAAATGATAGGTTCTTCCTCGAATGCCAGTGAAGAACCCATATTGATGATGTCTCATGTATGGATTGCGACTCGATCGCAAGATTATGGTAGTAAAAGTCCTGTTGATGGCAAAGAAGCAGAATCTTCTCATTCTAATCCATCAACCTCAGCTCCCGGTTCCGATCCACTACAGATCGAGAAACCTAACCCGGACTTAGTAATCAAACCGCCCGCCAAGGGTATACTTCGAAAGTCTGCTTTCAATCCACATGCGAGACCGGCCCAGAATTATAACATTGTTGAGAACTTAGCTGTTTCACCCTCAGCAATGTCGGCTTTGGAAGTGCTGCAATCATGCCCAGCACAACGCAAATTACTTTTGTCGGCTATAGGAGTTGTTGATGTTCAGGACCCGAACCTAATAATCTTTGATCTAGAAAATAGTACATCGCGTTTACCTCATCAGATGGCTTTCCAGATCCCAGTGATAGTCAAAAACAGACCTTTTCATCGGATTGTAATTGATGAGGGAGATTCCACGTGTATTATGTCGATATAGTGTTGGAGATCGCTTGGTTCTCCTTCGCTGAATCAATCCCCGACAATTCTTAAGGCCTTTGATGGCCGTGGGTTCCATCCGTTCGGCATTCTACAGGATTTTCCTATAGAGGTTGAAGGAAAAACCGTTAGTCTGGATGTGGAGGTGGTTGATGCCCCTCTAGACTACAACCTTCTTTTGGGTCGCAGTTGGTCTTACGCTATGACAGTGGTCGTTTCATCGGTCTTCCAAGTAATAAAGTTTCCACATAATGGCAAGATCGTAACAATAGACCAGTTGGCTTACTTTTTGTCCGACCCAGCCTCTTCAGAGAGTATCCAGCATGTCGGTAAAATGACTATCCCTTATAAGGATGTTGGCGTAGGATTAGTTAAAGATTCCGGTTTACTGGGAACTTTTCCTTTTCCTCCAATCAACACAGACCCTTCATTTGCATTCATTCATATGATTACATCAGACACCATTATTTACGATGATCCTTGGATTGTCCCATCTGAATCTGAGATAGACTCATTTGGTGATGCTATGCCTTTGAGTCCATATGAAATTGCCTATGAAGCTGTGCAGTATTTTACCGACCCGCGTTCAACCAAATTCGACCAAATGAATGTGGTCCATGAGGAATCACTTTTCACATCAACCTCAGAACGGATAGCGTTTCCCGAAGTTGTGTCATCTGACGAGCAACTTCGTGAAATCCTAAGTGTAGACGATCTACCATGGGAAGATCTCCATCATAGATCTTCGTTTTTAACTGAGGGTGATGGCTTTGAAAATGATTTTTCATCAATCTTTACAGATGAATATGTCAAGGAAGCTCAGAATCCCATGAAGCATCCTGATTCAGAGCTGAATTTGGGAAACATTTCTCAAACTATTCCCATTGACATTTCAGTCAAACCTGGAATTGTTGAGAACATTCATATAGGTGCCTCGTGTACAGATGACGAAATTCAAACATACAAGGCCCTATTTCAAGAATTCCGCGACATGTTTGCCTGGTCCTATGAGGAAATGCCAGGAATTGATCCCTCCATTGTTGTCCATGAGATCAAAACTTACCCGGACGCTAAACCCGTTCGGCAACGTCTGCGTCAGATTCACCCTCGAAAAGCGGCTGCAATTAAAGAAGAAGTAGAGAAGCTGTTGAAAGCAGGTTTCATTTATCCGATCCCGTTAACGGATTGGGTATCGAATATTGTTCCATTTAACAAGAAATAAGGAACAATAAGAATATGCATCGACTATAGGGATATTAATCGTGCTTGTCCGAAAGACAACTATCCCACGCCCTATATCGATCAAATAATTGATGATTGTGCCGGCAGTGAAATATTTTCCTTTATGGAAGGTTTTTCCGGTTACAATCAAATCAATATTCTACCTGCCGATCAACCAAAAACGGCTTTCATTTGTCCTTGGGGGACATTTGCTTACTGCAAATTACCTTTTGGACTTAAGAATGCCGGAGCCACTTTTCAAAGGGCGATGTCTTATGCGTTTCATGACATCAAACACATTGTGCATCCGTATCTCGATGATTTGCCTGCTCATTCTTTACATCGAGCTGATCACCTCGTCCATTTACGAGCCATTTTTATGAGATGTAGGCATTATCGAATTTGGTTGAACACACACAAATGTGTCTTCTGCATAGAAGTGGGACGATTGCTAGGATTTGTAGTTTCAAAAGCTGGTATTCGCGTCGATCCCTCGAAGGTAGAAGCTATCATCAAATTGCCTCCTCCTTCGAGTCTTCGCCAACTCCAAAGTTTGCAGGGGAAAGCAAACTTTTTACGTTGATTCATTCCTAACTACGCCGAGGTTACAAAGGGTTTCACCCGGTTGTTGAAACAGAACGCTCAATTCTCTTGGGATGAGATAGCTCAGAAATCTTTTGATGCACTCAAGCACGCGTTGACCCATGCACCATTGCTGCATCCTCCCAACTACAACCAGGATTATTTTTTGTATCTCGCCGCCTCCCACTCCACCATTGGAATGGTCTTAGTTCAGGAAGATGAATTCGGAACGGAACATGTGATATATTACCTTAGTCAGACGTTAAATCCAACCGAGCTAAAGTACTCACATGTGGAAAAGTTGGCACTGGCAGCCGTTCAAGCTATCCAGCGTTTCCGTCAATACATTCTACTCCGTAAAACTATAGTGATTTCGGATTGCAACCCTATGATCTACATTTTGACTAAACAACTGCTAGGGGGAAAGTACTCCAAATGGATCATTATCCTGCAGGAGTTCGACTTGGAGTTTGAGAAATCTAAGTCTAAGAAATATTTAGTCTTTGCAGAGTTAATGTGTGATTTCCCGCGTGCTGATACAGAAATAGTGGCAGAGGAGCCCATTGCGAACGAATCTTTGTTTCTTATCAGCACTTTAGATCCGTGGTATGGGGATATAATCGTCTATCTCCAGACCCAATCCTTTCGGCTTGAAATTTCAAAGTCGGAGCGTCGAAAAATTCGATTTCAGTCCCAACAATACAAAATTATTGGAGATACTCTTTATCGTCGTGGGGCGGATTTGGTTTTTCGACGTTGCTTAATTCATGAGGAAGTTGAAAGGGTTTTGAATGACTGTCACTCTGGAGCGTGTGGCGGTCATATGTCTGGGTATGCCATAGCCCAAAAGATATTGTGCGCTGACTATTTCTGGCCGTCCTTGTTTAAAGACTGTATTATTGCGGTCCGAAAATGCCACAACTGTCAAGTGTTTGATCGAAAGATGCGCGCGCCACCTACTCCTCTCCACCCTATAATTGCCATTGGTCCTTTCGCCAAATGGGGTATCGATTTTATTACATGTAACCCTCACTCGGCCGGGGGGCATGCGTATATCATCCTTGCGGTTGATTATTTTACTAAGTGGGCCGAGGCGATGCCTACATTCGAGGCAGACGGCAAGACAGCTGCAATTTTCGTATTCAATCACATTATTGCTAGGTTTGGTGTCCCACAAGCGATAATCACTGACCATGGGCGCCATTTTCGAAACATTATGATGACAGAACTTACAGGCCAACTTGGTTTACGTCACGATAGTTCTACTCCTTATTATCCCCAAGCGAACGGTCTGGTTGAGTCCATCAACAAAGTTTTAGTTATCATGATCCGACGAATCATTGGTATTCATCGGTCGAATTGGCACAACATGTTATTTTCAGTGCTTTGGGCGTACCGAACCTCAGTGAAAACATCAACAGGGTTCACTCCTTTCCAACTAGTTTATGGTTTGGAAGCTGTTCTGACCATTGAATGCGAAATCCCGTCACTACAAATGGGCATCGAATTACTTCCAGCTACTTCCGAAGAGGAGAAGCATTTGTTATAATTAGCTAAATTAGATGAGACTCGACGTGATGCTGCATTGGTAATCGAGACTCACGCAAAACGTATGAAAGCTCAGTATGATCAGAATGTGACCCCTCGAAATTTTTCGGAAGGAGACCTAGTGTTGTTATATGATCAAGCTAATGATAAATTAGGTGCTGGAAAATTCGTTCCTATGTGGCATGGGCCCTATATTGTCCAGCGAAAGCTAGCAAAAGGGGCCTATGAGCTGGTAGACTTTGACGGGGACTCTTTGGGTAAACCCAGAAATGGACATTACCTAAAGAGGTATTATGCTTAAATGATGGGTATAGAGATTGTAGTTAGGTTAAGTTTTTCTTTCTAGCTGGTGTGTTTGTTAGTTTAGACAGTGTGCTTAGCTTAGAGAGTGTGTTTTTCGTCGTTATTCTGGCTTATCTTGGTTTTACTCTTGATATTGCAGATGTCGACGCCTCTCCAAACATACATTGGATTCGCTGATGGTGCTTGTCGTAGTACACGGAATATCTCTTCCGCAGCCTGGGTTATCTATTCGCCCTCTAACGAGTTAGTTTCTATGCATGGGGTGAGCCTCGGTCAAACAACAAACAACATTGCAGAATACAGTGCAGTGATTGAGTTATTATCTGAATCTATTTCATTTGGGATTCAGAGTTTGATAGTGAGGTTAGATTCTGAACTCGTTGTATTACAGCTTAATAGAGTCTATGCCATTAGAAATCCAGTGTTATTAAGGTTGTTTTTGAGAGTGCGTCTCTTGGAACGTGAATTTGATTACATTGAATATCAGCATATTCCAAGGTCTTTAAATACATTAGCAGATGCAATTGCTTCTCGAATGTTAAATAGACATTTGCAATAATCATACATGTAAATTTACAAACATTTCATCACACATGTTTAACAAAATAAGCCGGTAATAATGATATATATATATATAGATAGGAATGTGTCAAAAAATACATCGTCTTCGATCATAGGTTGAAAAACACCTTATGATCGGCAAAAATGATAAGTACAAAAAACCAAAATGTCACATGTGTCTACGAAGTGACCATCCAATCACTGGTGGTGCTCCCTATAAGACACCACTGTACGGGCTACCCTACACAAAAACCTCCTAAAAGGTCCTGGGACTCCGACTACATAGCGCTGAAGTCTGATAGGAATATCATCTATAGTACTCTCTGGTATATCTGCCGTCAGACGCTCTAGGTCTTGCTCCAACTCAACTAAGGTCTCTGTAGCCTCGTCCTGTGGGACCGGTGCCGGTGCAACTGGTTGTCTCCTCTCAAAAGGCCGGAGATTGGCTAGACGCCGTGGGCCTACATCTGCATTTTGAAAATTTTTACTGTCAGTTTTGAGACGATATATAAATAAAAAAAAAAAAATAGATAATTTAAAAACTTGTGAAAAATGAAGTACCTGTGTTGTCCCATTATTCTCCCTGTGGAAGAACCATGTCTGGATCTCCACGAAAATCCACTCCGGCATAAGGAAAATCCTGGATCGCAAAGACCTTGTCCTCTAACCAGTGAAAGTAACCCGCAGGAAATCGGACAACTCCCGCTCCCTCATCAGGATGACGGGCCATCACCGCAACCCATCGCATCAACTTAGGCTCCCGAGGAGGCCCAACCTCAACAGTGAGATGCTGCGGGATCAGCATCGGAACTCTCTCTAGAGCAAAGCTCACAACTAAAGGCCCATAACCAAAAGTCTTTAGTTGCCCGTTTTTTGCCCTAGTCAGTTGGCCCTTTAAATTGGCCAACACAGCATCGCACCAGTTGAAAATGGTGCCTCGGAAGCAATCAATCGCCATCCGCATCTGGGATCCAGTGGAAATATGCAAAGCGGCAACCCCGCAAAGTCTGGTAACTGTAAAGGCAATTACCATAAGTTTAGGTCGGGATATATATTTGATATCTATCCCCTTCTCCTGGTTCTGATTATTGCACCACTCTAGACGGAGACTAGCAAGGGATTGGCCACCAGGCCTAGTCCCGTACAGAGACAATTGTTCGCCCCTCTTGGGCAAACCAGTGAGAAAATATATGTCTGAGGGCTCTATCTCGAGCTGGTGCCCTCCGATGTAAAAGCACTGATCCTGAACGTTCCACCTTTCAACCAGCCACTCTAAGAATCGCACCTAGGCCGTCATGCCACGTATGGCCCAGTATTTGTAAAGACCGCATGCCTTCAGAGCATCAATGGAAGGTTGATGATTAATCGCAGCCAAATCGACATCTTCGTGTTCTCTTTCGCACCAATCAAGCATGGTGGGCAATCTACACACCAGAAAACATCTATTAGAATTCACTAAATCAAAAATTAATGGTTCAATTTGGAAATTTGGGGGTTTAAAATTGCTTTGCGCAGAGTACGCACCCCGCCTTCAGAGACAGAGCGTAGGTACGCAGGTTCTCTGAAGGCAGGTTGCGTACACCTGCCATTTTCCCAATTGAGAAAATGTCGGGGTACGCAGGTCACCAATGGAGCACTTTCGTACCCCGAAAGGCGGACCTTGAAACCCCAAAGCCCCCAAAAAATCAAACTAGGGCCTAAAATGAAATTCTAAACGGATGAAAACAAAGAAGAGAATGTTGTGAAATACCTGAAAGAGACGGCGCTCGATTCCGACGGTCGGATTCTCCGCAAAGTCCACGGGAAGTTTCTTGCCAAAAGCCCTTTTCTCTCCCTCAACAGTAAAATGGTAAAAATAACATGGTAAAAGTTCATTTTATAGGTTTTTTGGGTAAATGAATGCTACGTTTGTTTATTTTTCACCATGAAAGGATATTTTTCAATGTATTTTTGCCTATCTTAAACAGGTATGAGTAATGTGTTGTTTTTGTGCAGAACAAAAGGATTTTCAGGGAAAATTGTCATTTTTCACGAACCAAAACATCAGAGTCATCTTTTAAGCCTTTTCTAACTCCTAAAACATGAAAAGATTGTTGAGCGTTTCTTTTACACTCGTTAAAACGGAATTAAAATACGGTCCTCTTATAGCCCTTTTCTGACCGTAAAAACACGAAAAGATTGCCGGATTTTTGTCGTTTCAAATTCGATACTGGAAATAAAACGACGTGCCCTTGATCGCTTTTTACTTTTCATGTCAGAGGCACTAATCATGAAATTACTCCTTGGTCGCAAGATCAAGCGGTTCTCTCAAGTATTATTTTATACTTTTTCGGGCTTGGGAGACACAAATTTACGAAAAAGTTCAACCCTGGAGTCTTCTTTAGTTTTTTCAGACTCTCTAAAATTGAAAAACGTCGAGTTTCTCCTATACTGGACTCGTTAAAATTTCACAGTAAAGGACCTGTTCGATTACAAACAGGAACGGACCATTCCTTCTTAGGGTCCGAATTTAAACTAAGTTGGACTCATCCGAAGGATGAGCTTATAATCAAGCATATGTTATCCTCCTCAAGCTTGTAAAAAATAAAGAGGTACTTTCCAGAAATGGTGGGGGAAAAGAGAGAAGAATGAGCCTACTTGTTATCCTTTGTCACAGAAAAACCTTATCACCACTCTTGAACACGACACTTTTCATTCACCTGGGTTGGGAAATCCTTTGCCTAAAAATTGATCAAACCACTTTGAAAGTCTTCAGCCGTTTCTGGGTATCAACTTTGGGTCAATTGCCACCAAGCCATCTGTCGTGTCGTTATGTGTTCAAGAGGTCGCTGCAAATAAACCATTCATATGCAAAATACTTGTCATCCATTTTGACCATCCCTGAGTCAGTCCTTACAGCAACATTTCTTCAACTTGAACTATGATTTCGTGTTGTGGGCTTGCCTGCAATGGGTCGCTTTCTATCGACATCAGCACATTATCTAGAAAGATGACTTAGAAATCGTCAGTACCTTGAAGTCTGCATGCATCAATGGCAGGTTTCTCGCCTTCGACGACAGTTTACATCATTGAATTTTGATCGAAGGATTCCATGATTTGCTCGACATCAACACATTCATTCGCATCTCATGGATTGTACTGGGTACTTTGAGAACCATTGACATCACTGGTGGTCTCTCTCACACTTGTTAACAGTTTACATCATTGACTGGTAATCAAGTGGTTTCTACCATGTTCGACATCAACTCATTTATTCGCATGGATAGAGTCATACCATTTCGGGAAGCAGAAATGAAGACCCTGGATCTAGTTTCCACCATCCAGGCTGCGAGGAGTTTTGTATTCATTATATAGTAGACTAAGCATAAACAGATGGCTGCGTCCATACTGTGTCTACATGAGTCTATGATTGTGATGTACTGCGAAATCATTCCTGTATCAGAGCAGTAGTTAGATTGTTAGTTAAAGTTTTCAATCTGAGTATGGGAATGCCTACCTCAGCGATGATATGAACTTATATATGTATTTTGTGTTGAATATTTGAAGGTTCTGACCGGGCTCTCCACAAGATAATCCTTGAAATGATAAAGTACTTCACCCTTCCTAGATGATATAAAACCCTAATCTACTACAGGATTCGCACTTTAGGGGGCAATCTGTTACACTAAAATTTGTCACCATGACTATTTGCAGTTAGTATGGCTCCATCAACTGTCATACTATCCTCCTTGGCAAGTCTTATACCTCTGCTCCTCATGTCAAACTCCAAGAAAGAGAGAAAAGTCCTTTAAAGTTAATTAACTCTGGTTACGCAGTTTCTCTTAGCCTTACCTGCGTGTACGCAACCCAAGTTCACAATACCTGCGTACTTGTACGCTCTGTATGTAAAGGGGTGGGTGCGTACCCCTGTAAAGGTCAAAAGGTGCGAGTTTCACTTCAAAAAAGTTACTTGTGGTCAAATCTAGAGCATTCTAGAAGATGGTTTGACGTGTATTGAGCGCCTCCAGATGGTTCATGCATCCCAAACAAAGAGGAACTTATCCCATGAAGAGGGGAGCTATCCCATTGAAAGAGGGGCTTATCCCATTCATGGTGGACCTAATTAACTTCCTCTAAAGCACTATAAATACAGGCATTGGGCCAGAGGGAGAGGAGGTTGAAAGCTGAACATTCCTAAGGGTAGATGCTGCTGGAATTAGGACTTCCTTGTAGAAGCTTGTGAGGAGAGATTCCCATCCTTTCTTGTTTCATTTGGAAGTGGGTGAGCTGATCAAAGTAAAGGAGAACTCTTGTTGGACCCTGGGAGGGACATGCACGACACCAAGGCTCAGGTTGTAAGGTTTCTTTTGTTTCCTATTAATACAAATAAGTCCATTCTTCTCAACAATTTGTTATTTATGAGTTGTTTCATATACTCCTTAGTCTGTATGTTAAATATGTTTTATTTTATGAGTTATTCAGGTGCTATTTAATCGTTTTCTTGTTAGTGAATGCAGGTTTCGAAGAGAAGGAGGAGCTCATCCGGATCGACGAGGCTGGACTACTACAACAGCGTTGGACTACAGGTAGGATCTAAACACTTGATTACTTATATTGTAAATGCATATTTAGAGAAGGATAGTTCTTAATTGTCTTGTTTGTCACTAGAAAGCCTTAGCTTCTAGGGAGGTTGGTTTTGTCCGCAAAATTGACTCTTTCCGCATGACATATCCCTTTACAGAAATGGGTGGGATCTGGCGGTATTTCAAACCACTCCCCCATATTTATGGAGATCTAGGGTCCCCAAAAAAAACTAGGGGCACTATTCAAATTCAATTCCACCTAGCTAAAGGACCCATCCTACATCCAAATGGTTAATTATTTCTGGCGACTTCATCCACCATCGAGAGGTAGAACTTGGGAAAAAGGATTCTGCTCCAACCCCTCAGTGCTCAAAAAGCTCTCTGTTAAATGGGCCAAGGAAAAAACCAAGAGGGATGACAATACCCTCGTTGAAGTTGAGCAAACTTTGGCATCTCTTCTGGATGACCAGAACAAAGGTTTCACATCTGTTGATGCCAAGACCCATCTAATCGAGCTGGAAAATCATAAATCCAAAATACTTAAGGATCAGGAAGAAACCTGGTAATTCCAAAGTCGTGCAATCTAGTTACAAGCTGGGGATGAGAACATAAAGTTCTTCCAAAATTATGCAAAAGGAAGGAAACTCTCCAATACTATCTGGAATATGCCCATGGAAGATGGAAGCATGGCAACCCCGTGAGGCAACCATTGCTGAAATTATCCGAATTGCAAGACACTTCCCAAGATTTGTGGATTTGGATTTGACCGAGGATCTCATTTCCCCGATCACACAGGTGGAGATAGAAGGAGCGTTGAAATGGTTTAAAAAAGACAAGATTCCAGGTCCAGAAAGATGGACAATCGAATTCTTCCTTTCTTTCTATGAACTCATTGGACTTGATCTACTTAAGGTGGTGGAAGAATGAAAAACTTATGGGCGTATGTATGAGGTCATTAACTCCACTTTCATTGCCTTACTCCCTAAATCCGACTCCCCCGCAAGCTTCAATGCTTTTCGCCCTATCTCCCTCTATAACTGCTTGTGCAAAATCATAGCCATGATTATTTCAAATCAGCTCCGACCCATTCTATCTCACCACATCTCCTCTGAACAATTTGCTTTCCTCTAGAATAGACAAATTCATGAAGCTGTTGGAACCGCTCAAGAAGCCCTCCATTCTATCATGCACAAAAAGATTAAAGGAGCCATTCTCGAAATTGATCTTTCCAAAGCTTTTGATAGGGTCACCTAGCTTTATATCAAAATGATTCTCACCTATTTGGGCTTTCCCCCTCCCTTCATCAACTGGATCATGTGTTGCATCAACTCGGCATCCTTCAATGTCCTCATTAATGGCTCTGATTCACATTTTTTCCATGCTGAGAGAGGCCTTTGGCAAGGATGCCCTCTTTCCCCTTTACTCTTCCTAATTGTAATGGAGGGCCTCAGCAGACTCATTGCAATAGCCAAGAGGGATGGACGATTACATGGGCTGAAAATGAATGACCTCTGCTACCTCACCCATCTACTTTTTGTTGATGATGTCCTCATTTTCCTAGATGGCAGCCAATGGGACTCATCTACTTTCCATGACATCCTAAATCTCTTTTCTATGGCCACTGGCATGGAAGAAAATCACTCCAAATCCACCATCACCCTCTCCTATACTTCCCCCCATGAAGCCAGAATTGCTCATCAATTTTTTCCATTCCAATAGCATCACTTGGAGGATGGCCTCAAATACCTGGGGTTCTGGCTCAAGCCCCATTGCTATCGAATTGTGAATTGGATTTGGATTGTAATTAAAATTGAGAAGAGGTTGAAAAACTGGAACCATCGGTTCCTCTCAAGAGCAGGTTGCCTTGTCCTCATAAAATCTGTCTTGGAAGCCACCCCTGTATATTGGATGACATTGGCTTGGATCCCTAAAGGAATTATTTCCCGCATACAGAAGATTTGTTGCAGATTCCTTTGGAATGGATATAAAGAGGGCAAGCCTTATGCATGGGTAGGATGGAAGTAGATCGCTCTACCTAAGAAATGGGGTGGTTGGGGACTAAAATACCTCTCTATTTTTGCTCATGCATTAGCAGCCAAGATGGGATGGTCCTTGCTCACTTCACAGAATCTTTGGACTGAAGTCACATATCACAAATATATCTGGCCACATCATCTCATGGACTGGATACGCATTCCAACCTGGCCTCGCACAAGGATTTCTATTGTTTGGAAAGCTATACTACATACTATGCCCAACATCAGAGCGGGTCTTGCTTGGAAAATCAATGAAGGCAATATGGCCAAAATAGGCATGGATCCATGGACCGATGGGGACAACATGCATCAGCTACCTCCAGAGCTCATACACTTCCTGAACTAGAGGCACATTAAGGTGATCGGCTAGATAGCATACATGGAGAACGGCTCCATTTTTTAACAAGCATGGTTATCTACTCAACACATGGGCATTCCCAATCACTGGCATTAGAGATGGGAAGGATATATTAATGCCCTTAATGAAGCTCATGTACACATTAAGGAGGGCCCTGATGAGCTCATATGGACCCCGGCAGAACACGAGAAATACTCACCCAAAGAAGGCTACCCAAACCTCCTCTCAAACCACAAACCACTTGTTCTTCTGGACTGGTGGTGAAAGATCTGGAAGCTCAAAGTGCCTCCATGAGCTAGACTCTTTATGTGGAATGTGCTCAACAACAAGACACCTACTGGAGAAAATCTTATGCGCAGATCTCACTATGGGCCGCATTGGTGCGTCCTCTATACTCAGGCAGAGGAGTCTAATGAACACCTATTTCTATTCTTCCCAATGAATGTACAGTTATGGCAACAAGTTTTACATATCCTCTCCAAGTAGGGCAGATGGCACGACCTCTCGATCCCTGAAGCATGGAACAACTGGATTGATGAGCAATAGGACAAAAAGACTCTATGCTTACCTCTTCTCATATGTTGGACGATTTGGCTGACAAGGAATGGTATCATTTTTAAAGGAACACCAGCACAATGGCCACTCATAACAGCTAAGATCATTGCCGCCTACCATGAAATCCCCGAGGAGCCCCAACCTACTACAATTCGATCTCATACCTCTGAGACTATAGATCGATCCATCCCCTGGGCATACTTCAATGGAGCATCCCAATATCAAGGATGTGGGGGGGGGGGGGGGGGTATCCTACTATACCTAACTAAACAACACCATTTTAAAATACAGCTGGGATTGGGGGAAGGAAAAAACAACTTTGTAGAATTGATTACTCTCAGGCATCTACTGCATTTTGCACTGGCACACTCATGCATTAATCTACAGATTTTTGGAGACTCCAAAATCATCATAAACTAGTTCAACAATATAAATAATTGTCATGCTCGTACACTTAGAAACATTCTGGATGAGATTATGGTTTTCAAGGCACAATTTAACTCTATCACCTGTCAACACATTTATAGGGAACATAACAAGGTTGCTGACAAATTATCCAAGGATGCCTCGACACACCCCAGAGGCTTGTGGATGATTCAGGGATAGCTCGGAGCATAGCAATATCAATATTACCATCGGCCATACATAGACAGAGCATATCCTCGAGCGGACAGAGCCTAATTTTGGATGGTTTTTTCTATTGTTGATACTCAGTATCATTATATGTATATGCATTTATGTTTTTAAAATTATCTGCATGCTAAACACAATGAACACCCTGTGAGGTGAATATGTACAACCCCTTCTTGGTATGGCTCTAGCCAAAACTTATTATTTTTTGATAGATACTTGAACTAGCCTTGGCCAATAGTATGCCACTGGCATCTACTATATGTAATTTCTCAAATTAATGAAAGATTACGATTTTTTCTTGGGAAAAAAAAATATGGAATTTGAAATTTGTTAAACAATTTAATTACCAAAGTTTACATATTCTACCCTTTTGTGATTTTATTCTCAAAATTATATGCTCTTCGTATTCATGATTGATTATCAAATGGTACATATTTTAATTTTTAAAATTTGAAATTTTAATTTTAAAAAATAATAAATAAAAAAACACATACTTATAACTACTAAATCCATTTAAATTCCTCACCATCAAATTATAAAAATCTTGAATTCTCATTAAATTTGAAAAGAACAAATCATAGTATTCACGATTGATTATCAGAATGTACAATTTGAAATTCTAATCTTAAAAAAACACATACTTATAACTATTAAATCCATTTAAATTCTTTAATATCAAATTATAAAAAACTTGAATTTTCATAAAATTTGAAATTAACAAATCATATATATATGGATTTAAAAAACACATCTACATAATATACAATAAAAAACGCAATAATTTGAGAGTTTGCAAACATAGCACTTTGCACTTCAAATAGATTACCTTTAAGAATAGGCACCACAACTTCCTAAGGCTCCTCCTTTGGAACTAAAAGCTCCTCTTTTGGTTGGATCTGAAGCTCCCTCTCAAGAGAGCATCTCATTGCTTTATCCTCATCAAACTTTGCATCCCTTCTCACAATTGTCATTCTGAGGGAAGGTAAGTACACTTGGTAATTGTGTGTAGTTTTGGTGTAAGCTACAAAAACTCTCAACTTTGTTGTCGTCTCAAGCTTCTTCCTCGAATCTTTGGAGACATGATAGTAAACAAAGGCTGTAAAAATTTTGAAGTGAGATACATTCTAATTTCTCCCCGAGAAATCCTCCTTTGGTGTAATCATACCAAAAATCTGAAGAAGACTCTAGTTCTGCAAGTATACTGTTGTGTTACATGCCTCTTTTCACAAATGAAGTGGCATACCTTGGTCATGTAGCATATCTCTCGCTGCTCCCACAATGCTCCGATTTTTCCTCTTAGCTACCCCATTCTGCTGTGGGTTGTGGGGTGTTGTGAACTCTCTTTGAATGCCTTCTTTCATGCAGAAATCCTTAAAGTCATTTGAAACACATTCACCTCCATTTTCGCACCTGAGAGCCTTCAACTTCTTATATGTCTCTTTCTCAACTAGTGCCTTGAATTTTACAAATTTTGAGAATGTCTCATCCTTCTTCCACATGAAGAAGATCCAACACTTTCTTGAGAAATCATCAACAAAGGTGGCATAGTACTTATGTCTGGTAGTGGAGTCTGTCGAGAAGGGTCCATAAACATTAGAGTGGAATCTCTCCAAGACTACATGTGCTTTGTTGTCTCGAGCGTGGAATGTGAATTTCACATACTTTCCCAAGGTACAACCCTTGGAAACATCTTGTTGCTCAAGTGATCCCTTAAGAAGACCAGTGGTTATTTGTTGCATAACTTTTAAGGTGTCATGATGCAAATGGCCCAATCTTCTGTGTCAAAGCTCACCAACATCGTGACTATGCACTTTCTCTGCCAAATTATAGCTTAATGCAACACAATCTTCCACATCAAGTTTATACATGTTTGTCACACGAACCTCGGTTTGCTTCACTTGTCCAGTAGCTTTGTGCCTCAGAAATGTGTTACCCGTACTAAAGCTCACATCATAGCCACGGTCTTCCAAAACTACTACTGATATAAGGTTATTCTTCAATCCCTACACGAACATAACATCTTTGAGGTGAAGAGGGGATCCCAACTACCTCTTAAAGGTTATTGTACCGATCCCAGTAGCATTGTACCTTCCATCGTCCCCAAGCTCGATATGCATCTAGAGATCTTTCTCCTCCAAGTCACTGAAAAACTCTCTACACCCAGTCATGTGGAACGAGGCACCCGAATCCAAGTACCACACACTCCCCATCATAGTGCTTGTCATGCATGCAATAAGGGTGAAGTCTAGCTCAAACTATGAAGCCAATGCTTCACCTACTTCACTTCTTGAGCTCTTATTGCTAGACTTTTTGCGTGGACACTTTGTAGCATAGTTCCCAATTTCATGACAATTGAAACATTTTATTTTACACAAGTCTTTCTTCTTGCCCCCTTGGTTGGAATCTAGTTTGGTTTGAGATTTCTTCTCTTTCCCCTTATTCCCCTTTCCAACCAATGGAAAGTTTTCTTCATCCCCTCCTTTGGATGAACTTCTATCTTTGGTATTTCGCCTGATCTCTTCTTGTACCAAATCAGACCACAACCTTTCCCAATTTGGTAAATTTTCCCTTCCATTCACCAAGTCTAGGTAGTTATGCCTGGACTTTAGAAGGCCTAGAAGAGCTAAGCTCACCAAGTCATCATCCGCAACAATCACACCAACCCCTCCAAGCTCATCCAGAACTTGTGTAAATCTTGTGAGATACTGCAAAATAGAATCATTCTTCTCCATCTTAATTTTTCGAAGTTTGTGTTTCAGGGCCATTTTCTGACGGTCATTTCTATTCTCAAATAGTCAGTCAGTGTCTTCCACATTGCGAAAGGATTTTCTTTTCCATGGATATTTGAGACAATGTGGTCTCACACTCCCTCCAATATTATTCTCCTCACCTTGGCTACATCTTTCTTCCATTGGGCTAGATTCTGGACATCAGTTGATGTTGGTTTTGGAATGCATGTCTTGGCATATTCCAACAATTCATTGTCATCGAACACTGCCTCCATGTGATCCTTCTATGCAATGAAATTTGAGTTTCCTTCCAAGGCATAATCTAATCTCATTCCATTGGATGTCATTTTCCCAACTCTGAAGAGATCATGCTACATTGAACCTGCAATTCAAAACTCCTAAGGAACAACTTTGAAATTATTTTTCTATTGTGAATCCTACTCGAATACCATGTAGAATTATGGTTATATAATTGCAACTACTCAATCATTTTAATATAAATCATGAGACACAATCCTACTCTACTGCTTTGCGGAATTCAATTCACAATTTAGAACAACATTCACAAACATGCATCAATCACATACACATGAACATAGATTTATCTAGGGGAAACCAGCAAGTCAGAATCCCTTCAGATTGTCTTGCATTAATCAGATGAATAGAGATGTATTACAATTTATAGCTCTATTTTAGCTCAACCTACAAGTGAATAAACTATCTCTCTACTCAATGAGAAGCTTTGACCCAAACTTAGTCAATTTTTTCTTTCGAACCCCTATTTCCTTGTGAAAAATCTTGAAGATTTAGGCCCCTATTATTTAGGAATTTTCCTCCATTTATTGCACAATTCCCAAGGTTGGATATTTGATTGCATGCCACACATGTACACTCCAGAATAGTCTACAATTGGTGTTACATTGCCTTGGAATCTCCACCACAACTGGGGAACTCAAATTCTCTGCATGCACTACTTATTTTAGGTTGATTGATTAGTTAACTGGTTGATCATTGAATTAGATTGATGTCCCAATGCACAACTGACCTCCCACTAGTTCTATCAACAGTTAGAACTATTCTAATTGAACACAACTTAATATAACTGAATTAGATTGCTACAAATTAGCAATTTGTAGCAACCACTCATGCATAACTGAGCTCCAAGTCCTCTAACTCGACTTAATTGAGTTAACTAAGTGACAAGAGCCATGTCATCTTACTTAACTACCTCCAAGTTGTTTGATGATGTGAAAATTCGAATTATCTCAATTTTGATCAAAGAAAAGTCAAAGCTAAAATTTTCTTACTACACTTCTCAACACGACTTTTCTAAAATAAATAAATATCATTGAGTGTTCATTAAATATCTATATACTATACAACTTATAAATTACATAAACAATTATAATTTTCATAATTATAAACTAATAATAATAAATAAAACATCACTTTGTGAACCAAAAAAATTATTCTTCACTCCGTTATAGTACTTGTATTAGACCATACTCACTATAGTACTAACATCACCACACTTTCAATATCATACTTACTTTAATACTAACATCACCAATTTTATTTATGCCACACATTATATAATACTAAGTTTAATATTAACCTTATCTATGGTTCTCATAGTAATACAAACATTATTCATTATTTCAATATTATAATTTTAATACCATGACATCATTTATAATATCAATTTGATACTTTGTAGACCCTCTCTTTTAACTTATGGTGATTGTGAAGCAAGTACAAGCTATAATATATTGGCATAGCTCTTTTAACTTAAGATGGTTGTGATGCAAGTACAAGCTATAATAGATTGACATATCGAAGTTATACTAGAGTGGCATATCAAAAATGTTATTGCATGATAATACTTTATATTTATATTTATATTTATATTTATATTTATATTTATATTTATATTTATATTTATATTTATATAGATATAGATATATTTTGTGTTTTTTTTTTCGAATTATCATAGTTGTGATAGTTGTAATTCATACTTTATATTTATATTTATATTTATATATATATAGATATAGATATAGATATATTTTGTGTTTTTTTTTTTCGAATTATCATAGTTGTGATAGTTGTAATTACAAATTATATTAGATGGTATATGAGAGATGTTATTTTACGTTAATATTTCATCTCTCATACTATAGTTAGATAAATTCATAAAAGTTAGAATGATATATCAAAAATATTATTGCATGCTCATACTTCATTCTGAATATATATATATATATATATATATATATATATATATATATATATATTTATCATCATATTTTGTGATCTTTTCTTTTGAATTATCATGGTTAGGATAGTTGTAATTACAAATTATATTAGAGTGGTATATTTGAAATGTTATTCCATGTTAATATTTCATTTTCTTCTTAGAAAATATTTAGATAAATTTATAATCTTCTTATCATTTTGATAAGAGCCATAATTATTTGTGAATGGTTGTGGTTATGGTTCATATAAATGTAAATGAGGATGAGATTAAAAAATAAATTTAAAACAGGTCCACATGGGGTAGCTCAAGCGGCAAGGGCCGTGGAAATGAAGTCTCACCGAACCGGAAGTCTTGGGTTCAAATCTTGGGCTATCCCTCCCCCGTAGAGGGGTACATAATGGACATGTAAATCGGAGAGTCCCACCACAGCTTACAAAAAAAAAAAAAAAAAATTAAAACAGAATATTTAAATATAAAAATATATTCTTCCTGATCGGGGTGTGAGCTGTTAAGGCAGACATCATGAAAAGGACGTAGAGGAATGTTGCCACTGCCCCTCACACACTTGAAGCGAAGGGTGCGATGGCCTTTGCATGCTTAAGACAACAAGAATGCAGGAAGGTGGAAAAAACATTTGGGAAAGTTTACCGACTGTGGTGAAGGATAGAAGGACGAGGTTTGAAAGAGCAGAGATCCCAAAGGCGAGAGTGGAATGGAGGCTTCGGAAGTGACGAGGGCTCCAAACGTTGGATACCGAATACATAAACTGATTTTTCCTCCACTACACCATGATTCCCTACGTCTGGTTTGATAATTGGGGTATGTATGGGGGCAATGGATTTGTGGGCAAAAGTAATTCAGGCTGGGAGAGATGCATGGTGTCGGGCGTCTGCTAGAATAATCCTAGCTCCATGGGTTCCTCCTTGGTGTCAATCCATTATGGGATTTACCTCTCTCGCATGGGGCTTATCGAGCTTGGTGGGGAGGGTTGAAGTTTGTGGGAATATTGTTGTCTTGTCTGCATGGAAATCCTAGGGGTCGAGGGATGGGATGTTGTCATTATCTATGTTTTGGCGAAAGTTTGTTTCTTGGTCTCCTTCGTGGGTGTTGAGGATAATTGGCAGGATTGGCTCCTAACGGTCGATGCCAATTACCTGAGGAAAGCTAGTAGTGGGGAGGTTGTCGCAGGTAGGGGTATTCTGAAGTCTAGGAATTGGCATGAATTGAGCGATGGTCGTGCCAGCCTTAGCTAGTGGAGGGGAAGTCGGGAGATAAGCAGATTTTGGGCCTTGGAGCTTGGGGGTCAGATTTTGCGATGCAATGTTGGTCAGGACAAGGCTAAAATGGTGATGAGTCAGGGGGAATGGGGGAATGGTCATACCTAGGTGGGTAAGGGAGGTGCGAGACTTGGCACCCATTGGCTTGGCTGCCATGCTACAGGATCTATAGTTAGCTAGCCACTGGCACCTCGCTCCCAAGGCCGAGGCCGAAGAATTTGCAAAGCAATGGGCATGTTGAGGCATCTGATGGGGCAAAGCTACCAGGGTGTGGGTCATGGTCATGCTGGGTGGGGGATCCTGCATTTCGAGGGTTATACAAATGAACCAAGGGTGGCGAATTTTGTAAAAAGGCAAAGCCTTCAGGTGTTGGAAATTCAAAACATAATGTAATGTCAATCTTGGATTCTTGTCCCCATATCAGGTTCGCGGAACAGTAATCATTCTCGGATGCGAAGAGCACAGAGGCTAGCTTCGGGCCATCCTCAGGATTTGGCTGGCAGGTACTATGACAGGGCAACACTGGGAAGAATGGCAAAAGGTAAGGGCCGAGGAAAGAGGCCACGGGTGATCGAGGCTGAGGCTGAACCAAGCACCTCGGGTAAACGTCGAGGTAGAAAATCAGTGGCCAACCTAATAAGTGAAGTGGTCACTGCATACAAGGAAGGCACCAAGGAGGAGATCAGACGACTAATAGCAGAATGGGAGGAAGACATAAATCAACAAGTAAGCATGGATGAAGTTGAGCTGGAGGACTGGAAGCTCCTAGTTCCAGATCCGGGCAACACTAGAGGAAGAGGGACTCAATTTAAATAGACCCTACATCTTTATTGGCTGATGAAATGCCTCCTTGGAAAGGCCATGGAGAAAATCTGGATGACTGTTATCCAGGATTTCCCAAATTACAAACAAGAGTTTCAGAAGTTGCAATTTCAATTGCAGAAACAGGACAATCACCTTAGCCGCATGGAGAGACACTCCCCCTGCCTATTTGCATAGACAGAGTTGCCAGGCTCTAGTGATAAAAATTTGGCCCCGGTCGCATCGGTCTTCGCTGATAAGGATGGATAGAATGCTAGCATTCAGTTATTTTTTATTAGTTTTCATGTGGATAGCTTTTAATTTCTAGTTTATAGTTATACATATATATAGGAAAATAGAATATGGATGTGGACATGACAATCAAACTTATCTAGCTTGGATAGATATACTTAGTATTTTTTGTTATTGGATGATGGCTTATCATGCGGTTAGGTGGTCAACAGACTTGGTTTCCCGCTGGGCAAGTTGAGACCACCTAACCTGGTTCTATGTGGTTGTAACTTGCTTATTTTATAATGAAAAAGAAGGATCTACCAAGCTTAACAAAAATAAAAATATAAAAATATATGTCATAAAATAAAATTTTAATTAAAAAGTGAAAATTGATTTAAAAAATGCATTTTATAAAATAATAATTTGATAAAAAAATTATAAATATTATAAGAGATATTTCCTATTAACAATAATTCTTATTTAAAAATAAAACAAAATACACAAATTGTAAAACCAACTATTTATATATTTAAAACATAAAACATTACTATGATTTATAAAGTGTATGAGAATATATTTAAAATATAAAATCTATATTATAAGGGTTAATTTTTCCTTAAAGTTCTAAATATTACTGTGTTATGTTTATGCGTGCAATAGATAAAATATTCAAAAAATAGAGAACAATGAAATAAAACTCACAAACCACAATTGGCACAGAGATAACTTGGAAAACATTTCAAGAGAAAAGCATTGAAAAAGTGAGACTACTTTGCTCTTTTTTACTAAATCCAAAAAGAATGAAGTACAAATAAGTGAGACATGTAGAATGTAGAGTACTCCAATGCACAACCCCTTTTGTTCTCTCGCTATCCATTCTTTACTACTTTGTTTATCTCTAGAACAACATATACTAATGACTCAAAATATTGTTCAATTTTATATAAAACAAGATACACTCCACATGTTTTTCTTTACATACATTAATATTCTTTCTTAAATTTTCATATATATATATAATTGATAAAAAATTAATTTTTGTTTTGAAAATGTAGAATTTGTTCACCCATTTAAAAGTATTATAAGAAGTCCTGGTCAAAATAAAAAATAATATTTTCATTTACCTACTTAAAAAAATATGGTATTAATATTTAATTTTAAATAATTATATTTATAACCAGTCTTAATAATAATGATAATAATTTTTTAAATTTATTTGAATCTAAATATAATTATAATATATTTTAAGTATGCTTATAAGTATTTTTATTCAATATTGATATGTTAATTTCTTTTAATCTAAATCTTTTTTATATATTTATAAATTAAAGATATTGGTATATTATAGTTGTCTCCATGAAATTTCAAATATTAAGTAGCTTGTATTTCTAAATCTATGTTTAATTTTTCATATTTAATACAATTATGAAATTACGATGCAAATTATTAAATAATAAATGGCATTATGTAAACACATGTTTATCCTTTATGATTTAAGTAATACAATTATGAAATTACCAAACAAATTACCAAATAACAAATGGCATCAAGTAAATACATGTTTGTCTTTTCACATTTACCAAATAAACTTATGAAATCACCATATGCAAATTATCAAATGACATCATATAAATAAGTGGATTTATAAAGTGAATGATTATGCTAGAGAAAATGATATGAATTCATGTATATCAACCATATTATTAATATGGTTGTGAGTTAGCTATAGCTAATTGATAAACATCAATAGACATAGATATCAAAAACACTTACCTTGTAATACATATCACATTGTCAAGATTTTAAAAAATCATAAAAAATAACTAAATTATAACTTTGTCCTAAATTATTATTTATAGAAAATATTAGTATATGAGTTAAACATATATATATTTAAAAAACATGTAACAAAATGTTTAACTATAGAAATGCTTAACCTATAAATAGAATTTGTAACAATATCACAAGTCAATATTACTATATCCCCAAAAAAAAATATAAATCAAATTTATATGACATTTTTTTAAATTGATTCATTTAATTAAAAAAAACATAATTAATAGTAACCTTTAATTTTATGAATTGTTAAAGTTAATGGAGAAATGTATTCTTGGAGTTAGTTCATTAGTTATGTGTGGGACTTAGATTAGGAATTTGTTCATATTTTCTAAGTGGTTGTTCTAACCTCCCTATTTGCTTGTAAACTATATATTCTTGATTGTTAATAAGAAGTGTGTAGAACATTCTACCAAAAACAAAGTGAAACCCTTACCTTAAAACTACTCAATTTGATAAATAAAATCGCTACTAAATTTAAAAAATAAAATCTCTATCTTCCATTTTTAACATACCTAATACTAAAAATATTTTAAAATATTTAATAAAATTTAAATTTCTAATACCTACTTAGTAATTGTTAATAATTAAATTGAAATTTTAAATACTTTTCAAAATAAAAACAACTATCAAGATAACATTAACAATAATAACATTATTAAATAAATAAATAAATTTACAAATAAAAAAATATGTTAATAAAAAAATATCAACCACGTGAAGGCAAGGGCTAACGAGCTTGCCATAGGGTATTAAATGCCCGTTTAGCTGCAAATTCGATAACCATATCACTTTCGATGAAGACGGAGTGTTCGAAAAGTCATCAGGCACGTGTGTTTGATATGGCTATCGAGATTGCAGCTAAGCCGACATTTAACAGACTCGTTAGCCCTTGCCGTGAAATGTGATTAACCAAAAATTAAGTCGAACTCAGGCACATGCATTTTCTCGAATTAGCCGATGAGCTCTTATCCAATAACTTGTCGTAAAGCAACACAACTCAACTTGTAGCGAAGATCACGTGCAAGAACTTGGGAATAATAAAACACGTCAAATCACACCATCTGAGAGAATGGCTACACATTAAATGTATTGATGCTCACCTCTGCATAACTCAAGCCACAAATCGCGCACCCTGATAGAAAATTGTGAACATTAAATATTTTCAGAACTATATTGGGAAAGAAATAATAATAATAATAAATTTTTTAATATATAAAGAATTTGAAATTTATTTGGCCTTTTAATTACAAAAGTTTACATATTCTACGTTTTTTGTGATTTTATTCTCAAAATTATATGCCGATTTTATTTCCAAAATTATATACTCTTTGTACTCGTGATTTGATTATAAAAATGTACATATTTTAATTGAAATTCCAATCTTAAAAAAAAGCACATACTTATAATTATTAAATCTAATTAAATTCCTAACCATAAAAACATAAAAATCTTTATTTCTCATAAAACTGGAAAATACCCCTATATATATATATATTTAAAAAACACATCTACATACTAAAACATTAAAAACGCAATAACTTGAGAGTTTGGCAAGAGAGCACTTTGAGCTTAAATAGATTACTGATGAAAACGAGATTATGGGGTGAACCAAAATCCCATTTCATTAATAAATTCGTCTTGTGGCCACCACGCTTCCTCTGCGCACTCTTGCTCTGATGCATATGAATACTCAACACAGCGAACAGGGGCTTCATGCCTTCCCAATATATCCTCCTTTCTGGCGCTGAAATCATCCTTCTCACAGTGTTGTCAGCACTTCCACTGAAACCCGATGCGTCGTTGTGAAAACAACAATCTAAAACCGGACCTCCGTGTATGAATTGACGCTTTAACGAATTCGCCCTTGCATCATATAATCGCACCTTTCTGTCCCATGAGAACGCTCGTCTCCTTCGACAATTGAAACCGTTCCAGCACATCGGTTTCCCGAATTTGATCATCCTTTGCTGTCATGTATTTCTCTGCCAAAACGCTTGGCTCAAACTCATCCTCCAGTCTCTTGAAACCTTCATCGTCTATGCCGTCTGCCTCCTCGTTCGCTTCGCTGTCTTCTCCGAAATGAGACTCGCTCAACATCGTGGGACTGCAAACAAAAAATACCTGAAACCAAAGATACTCTCAACGCCTAAATGAAGGAAACAGCACTTTGCAAAACCGGTTCTCCACATCACCGGCTAACTTGAAAAAAAAACACGCCATGGCTTCAGAAAACCGATGGCAAACCATTCCAAACAAAAAAAATACAGACATAAGTCCACAATGAAACATTTCCATATAAATTCACAAAAACACATTTTTTATAATTTACAACCTCAGGTTAGGATTTAAGGCATTTCAGCCTTAGTCCAGAATTTCTCAGGCAACTACATTTTGCCCTCTCACACGCACAGGTTTTTCTCTTCTTGTCTTCTTGATTTTCTCAAGAATCCTACAGCTCTTATTACATATACATTCAGTTTTAACTGATTTTTAAACTAAAATTAGTTCATTAACCGAATCTTGTTCAAGATTGCCCTGGGTGTCCATGTGGTTGTCCACTTGTCCGCTTCCTCTAATTTTCTTCCATTGAGGTGTCCGGATGCTCCTGCATCAGACTCCCGAGGTACAAAAATTATGACCTCCTGGTCATATGCTCCCGAGGTACAAATTATGACCTCCTGGTCATATGCGTTTCCTTCGCAATTCGCAATTCTACCCACTGTTTCACTTCGTCAGTGGAACTGCCTTCTGTGAGCTGCAACCAAACCTCTGCCATAGCAAGTCCTCCCTGCTACCAGATGCCCTACCAAGCTTCGCTCCTGAGCTTAGTTCTCTCGGCATCTCCGCGGTTCTCTCCTCTTGAACCAATTGAGCACTCCTGCTCTAGGTTTGCTGCAATCTCCTCACCTTCACAAAATAAATTAAAAATTAAAAACTGTACCTCTTGTTTCCTTCGTACCTTTTTTCTTTCTCTCCGCAGGAAATCTTTCCCCGCTCTGATACCACTTGATGAAAACGAGATTATGGGGTGAACCAAAATCCCATTTCATTAATAAATTCGTCTTGTGGCCACCACGCTTCCTCTGCGCACTCTTGCTCTGATGCATAAGAATACTCAACACAGCGAACAGGGGCTTCGTGCCTTCCCAATATATCCTCCTTTCTGGCGCTGAAATCATCCTTCTCACGGTGTTGTCAGCACTTCCACTGAAACCCGATGCGTCGTTGTGAAAACAAAAATCTAAAACCGGACCTCCGTGTATGAATTGACGCTTTAACGAATTTGCCCTGGCATCATATAATCGCACCTTTCTGTCCCATGAGAACGCTCGTCTCCTTCGACAATTGAAACCGTTCCAGCACATCGGTTTCCCAAATTTGATCATCCTTTGCTGTCATGTATTTCTCTTCCAAAACGCTTGGCTCAAACTCATCCTCCAGTCTCTTGAAACCTTCATCGTCTATGCCGTCTGCCTCCTCGTTCGCTTCGCTGTCTTCTCCGAAATGAGACTCGCTCAACATTGTGGGACTGCAAACAAAAAATACCTGAAACCAAAGATACTCTCAACGCCTAAATGAAGGAAACAGCACTTTGCAAAACCGGTTCTCCACATCACCGGCTAACTTGAAAAAAAAACACGCCATGGCTTCAGAAAACCGATGGCAAACCATTCCAAACAAAAAAAATACAGACATAAGTCCACAATGAAACATTTCCATATAAATTCACAAAAACACATTTTTTATAATTTACAACCTCAGGTTAGGATTTAAGGCATTTCAGCCTTAGTCCAGAATTTCTCAGGCAACTACATTTTGCCCTCTCACACGCACAGGTTTTTCTCTTCTTGTCTTCTTGATTTTCTCAAGAATCCTACAGCTCTTATTACATATACATTCAGTTTTAACTGATTTTTTAAACTAAAATTAGTTCATTAACCGAATCTTGTTCAAGATTGCCCTGGGTGTCCATGTGGTTGTCCACTTGTCCGCTTCCTCTAATTTTCTTCCATTGAGGTGTCCAGATGCTCCTGCATCAATTACCCTTAAGAATAGGCACCACATCATTTCACATATCTTAAGCAAATACTTAAGCCTTGCCAACATGTCACTCCACCCTTTGGTGTTAGTGTTGGAATTTGAATATAAGAAAAAAGTTTAATAATTATTAGTGATGACCAGGTATGATATGTGATATTCATCCTATTATGGGGAGGGATACTTATCACCTAACTGTAATTTTTTATTTTTTAAAAGTAGAAAAAAAAAAAACAGTTTTATATTGATAGGATTGTTTTATATATTTGATTAGTTTTTTTTACTGGTGTTAGCATAACTTATTAATGCTTAGTAAATAAAAGACAATAAATTTTATTGCCAGTAAAAATATCTCGTTTTACAATGAGGTTATATTTGTAAGAGAACAACAGCATAAGAATAAAGACAAAGATATAGAGGAGTGGCTTCCGCTCAGGCAAAGATTTTAAATTGCAAAAATTGCAAAAAGAAATGAGCTTATAGCTCAAACAACCCCTCTCCAAATCACTCCACTTTGGAAGACCTAGAAAAACATATACCCATGAAGCATGGGCACCCCATGTTTGGAAAGAAGGTGAAATTTTATATCTGTGAGATATTTATCATATTATACAATGTGATATAACTTTTATATATGAGAGATATTGATCATATAATGTAGATGGATACTTATTACTTAGCTAAATTGAAATTGAAATTGAATATATATATATGAATGAGTAAACATTCTGGTTTTTTTTCAATTATATTTTAATTATTTAAAATGTGTTTTTCAATATATAAATGAATTTAAATTATTTTCTTAATATTAAGTATTAAATATATTATTTTCAATCATTTTGAATAGGTTTTAAATAAAAAAAATATTGAAAAAATTTAAAATATTTAAACTATAAATTTAAAAATAATGGTAGATTTAATTTTAATAAAATAGAAAATTTAAATGTTATTTATAGATTTTCATATATATATATAGATATATTAAGTAATAAAATTTAATATATATATATATATATATATATATATATATTAATAAAATTTATGATTTAAAAATTAAATTATTATTATGATTACTAGATTACAATTTGAATAGGTTTAATGCTTAAGAATATATATTTTTTAGTGATAGGTTTAAATTTAGAACATGGTAGAGTAGGTATATACGTGTAGATGTTAATTATTAGAGCAATTGATTTGCTTGTTGATTACTAATAGTTTAGCATTGACCGATACAAGTTATAATGTATAATTTTGATTAAAAAAAATATTTATTTTAATTTTAAATGTCTAATTGCAACCTTTGTGCCATGTGGATAATTGACTTAGATTTTTTTGCCATAATTTTTTGATGTAGTTGCAATACTTATACCATGATTTTTAAATATTTATGTAATGATTTTTCATTGTTAATATTCTTTGGAAAACCACATAGAAATAAAATTAATTTATCAATATTTCTCTCTATCACAACAGGTTTTCAGATTTTCTAAAGTTTCTATTTCTTCATATATGGTTTATGGTTGTTTTGGTTCTGTGTTTGATATTTTCAGCAACAAACAATATTTTATCACAATTTTACTTTCTATAAACGTCTAGGTACTTTGTGACTTATTTTATCACAATTTTACTTTCTATAAACATCTAGGTACTTTGTGACTTCAAGAGATATGGAATATTGCAACAACTATAGATCTTGTAAGTCTATCACACTTTACAAAAGAATTTTGTAATGCCCCACATTAATAATAATAATAATAGATGAAATAATATTAATATATAAATATATAAAATAACAAATAACGAAGAAAATATATAAATAAATAAAATAATTTTAAAGATATAAATAAATAAAATAATAAATAATGAATTAAAATAACAAATAACAAAGAAAATATAATAATAAATAAAATTATGAATACATATACAAATAAAAGTTGGCATGATGACACATGCATGCAGATTTCTTTCCAATTTTCTTGTCATTTCTGGAATGATCTGTTGGAAATAATACTGAGAGGGGGGTGAATCAATATTTCAGATCAATAATTTTATTTCCCAACAAGATTTATATACACTACTTTAGTGAAGTGAACTAGCGTGTACACACAACTGTGCTTAAAGAAACCAGTGTATATGCAGAGAACTTGTGATTAAGACAATTTATCATGTGTTGAGCTTAAACCAGTATATCAGAGATTCATTAGATAGTGCAGTTAAAGCAAAATAAAGCATCACACATAAGCAACACACATGAACACCAAGATTTAAGGTGGAAACCCAATGTGGGTAAAAACCACCTGCTGCTATCGTCTCTGTATTCTTTTAATAATAAGAAAATCTGTTTACAATCTTGTACTAGTGCAGACTCATACCAGTACGCAGGCTTCTACCTACAGAAGGTTACAACCTTCTCTCGTTTTCTAGCTTCTACTGGAAGGGGAGCTACACCCGCTAGCTCTTGTACTAGCCAATATGTTTACTAGTACGTAAGTGCCAGCCTACAGAAAACTCCACTCTTCCACCAAGGACCATGTTGCATGAATTTTCGGACTGGATACTCATGGATCACAACAACACAAGCTAAAGGCCACGTTTCATCAAATTTTCACACTAGACCCATCAAAGCCTTTTAAACTTAAACTGCATCAACCAATATTCAGTTAATCTGAACAATCATATCACTGACACCAGAACATTGTGTTGAACCCAAAACCCTGCATCATCATCTAGAACCAGCTGTAACCTCAAAAATCATGCATTAGAGTGTATATGCTACTTGGTTGAACCCAACCTGCGTGTATACGCTACTTCCTTTAACCCAACCTGCATATATCTCTAAAGATACTGAATCATAAACTTCTGAACCACAGATTGTACCAATTAGTGACATTCTGAAGATCTACTGTCATATTACAGAGTTCAAAACAAATAGCAACAAGGATCACCCTTCCTTCTCAATCAATCAATCAATTAGACTCAATTTCCTTATACAATAGTTCTACGTTCAGATCTAAGAAGACTTCATTGCCTGACAGTAGTAAAACAACAGAATTTGATCAGATAGATCAGTCAAATCTGAAAAGAAGCTTTTATTTTTGTATATGCTACTTGAAAGAGTCGAACTTACGTGTACATGCCCTTTGGCCGAGACGAACCTGCGTACAAATCTGCAAATTTTTACTCAGAACTTTGCTGCAATTCCAGACTTCAGACAAACCCAGATCATGATAGATAACAAATAGAACATGCGCAAAACATCAGATCTAGTCTCAACCAATATCAGATCATTCAAGAATAAGTCATTTCAAGTCTCAGGCTTCCTGGTCCAATGTTAAACTCAAGGTGCACATGAATATTTCAGATCCAGTCTCAAACATAACCCTGCAACATAATATATACTTCAGATAGAAGTATTCCTTAGAATCTCATTTCTTGCATGCTTTGGCCTAATGATCTTCTCCTCCTTATATACTCTTAGGTCTTTCTCAATACCTTGGACCAAACCTACTTAGGACCAATATCTTGGACCCAATACCTAGGGTTAATACCTTGGACCAAATGCCTCGAACCAATTACCTTGGACCAAAATACCTTGGATCAAATACCTTGGACAAAAAAACTTGGTTTTCCAACATGTACGTGCTTTTCCTCCTGTGAAAGTGCATGTATACGTTATACGCTAATTTTGTTCTGTTAAATCGCATGTATATGCACTTTGGACAAAGTGAACCAACATATACCTCTCTTTCTTCACTTTTTGGATTATGATATGTAATCCTTTGTTGTTGACCTGCTACACTGTGAACTTTCATGTGAGTGAGTTGCCATCAAGGACAACACCTGTATCATAATGCCAACAATCTCCCCCTTTGGACTTGGTGGCAACAACAACACCAAGACACTCTCCCCCTTTGACATCAAGGGCAAAGGACGGACCAAGATATTTTCTCCCCTATGTTGTTCATGCTCCCCCTGAGTACATGCTGAATTGTTTGATTGAGTTCCCCTTTGTACATGCTGAGATGCACTAAAATCGTCCATGCTCCCCCTAAGCACAAGCAAAGTCTGCAAAAATATTCTCCAAAAGAATAACATGACTCTATAACTCAACTATGTGAGTATGACCTTCCTATCACCAATGACTCATACATACATCCATCTCCCAACCAAGTGGGGATATACCAAATTTGAGTCATCCAACTAAGTGGGGATATACCAATTGTTTATACATGATAGAAATATAATTACATCATCCATCCCATGCAAAGTGGGGATACAAATTACATCATTTGTCTAATAGGACTCATTCAAATGTATGAGAAGACATATCACACCCTATACTTTTACATGACTTAAGCAACAAAAGGTATAAATATCTGAAGCCATAGATAGACTCAACAACCATAATGCCAATAATGCAGAATGCGAGTGAAGGCTAATGCTCCCCCTGAACTTGTAGCTGTGCATTGCTAACAAGTCAATGATCAAGGCATCTTTTTCAGTTAGATAAAAATTAATGAACAGAGCATATCAATAGACTGTAATCATCAACATCAGACAGAGAACCCATATCAGAGCCTGCCCCACTGTTTTTCTTGTCTAAAAAACATATACGCTCCTTGACCCATAGAAACCCACGTGTGTACATGACTATACTTCATGAAACACGCGTATAATAACCTTTCTCTGAAAAATTGGATTTAACAGCAAGATGATGCAACAACTACTCCCATCTTTTGTCTAAGATATTCAAATGTTTCTCTGGGCAGTGGTTTAGTGAATATATCAGCATCTTGTTCTTTGGAGGGAACATACTCCAATTTGACTTTTTTTCAAGCACTTGTTCACGTAGAAAATGGTATTTGATGAGTATGTGCTTGGTCTTGGAGTGCATGACTGGATTCTTTGAAATATTGATGGCATTTGTATTATCACATAGAATGGAGATGGGTGGAGTACATGTGATCTGAATGTCTTGTAAGGTTTGCATCATCCAAAGTAGTTGTGTGCAGCAAGATGCAGCAGCCACATATTTTTCTTCAACTGTAGATAAAGCAATTGAACTTTGTTTCTTGCTTAACCAAGACACTAACCTGGAACCCATATAGAATGCACCACCACTAGTGCTTTTTCTGTCATCAACACTTCCTGCCCAATCTACATTTGTATATGCATGAAGAGTAAGATCTGCATCTCTAAGATACCATAAACCAAAGTCCTGAGTTCCTTGAAGATATTTGAAAATTCTTTTGACTGCCTGAAGGTGTGATTCCTTTGGATTTGCTTGGAATCTTCCAACTATTCCTACTGCATGCATGATGTCAGGTCGGGTACCTGTTAGATAAAGCAGACTGCCAATCATGGATCTATAAGTTGGTTGATGTATTGCTGTTGATTCATCATTTGAGCTGAGACTGCATCCTGTTACCATTGGGGTACATATAGGTTTAGAATCTTCCATTCCATACCTTTTCAAGATCTGTTTGAGATATTTGGTTTGTGAAAGAAAAATACCATCTTTATTTTGTTGAACTTGTAGACCAAGAAAATAGGTAAGTTCACCAAGCAAGGACATTTCAAATTCTTGCTGCATTACTGAAGCAAAATTCTGACTCATGGATTCTTCATTGCTACCAAAAATGATATCATCAACATAAACAATAATAATTAGCAATTTATCAGTTTCAATCTTTGTATATAGATTGTTATCTGCTGAAACTTTTGTAAAACCTTGTTGGTGTAGATATTTGTCAAGGCGGTAATACTAGGCCCTTGGAGCCTGTTTCAGACCATAGATGTCTTTTTTGAGTCTAGATACAAGTTTTGCATCATTTCCAAGAATGAATCCTTCTGGCTATTCAATATAAACTTCTTCTTCTAAATCTCCATTCAGGAAGGCTGATTTTACATCCATTTGGTATACTTTGAATTTCTGAAAGCTAGAAAGAGCAAGAAACATCCTTATGGCTTCAAGTCTGGAAAAAGGTGCAAAAGTTTCTTCAAAATCTATACCTTCTTGTTGAGAATACCCTTTACAAACAAGTCTGGCCTTGTTTCTAATGACTTCTCCATTTTCATTCAGCTTGTTTTTGAATATCCATTTAGTTCCTATAATATTTTTATTATGAGGTCTAAGAACTAATTCCCAAGTATCACTTTTTTCAATTTTCTCAAGTTCTTCATCCATGGCCTTGACCCAACATTCATCTTTGCATGCTTCTTTTACATTTTGAGGTTCGATGGAGGATAGTAATGCTAGATAGCTTGAGGTCCCTATAATAGTTCTTCTTGTCTATACACCTGCCTCTTTTTCCCCTAAAATTTGAGTTTCTAGATAATTTTTCTGAACATACCTGGACGGAATCTTTTCTTCTACCATTATCTCTTCTTCTGGTGCTTCATTGGTTTCTTCTTCAATATGATTTTGATTATATGTGGAAAAATAATCCCCATCTTCTTCATTGTCATAATCTTCTGTTGATTTTATCTATTTTGGATTTTTGCATGCTTCATCAACTACAACATCAATGCTTTCAACAATTTTTCCAAGTCTTTTATTATAACATTTATATCCTTTACTTCTAGAAGAATAACCAAGAAGAATACCTTCATCTGCTCTAGGTTCAAACTTACCAAGTTTTTCATCAGTCCTTTTGATATAACATTTGCTTCCAAAAACTTTAAAGTATTTTACAGTTCTTACCATACCAAATTTCATGTGGAGTTTGAGTGCTTTTTACCCAAACATTTGCTTGGTTGAGAATAGTTACGGCAGTGAATGCAGCTTCACCCCAGAAGGTTGCAGGAGTTCCATATTCATCTAGCATAGCTCGAGCCATTTGTTGAACTGTTCTATTCATTCTTTCTACCACACCATTTTGCTGAGGAGTCCTTGTGGTGGAGAATTGCCTTTTTATTCCATGTTGTTCACAAAAGTCAAAGAATTCATCCAAGGTAAATTCCCCTCCTCGATCAGATCTAAGGCATTTGATTTTTCGATCTGATTCATTTTCAACCAAAGCTTTGAAGGCTTGGAACTTTTCAAAAGCTTCATCTTTATGCTTTAGAAGACCTATCCAACACATTCTGGAAAAATCATCAATGAACAAAATAAAGTATTCTTCTCCATGAGGTGACTTTTTCCTTGATGGTCCACATAAATCAGTATGGACAAGTTTAAGAGGCTTACTAGCTGACCCTTCCTTTTCCATGAAGTGAACTCTGGTTTGCTTGCTGATTTGACATGGTTTTCATATTGTATTTTCTGGGATGCTGATATCTAGAAGATCATGAATAGCCTTGAATATGCATGCTTTTCTTATTTGAGAAAATCATAGATGTCCCAATGTTCTATGCCACAGCCAGTTTTCATCATTTTTGCTTAGATGGCACTGTTGTTGTCCTCCCTTGAGTATGTATAAGTTTTTTGGAGTTCTTGTACCTTCGATCACAGTCTCTCTTGTATCAAGCTCATGAACAACACATCTATTTGATCGAAACACCACTTCATATCCTTGATCACACATTTGATTGACTCTCAACAGGTTATGCTTTAAACCGTCTACATACATAACATTTCCAGCTTTAACCCTTTCTTTCAAGAAAACAGAGCCTTTACCTTTTATGATAACAGAGTGTCATTTCCAAATGAGACATTATTTTCCTTTTCTAAGGCATTATATGAGTGAAGTTTTTCTTTGTCACCTGTCATGTGTTTTGAGCATCCACTGTCGATGTACCACTGATTTTCTTGTCCTTTTGCATACAAGGCTATACCACATCTTTCTATTTGAGATTCTTTCCTTCTCCATATCTTGGGATTTAATGGAGTTTTCTCCTTTTGAGATGTTTGTCGAAATTTGCTCCTGCATTCAGATTCTTCATGACCAAAGTTGTTACAGATTGAGCATTCTATTTCATTTTCAAGAAGAGAAAAGTTATTATAGGAACTTTTCTTGATCCCTGTTACATTCCTTTGATTTCGTGCTTCTCTAGTCATGATGGTTTTGTAAGCAACACATTGAGCAGCTTTGTGTCCAAAATTATGACATGAAAAACATTGCCCATTAAAGAAGTTCCTGCAACTATCGAATCTATTGACCTGGTGATTGTAGTTTCTATTGATATTCATCTTTGGAGAAAATTGAGTATGATTTACCTGAGGTTGGTTGTGGCTTCTATTCATCCTTGGAGTAAATTGAGTCTAATTTACCTGGTGATATGCTTTATGCCTTTGCTGACGATTGTCATACTGTTCACTGATTTTTGTTGCATCAAGATAGCTTTTGGTGGAGGTTGACGACTTCTTTGATTGAGATGCTTCTTCAGTATATCCAAGACCTATATTTATCGGAGGAGAACGTTGAACTTTGATAATTTCATTTGAAGTTTCTAATCCTTTAGCAAATCTAAGATTGAGAGATTTCGTTTTCTCAAGATCCTTTCTCAAACCCACAATTTCACATTCTAGTTTTTCATTGTGTTTTTCCTTTTCAGCAAGTTGGTATGTCAAGGTATCTATAATCATATTCTTTTCTTCTAAACATATTTTGAGTTTAGATATTTCTTCATGAAGGTCTTCCTCTTCTAAAGCATCCCAAAAATTATCATTGTCATAAGCCATGAGAAGTTTGTAATCTTTTCCAGTTTCATCTTCATCACTATTAGATAAACCATCGCTATCTTCATGAGTATAGTAACTCCTTTTATTCACAACTTGTTTTCTATTCCCTTTTGCATATTCCTTTCCTTTTTCAAATTTATCTTTATGAGGACATCTTGCGGCATAATGACCGACTCTGCCACAAGAAAAGCGTTTGAAGGATAACTTACCTCTAAACCCTCCAGAACCCCATTGAAGCTTTTTGACAAAGTTTACCTCATCTTCTTCTTTTGAAATATGTGCCAATTCATTGTGTTCTTCCTTTCCTTTTGTTGAAGCTTTGAAAGCGACTTCTCTCATATCTAATGGTCCTCCTTTTCTCATCGCAAAGGTAGTTAATATTTCGTGAAGCTGCACCATAGTGATATTCTGCAGATCCTGTTTTTCTTCTATGGCAGACACTTTGGATTTAAATTTAGTAGACAAGGATCTCAAAACTTTTTCAACTAAGGTAACTTCCTTAATTTCTTCACCCAGATTCTTCATACAATTGGCAACCTCATTTATACGTAGGAAGTAACTAGCTATACTTTCATCACTATGCATCTTAAGAGTTTCATACTGAATTATGAGAGTTTGAAGCTTAACACATTTTACCTAAGAGTCTCCTTCATAGCTCAAAACGATTTTGTCCCATATTTCTTTCGTTGATTTGAGCTGCATGACTTTGACAAACTCTGATTGTGATAGACTTCCCAATAAAGTATTGACAGCTTTTTACCAGTCGTATATGTAGGAATTGCTATTGGAAATGTATATCCTCCTTCCACAATTTCCCAGACATCCGTTCCAAGTGATTATAGATAGGTTGTGGTTCTTATTTTCCAATAAACAAAGTTGCTTCCATCGAATATTAGCGGTCTGATGGATCCCATGCTTTCTTGATTATTCATGTTGATGGATCTCCCTTCAAGCAATCAAGCTTCTTCTAAAGGACCTGCTCTGATACCAATTGTTGGAAATAATACTAAGAGGGGGATGAATCAGTATTATTAAATCAATAATTTTATTTCCCAAACATATTTATATACGCTACTTCAGTGAAGTGAACTAGTGTGTACACACGACTGTGCTTAAAGAAACCAGTGTATATGCAGAGAACTTGTGATTTAGACAATTTATCATGTGTTGAGCTTAAACCAGTATATCATAGATTTATTACATAGTGAAGTAAAAGCAGAATAAAACATCATACATAGGCAACACACATGAACACCAAGATTTAAGGTGGAAACCCAATGTGGGTAAAAACCACTTGCTGCTGTCATCTCTGTCTTCTTTTAATAATAAGAAAATCTGTTTACAATCTTGTACTGGTGCAGACTCATACCAGTACGTAGGTTTCTACCTATAGAAGGTTACAACCTTCTCTCATTTTCCAGCTTCTACTGGAAGGGAGCTACACCCCCTAGCTCTTGTACTAGCCAATATGTTTACTAGTACATAGGTGTCAACCTACAGAAAACTCCACTCTTCCACCAGGGACCACGTTTCATGAATTTTCAGACTGGATACTCCTGGATCACAACACCACAAGCTGAAGGCCACGTTTCATCAAATTTTCACACTAGACCCATCAAAGCCTTTTAAACTTAAATTGCATCAACCAATATTCAGTTAATCTGAACAATCAGATCACTAACACCAGAACACTGTGTTGAACCCATAACCCTACATCATCATCTAGAACCAGTTGTAACCTCAAAAATCATGCATTAGAGTGTATACACTACTTGGTTGAACCCAACCTGCGTGTATACGCTACTTCCTTTAACCCAACCTGCGTATATCTCTAAAGATATTGAATCATAAACTTCTGAACCACATAATGTACCAATCAGTGACATTCTGAAGATCTACTGTCATATTACAGAGTTCAAAACAGATAGCAACAAGGATCACCCTTCCTTCTCAATCAATCAATCAATCAAACTCAATTTCCTTATACAATAGTTCTACGTTCAGATCTAAGAAGACTTCATTGACAGACAACAGTAAAACAACAAAATTTGATTAGATAGATTAGTCAAATCTGAAAAGAAGCTTTTATTTTTGTATATGCTACTTGAAAGAGTCGAACTTACGTGTGCATGCCCTTTGGCCGAGACGAACCTGCGTACAAATCTGCAAATTTTTTACTCAGAACTTTGCTGCAATTCCAGACTTCAGACAAACCCAAATCATGATAGATAACAAATAGAACATGCGCAAAACATCAGATCTGGTCTCAACCAATATCAGATCATTCAAGAATAAGTCATTTCAAGTCTCAAGCTTCCTGGTCCAATGTTAAACTCAAGGTGCACATGAATATTTCAGATCCAGTCCCAAACATAACCCTGCAACATAATATATACTTCAGATAGAAGTATTCCTTAGAATCTCATTTCTTGCATGCTTTGGCCTAATGATCTTATCCTCCTTATATACTCTTAGGCCTTTCTCAATACCTTGGACCAAAACCACTTAGGACCAATACCTTGGACCCAATACCTAGGGTTAATACCTTGGACCAAATGCCTCGGACCAATTATCTTGGACCAAAATACCTTAGATCAAATACCTTGGACCAAAAAAATTGGTTTTCCAACATGTACATGTTTTTCCTCCTGTGAAAGTGCATGTATACGTTATATGCTACTTTTGTTATGTTAAATTGCGTGCATACGCACCTTGGACAAAGTGAACCAGCTTATACCTCTTTTTCTTCATTCTTTGGAGTCTGATCTGTAATCCTTTGTCGTTGGACCCACTGCACTGTGAACTTTCATCTGAGTGAGTTTCCATCAAGGACAACACCTATATCATAATGCCAACATGATCATCCTACAAAAACTAGTTCATGACATCATAACAATTAAAATTGAACCATTTCAAGGGTCATTCTGCAACAATATCCAAGTTGACAGCTGAAAAATTGGAAGAATTAGCTCAAATAATACTTGGAATAAGCAATTCCAATTTCCTTGCCATTCTTGGAGTGACCATCCAAAATCTACTTCATGACACCATAATAATTAAAATTGAACCATTGTAGATAACAAAATCCAAATTGACGGGTGAAAAATTGGAAGAATTAGCTCAAATAATACTTGCAATAAGCAACGCAAATTTGGAAATGGAAAACATTAAATCCAAAAATTTAACATCCCAATAAATAAAATTGGTAAGGACATTGGAAAGGGATTTGCATGTCCACAATCTATGTATCATCATATCAACTTTTATTTCTTTTTATTTTATGTATATTTATTGAGAATTTTATTTATTATAATATTTTTTTCCTTATTTGTTATTTTAAATATTTATATGTATTAATATTTCATCATCTACTACTACTATTATTATTATTAATGTAAGGCATTATAAATTTTGATAGTCACTTAGACTATTTAATAGATGTTTTAGCTAACTTGCTAGAAGGTACAAGAATTTATGATTTCATATTGCTGTGTATACATGTATCATAAAGTGCTCTTTTTCAATTTCCATTTTTCCGAAAAACATAACATCCAAAGTGACAAGGAATATGCTACCCTGCAACACTTGTTATTATTTATTGTCTAAAGGAATAGACAACTAGGTTGGACTTATACTTGGAGTAGATCTCTTACATTAAAAATTAAACATCAATAACCACTATTAAAAAAATTGTCTTAACAATACATCCATTCATTAACTTACAGTAAATAAATGTAATCTTATTATTATTAGTTTTAAATCTATTTCCACATATTTATATGGAGCCATAATAAAAAAAAAAAAAAAAATTAACATAAATGCAAACATATTTACTTATGATTATATTCAAAATTAAGCATGACTATAATAAAAAGGTTATCCATATACACTTGTTTTAATTAAAAATTGCATGAGTTTGGTCACATGTTAACTGGTTTATTTTTTTTATATATAGGTATTGATTTATAGTATGTATATATATAATATAATAGTGTTATTATATGTTTTAAATTGTTGTATATTAATATAGTTATATAAATTAAATTTCTAGAAAATGTTAATAGACATTAATACATAATAAGTATCAAAATAATTTTTCATGAGGCATCTCTAATTATTACAATTTTTGGGAAAAAAAACATCAAAAAAATAATTAAATTATAATTTTATTATTATTATTATAAAAAATAATATAAAAGTTAAATATATATACATTTTAAAAAATATGGAACAAGATTTTTGGTCATGGCAATTTACCCTCATTTTACCATGGAGATTCTTAATATGTCAATAGGCTTTGTTACAATATCATGAGCCAATACCATGGCTAATCAATATCACATGCCAAAAAAACAATAACTCACTTCACATGACACTTGTTCATAGGACATTTTTTTAATTAACCAATTAATTGAAAGGGTAAAAATGACATAACTACTTTGAAGATAAATCCAACCATTGATTTGTGTATACTACTATGAATATTCTAGAATATTCTATAGATTTTAAATCCATACCATCCACCTAATAATTATTGATAATTAAATTAAAATTATGAAAGCCGTATTCCAAATATATATATATATGTTTTGAATTTTGAAATTTATTATCAAAATTAAATTTCTTTACTTGCAGGTTAGAATTAAAAGTTAGAATATCCCAGAATAAAGGAAATGTGATTTCGAAGTAAAGAGAAATTTTTTAAAGATATTTGGTTTATGCATGTATTTAAAGTTTGAGTAGTTTTTAAGTAGCTTTCTTTTCTCCCTTGTTTTTTTTATATGGATTGGATTATTATATTTTTTTGTCCTTTATTTTGATATCTTTAGAGTGGAAAATTAGGAAGAATCAACTTGTAAGGTCATTTTTATCGGCAAGTCTCAATTTGTAGAATTAGGGTCTAAAAACTTTTGGGGTCAATTTGAGGCATGGAACGAAGTTTTTTTTTGTGTCAAATATATTCTACATAATTATTGGATTATGTGTTTCTATTTGACACTTAGAAACCTTTCTAGTGGTGTAAGAATCACATCAATCGTAGTTTAGATGCAAAAGTTATGCCTCCTGCAAGTTAACCCATCATGATTGACCACCATGGTTTGATAGGATGCCATGTTAACCCACATTTCTCATGTAAAGGGGATTGCCCCACGTGAACTATGAAGAAGAATCTAAAAGGCTGAAATTTGTAACTCTAGTTGAGAGTTGAAGGATTCAAACGTAGCTCCTAGTTGGCTACTAGGTTATGTTAAAATTGAGTCACTAGGAGGAAAATGAGTTCCACTATATTCTATTATATCTAGTTCCATAGTAGAGCAGAGCAACTGGAAATGGGAGTTAGAACACTAACAAACAGAGTTAGTGTTTTGTAGCATCCTAAAAACCCACATAAGTAACTCCATAGAGAGTGCCTTCTCATTTGTACTTGCAATATTTCCATACCAAACAAAATAGAGTGGAGCATCCTAATGAGTCTCATTAATAGGTACAGTTTGAAGATCAATATTCCATCCTCTAGCCTTCAAATTAACCTTCTCTTACATTAATTAATATTTCTTGTTATATTACACTTAGTAAGAGGAGTAAAAGGTGTTTGTCATAGTGTGTGGCCTAATGTGGTTTAATTGCAGGAAAATGAAGCATTTTTTAGGCTATTACTATGCAGGGGCTTGATGGAGACAACTAGTAGAGAATCTAGACGGTTTTTCCACCACCTTAACTTCCTAAAATTGACTTGGGATCACAATATCCTCTCTCACCATTTCAAGTTCATTGGCAGCCAAGTGACTCCTAGTCCAAGTGAAGATCAAGAGGGATAAGATCCTTCATTTTCGAGATTAAGGAGGGAACCACTCCCACTTTCAATGCAACTGCTTCAACTACCCTTTTGTATAAATAAATTAGAAGAAGAGCTCATTAGGATTCAAAGTTTTTGTTCAGCTAGGTGTAACTATTGAGCTTCAAGCTTGACATTGTTATTTTCAACTTTTATGTGATGTATTAGAAATGCACTTTTTGATAATGAGAAGTTGGATTTTAAGCTTCATTTGAGTTAGTTTTAGAGGGTTGAGACCCTTGGGTTTGGGCCCAAACCAGAGGCTTTGGTCCCTCTTCTTGTACTTATATTTCTTCTTGATTCCAATCAATTCATAGTTTCTTGCATTTCAGTAGAGATTAATCTATAAAATCCTATGGTTGAAGCCTCTACATCACCTCTCTTGTGGGAGAATGAGTGGAAGAATTTACAACCACATTCCAAAAAGATTGTGTTTACGATTTTGTAAAAATCAATTAGTGTTGGTTGTCATGTTTTACATTTGATTTATGTATCTTAGAAGTTAGTTTAGTGGTTAGATCAGTGGTATTGCATCAATTAGATGTTATTTAAATTCAAATCAATATTTTCCATCATAAGTTATTTCATTTTGTTAATGATAAATGGATGCACACATGTGATTGATTGTAGGGCTGGTTGATATAAAGGGAAGGGCACCTTCACCACTTACATCCTAAGCTCTGTCATCTTCTCCTTCCACTTCTAAAATCTGTCCCAAGACCTTGTTTTATAAGCCATTATGCCTAGTACACCGAGAGAACTCATCCCAGTGCAAGATAGGCCTTCGAAAGGTCCTGAGCTTGGCTAGGGACTCAAACCAACCTCCCTCCATTTTCTTCAACTTCCATCCACCTCTCATACCCTCAAGATAGTGTTTCACCTTCAAAAACCACTCGTATGCCCTCTTGTAGCATTATAGGTTTGCATGTGGCATTACAAGCCTCTTGTACTAATCGCTTGTAGAAAACTTGTAGCAACATTTTCCTTCGTCATTTTTTATCCCCACTGTAACTTTGACTTAACATAGATGCATAATGACTCCCATCTATGATTTTATGATCAAGCAAAGCTCTGAGGCCTCTCCAACCCTTCCTTTTCTTCACACAAAAAAAGATTAGAGTTAGTTTCTTTATCATGCAAGTAGGTTACTAAATTATAAGCAAGTGTGAACTAGGTAGATGGTACATGAAATTTTGATTGGTAATTAAATGAGTTATGCAAGATAAATTAGCTTCCTTTATGCAGGTAGATGAGGTAATTTCATGAATTCCGCAAGATAACATAACTTTCTTTCTGTAAGTAGATTAGCCTTTGTCCTTTAATGAATTGATTAGTTAGCATTTACAAGTTGAGTGAATGGCATTTCTATTTTCATAGCTAGAAGAAATTTCCAATTGTACCTTTATCAGCAAGCTTTCATTCTAATTGAGTAAGAGGAAGGGTCTCTGAGCACTTTTTTAGATAATATCATAAATAAGGGTGGCATGAGTGGAATCTTATTTGTTGTGCATATAGCACTGTCACCTCGAAGTTTATACGAACCCTGGGTTGATAATTTGAGATGAAGAGCCCTTGGGAGTTGCAACATTCTTTGTGCAATACCAGGGTTCACCACAGCCTCACCTTTTAGCTGGGTTTTCTCCCATAAGGGTTTCTCAGAGCACATCTTTGTGTTTCATTGTGGTTGATGTGTGATCATTTTTGTTGTTCTATATTTTCCACATTTTAAGATATTTCATGCATAAGCAAAAAATAAATAGTTAACAAATCTATAATCTAAAGGAATTTAACCCTCGTAGTATAGGTTTCAGTTTATTTTATCAAATCTATTGTGATGAAATGTCCAATGAAATATCCATGATAGTTTATAGATCTATTTTCAACATTTTCTATCCAATATTTTCAAATATGAGTACACTATATAAATTTGTATGAATTTGAATTAAAAGACAATAAATATATTTGGTGATCATGAATATTCTATTTGAAAAGAAAAGGTGATCAAATTTATCTTTGGTGTCCAACTTCTCAAAGACTAGTCACCACAATCAACATGATCAACCTAGCAAAGACATATATCACTTCAATGCAAAGCTTATATTCAACAAAGCTACCATAACAAGAGTTACTATTTTGTCAAAATCATCTAAACAAATCTCAATTATTGAACTACAAGGGAGTACTATTATGTTATTGTCTCCAAAACATATCTTACAATCTTGAACACACAAAGTTACATTTAACTAAGTTCTAGTGACAAAGGGTTATTATTCCATCAACGTCACCAAGACAAATATCACAAGCTTAGACAATGGGGGTATTATTCCATTCTAATAGGGCCTAATGCTCACAACCATTATGCTCCTATAACTACATCACACCCACTCATTTCAATGAAAAGCATGTTTGTTTTAAAGAATTAGTCCCGCATTTGGAGTTACACATTTCTTGCACCACTACATTTCATAGTACCTCCATTAGCTATTATGATTTGAGAATTTTTCATCACATGGGAATAATAAGATGTTTTTTTATGACTTGATGATGGATGAAATTATTGGTATTTTCACTGTCAATTAAGATAATCACCTTCTTATGCTTAATATATCCAATCAAGGTTTTGGAACTTATAATTCCAAACAAAGCATTCGAAGGGAAAACTAGGGATCCTCACATAGGGGCACTAGAGTGGATACTTTATTAACTGTACACTTTCCAATATCTAGCTCAACCATGTCTTCCTCTAAAATTTCCTAGGATGTGCCTACTATAGCCATATCTATGACTAGTAATTTATATTATTTACATTTATGCCCTTTGGAAGAAATTTCATCACAATGATAATAGAGGCCAAGATGTTAACATCTTACTGCTTCTACTAAGGTCAACTTGTGGAGCTAAAAGGGATAACAATGAGGTGGAGTAGGCATAATAGAGGGTCACTATGCATCCTCAATACATTGGCAAGAAAAATATTATTCCATTTGGCCCACCCATCCTACTAGATCTAAGCCATCAAACATATTTAGATCAATCTTAGACCTTTGTGCATTATATGGGGATAAGTGTCATGAAAAATGACTTGTTGTGATGATTCCCCATGATCAATTGGTGATATTCAATCATTCTAAATATTCAGTTAGTCATAGATGGAGTACTTTAAAGAGGATATTTGGTTGTTAAGGTTAGCTTACACTGATGACTAGAGACTTGAGAGAGATGTTTCATTTTGTCTTCCAAGCCACCGAGGCTATGGATTGTGTCTTCCATGTTACTATGTTTGTTCTCCATTCATATGGCACTCATGAGGCCACTGGGATTGATGTGCAAGGTTACTGAAGAGCTACACCACTATAGGTAGCGGCATGCAATGATACTTTGGGGATGGTTCCTTGAAGTAGTCTAACTAGGCCTTGGATCACTTCTAGACCAATTTTTTTATTATTAGTGGATGTTATATCAATGAAATTGTCAATTTCCTGATATTCTCAATTTTGTAGGAATCTCCCCACTTATACTATAGAGACTATTGTTTAACAAGGTGCTAAGAGTAAATCGGTGTCAATGGATATATCTCTTTAATATACTATGGATTTCCACAATATTGCTCAATTAATTTTTCATAATAATAAATAAAAAAAATCAATTATACACTTAGTCATACTACCTAATTACTAAATATACCAAAATAATCTTACAAATTATTATCCTTATTATACTATAATAACTAAAACATTAAAAAGTTTTTATACTAGTATTGGTTTTATGCAGCTAAAAGAACTTTCAATATCCCCAAAGGTACATCAAAATTAAATCCATGAGCTAATAGTATTTGACATGGTACTGGTCACTAAGTAGCATCAAAGAGCATCAAACGTGTACAAAAGCATCTAAGTGATTTCATTTATGTATGCTTCCCAATTATAACTTTACCTACTTTCTTATATTTAAAAATATCAAAACATATCTCTAGTCTAAAATAATACTCTATTGTTCCATTATAATACCTGTACTTCTGCTAGAAAAGTGACGAGAACCAATGGCTTTGATGTGTACGTGAGAAACTTATACGTAGCACAATTCACGAATAATTCAAATAAAAGAAAAACGTGGTCCAATGGCCTAATTAAATTATAATGTTATATAGTTAAGTTTGGAATAATATTAAATTCAAGTTTTATAGTTAGCAAGATAGTGTTCTAATTTTTAGAATTTTAAATTTTAAATTGTAGTATCATATAATTAAGTTTGGAATTATATTAAATTTAAATTTTATTAATAAATTAAATTTATTATAGTTTAATTAATAAATAAAATGTTTTTTTTAAGAATGGGAGTGTTTTAGGTTTTTTGAGATTATAATATAATCTTATTTTAACCATAAAAAAATATTATTTTATTTTAAATTATATATATAAATTATAAAAAAAAAATCATTTTATTTATTAATTAAATTGTTTCAAATTTATTAATAAAAAAATATATATATTGAAACTTTTACCATATAAAATTTCTAATATTCAAATTGAATCTAAATTAAAAAAATAAAAAATAAATAAATAAATTAACTTATCTAAAACATAATTTTAAATATACACACCATTTTCATGGAACTTAAAAAGGAAAATTCCGATACTACAAAGTATTCATAGCTCCTCACACAAGACAACATATACAAAAAGATATGTTCATGGAACTTAAAAAGAAAATTCCAATACTGCAAGGTGTTCATAGCTCCTCATACAATACAACAAAGACAAAAAGATGTTTTTACTTTTCTAATTAAATATACTTTAATATTAGATAATGACATCTGAGTCAAGCACATGTCATATTTCTACACAACTTGCAGTGGAAAACAAATGGAAGGACTTAGGGATTGATAAAGCACATCAAATCATACATGATGGCAGAGAATGGGTAAACATCAAAACTATCTTAGAAAGGAAACAAACATTGTATATAACCCAGGAATGGCAAAACAATGATAAACATACCAAATCAGATAGGGTATTTAAAAAAAACAAATGGACATATTGTATTATAAAATTGTAGTGTGTTCTAAGTTGTCTTGAAAACTCAAGAAGCCAAAACCTCGGAACTGTCAGACTTGCCAACATGAAACTCTGGCATTGAACCAAATACTCTTTCAATACTCCTGGGAAGGGTCACCACATTAAATTACAAATTTTATTATAAGTTTGTACTTATTTTAATGATACATTTGATTTGTATTTATTTAGATAATGAATGGAGTAAGCTAAATAATAATACATTTAATTTCTTTTTAGTTTTAAAACCTAATAAGAATTTTAGAATGACTTTTCTATATCGAATGAGAGTTTTCTTTAAAAATTGATTTTATTGGATTAAAAATTATTTTGATTGGATTAAATTTTAGTTATGAAATTTTGTTTTTAAAGATTTTGATTTATTTTTAAAGATAAATTAGGATTATAAAAACAAAAAATAGAAATAAAAAATATTTTGTTGAAAAAATAATTTAATCTCTCTGATAAAGTGTTATTTTAGATAGGATAAGATTTGGGTTGTCATGCCCACCACCTTCACGCAATTAATTTTTTAATTAATGTGTGAGGTACACGACATTTGCCTCACATGTACTAGCATGCAATTAAAACCTTGCCATGGGTTTTTGGCCATGGCGTGTAGAGTTGGTGGTTCAACTAGTGAGATGAATGTCAGAGCTGAGGGTTATTCCTTGGTCTCATGGAGCATACTATTTGAACATAGGAGGAAATGATATTTCTTGGTGTGGAATTTTCTAGTGATTTGCTTGAGGAGTAGAGATTTGTGGTTGGCCACATTTTAGTGCACAGAGGTGGTGTTCAAGTTCATATTTTGATGCAGACTTATACAGGAACACAACATAATACAGATAAAAACATAAACATTGAGATGTCGTAGAATAAAAATTCATTTCATTAATATCAAAGAACTGAAATATGCTCACATACAAAATGGAAATAAACTATATCGGACGGTGGTAGCTTAACTCTGAGAAGAGATGCGGCAATTTCATGCCTCTAAACTATGTTACAATGAGGCTCAAGGGGTTTTTTATTATTGAACAACAAGGGAAAACCCTAAGCAACCAAAACCCTAATCCTAGAGGATGGAACGCCAAGAGTTTGTGGGCCCCATTGGGGCTAGTTGGGCAGCCAACTTCCCAGGGTCGCAACTTGATCATATGATCTCCATTTTGCATGTATGATACCTCGTTGGAAAGATATCTCAGAGTACTACATGAGTTTCCAAAGGATTGTTGTAGACCTCAAAAAAACATCGTTTAAAGGGTCAAAACAACTCTAGAAGTTCAGGACCCGAAAAACTACTAAAAATAGTAAATGTCGCTACAATCAAGGAAACAGATGAAATTGACTGAAGGTATGGGTGGAATAGGTGAGTGACCACCAATGTCCACCCTGATGATTCCTCCCCCCTTAGGAAGCAATGGTCCCCATTGCATGCAGAGCCTTCATCAAGTGAGGAAATTTCTATTGAACCTAGTCCTTGGTGAACAACTTGCCCTGGTGAAGGCGCTACTTTGACATCTCGATATAGCTAGATCATTTTCTAGCAAGTGTTCTTGATCTATGTTTCCATGATCCTATCATTTTTGGAATGTTCGATGTAGCTTGGGTTGAGCTCTATTGGTGACAACTGCTCAAAAACGTTGGATGTGTCCAACAATGGGGGAAAATATGGTCGCAACTGGTCAACATTGAATACTGGGTGTAGGGCAAGGCATGGTGGAATGTTGAGCTTGAAGGCATTGTCTCCTACAACCTTGGTGATGGTCTACGACCCATATTGGAGCGAGCGAAGTTTGCAGTAGGGCCCAACGAGGCGCTCCTTTTGCAAATGTAACCAAACTTTGTCGCCCACCTAGAACGTGTGTGCCACCTAATGTTGATCATGACGTTGTTTGTACTTAGCATTGGCCATGTCCAATATGTCATGGACTTGCTAGTAGATATGTTGAATCCGCTCAATGAATTTTTTAGCCCTGTCAAGTTCAGCCTAGACATGAGTTGAATCTGCCTAAGTAGCTTCAAATGTTATGGCCACATCAATGGGACATAGTGGCTGGAATCCCAACCCCACCCGAAAGGGGTTATGGCCAGTTGAGCTATGGAGAGCTTTGTTATAACATTATTGGACATAGGGGAAGATTTCATCCCATGTGCATGGATGCTTCGAGTTGTACATGCACAGAATGTGCACGATCATCCTATTGGCAACCTCTGTTTGGCCATAAATTTGGGGGTAAAAGGCCACACACTTAACGAGCTTGCTATCCAGCATCGACGAGAGGCTTGACCAAAATGTACTCAAGAACCTGTCGTCTCGATCTGAGATAATGGAATGTAGGATCATAAAGTGTACCCACACTCGTTCAAAGAAGATATTAACAATGGCTTCTGCTATGATACTCTTCTTGCAGAATGCTAGAATGGCCATCTTAAAGAATTTGTCGATGACCATGAAAATGTAGTCATTTCCACGCCTAGTAGAAGGAAGGCTTGACACTTAATCCATGGAGATGGATTCCCAAGGAAGACTAGGAGTATATAGGCCTTGATTCTTGATGGTTGGTTTAGTAATGACGTAGGCAATGAAGGATCTGATGTACTTCCTAACATCCTGTCGAAGGTTTGGCCAATAAAAATACTTCTGCAACACTGCCACTATTTTCTTTACTCCAAGATATCTAGATACTTGACTTTAGTGTGCCTCCAAAATCATCTTCGCACACTCGCTCGAAGGAACACAAAGGTGTCCCAGGTGGCATAATAGTGCACCTGGAGATGAAAATCAGGAGCTTTCTTTCCTTACAAGAGCATCTAGTATGTGTTGTTGAATTTTGGATCACTCTTGTAAAGATGCGGCTACCCTGAATTCTTGTGTCCACAAGAGTCGAGCATAGTGGTCAATGCCATGACCGATGGTCACCTGAGGCCGTCTGCAACATTATTGGTGTCGCCCTTCTTGTACTTAATGTTCAAATGGAATTGTTGCAGTTATGTGGACCATTTCTGATGGCGATCGTTCTGCAACTTTCCTTGTGTTTGTATGAACTGCAGTGGTCAGTGGTCTGTGTGGATGATCATTTCCTTCCCCAAAATGTAATTCTTTTGTTGTCGGTAGGCCTACACAATGGAATACATCTCTTTTCCATTAGTGGCATATTTTTGGACTGTGTATGAAAGTGTCTCACTGTTATATGCCACCAGGTGCCCCTGCTGAGTAAGTATTGCACCAATAGCATAGTCAGAGGCATTTGTCTCAATCTCAAATGGTTGTTGTAGGTCTGGTAATGCAGGCATTAGTGCAGATTAGAGATGATGCTTCAACTCGGAAAACATCTTCTGTTGGGATTCAGACCAAAATAACTGTGCTTTCGCTCCACCCTTGGTGATTTGACTCAAAGGCCAAGTGATATGAGAGAACCCCAATACAAACCTGCGGTAAAAATTGGCAATACCTAGAGAGCTGCGAAGCTTTGTTAGAGTGGATGGGGCTGGCCAATTCTGAATAACTTGTATCTTGGCTAGGTCCACATGCACACCTCGCTAATCAATTATGTACCACAAATATTGAACCTGGATCATACAAAAAGTGCATTTCTCCAAATTGTCACACAATATGTGTTGTCGCAAGGTTTGGAGGACTTGTCGAATATGGTGGATGTGCTCTTCCCAACTCTAGTTGAAGATCAGAATGTCGTCCAAATACACTACCATGAATGAGTTGGTCAAGGGCCACAAGATGTCTTCCATCAACCTCATGAAGGTTGTGTTGGGATTCGTCAACCCAAAAGGCATGACCATCCATTCAAAAAGGCCCTCCTTGGATTTGAAGGCAGTCTTCCACACATCGGAGGGTTCAATTGGTACCTAGTGATAACCAAAATTCAAGTCAATCTTGCTGAAATATTTGTCCCCCTTGAGCTAGTCTAGAAGGTCATCAATCTGTGGGATTGGATACCTATTTTGGACAATGATCTTATTCAACGCCTGATAGTCAATACAGAGTCTCCAGGTCTCGTCCTTCTTCTGTACCAACACAATCAAGCTCCCATAGGGTGATGAACTTGGACTGATGTGCCATTTTTGCAAAAAATCCTAAATCTGCCTCTTGATTTCATCGTTTTCCATAACAGAATATTGATAGATTGGCCTACTGGGTAGTGACGCAGTTGAGGTCAGATCGATGGACTGTTTGACCTGACAGTGTAGGGGTACCCTTGTGGGTGAGGTGAAGATGTTCTTGTACTTCTCCACGACCTTGTCAATCTGTTGCTACCATGTGTAGGATCCATGTCTGGAGGCCGTGAATGCGGCCACAATATTCTCCTTGCCCTGAGGGCTAATCATAGGGAAGACAAAGTTCTTGGTATGGGAAATGATCTTACTGAATTTCTTCACAAATACTAAAGAGATGGAAGTAGGTGGTGCCACCTCTGGTATCTTTTATAACATGTTTCCCGAAGAAATAATAGCAGTGCGAGGCCTAGACTCATACACAACATGACGCTTCCATAAGTATGGTTGGCCTAATAATACATCACAGACTTCAAGAGGAGAAACATCACACAATACCTCATCTGTGAAGGGCTTGATGTTGTAGAGAAGGAAACACTACTGCCTGACGCAAAGATATCGTTCTTTGTGAACCCACCCAATGGTGTACAACTATAGGTGTGGTGTGGCTAGTAGGCCCAACTGCTTCACAACCTCTGCTGAAATGAGGTTCCTTTGGCTTTCACTATCGACAATGAACCGCAACAAAGAACCCTTCACCTACATATGTGAGTGGAAGAGCTGCTCCCCCTCCTCTGGATCTTCGGGCTCAATCTTCTAGATATTAGTGGTGGCAATGGTGGCACTAGGCTCTGCATCAAAAATTCACTTCCATTTTGCATTCCCCTTATCGGGTTCTGTCTCAAAGTTGGAACATGCATCTAATTCATAATCTTTCACCTTGGCCACCAGTGACTGCTTGGATCAACACTCACTTGTGTTATGAGTGGGGCTCTTAAGGAACTCACACCATTTCCCTATGTCCTTCATTTTCACGGTTTTTTTCTTTCCTTGTGACTTCAACAGGTTGTCCTGGGCTGCCCCGCCTTGGATTTGTCCTTTGTTTTGCAGTTTAGGAGTTCCTTTCCCTTGTTTCAGATTCGCAAATCTAAAGTATCGCTTCTTCTATTTAAATTTCTGCTCGATCTACAATGTATCGATAGGCGGCGCCAAGCGAGGAGATGTCTAGGAACTCCATCTCATCCTGTATGTACTTGTGTAGACAACCACGGTACTTGAGTACCAAATGCTACTCAGAATCCTTGATAACCAACTTCATGTGAAGGGTATGAAAAATATTTGTGAACTCTTGCATGTCTTGGTGCCTTCCCTGTTGCAGTGTGGTCCACTTTATGTATTTATCTTCATAGCTCCTGACAACGTAGTATTTTACCTTGATGGCATCTCAAAAATAATTCCAAGCGAGTGGGACTGAAAATAATGAGGGTTCCCTCTCCTCCTTCTATTCACAGTAGGTTTCCCACCAATCCTTGACATGGGGGGCAGATTTAAGGAGTGTGTTATGCTCCTATACCAATAGGTGTCATATTTCATGATTGACTGATGAAATGCCACATATGTTCATCCTTTCCATGCTGCAAAGGTTCCATATTTAAAAAAAAAAACCAAAAAATTAAAAAATGAAAAGAGGGTATGCCCTAAAAGAAAGATCAAAGGTCAAAAAGAATGAATTAGTCAAAAAGAAAGAAAATGAACCCCAAATGAAGAAGACCAGGAAAGTGTGCTAGTCCAAAATGCCACTACTGTCCCATTTTGCATAAGAATCTCATTGTGTGCAATTGGTTGACTCTTGCCTCAGTTGATGGATGGCCAAACAGCTTAATCTTGGCCAGTTTCTGTTTAAATTTCTTGTTTTAGAGATAGAGAATAAAATCCGTCCAAATAGTTCAAGCTTGGTAGATAAATAGTTAGGTAGATAAGAAAAGGTGCTCAATAGGTAAATTTGAGCCCCTGGAGGAAATAAGGGCAGACTTAGATAGGATGGCAGTTAAAAGAAAAGAAGAGAGTAAGGGCTTGCTAGTTTAAATGCACCCAAAGGAAAAAGGGAGAAAAAATGTTAGATTCAGTAGGCTGGGTAGGAAGTGTTGATGTTGTAGAAGCAGGCTTATGAGTAATTTTGTCTTTTAAAGATGATTCATCTCATGGATATCATAAGCACAATGGCAATGGTTTGGCTACAAAACAGATGATGCATGTCTAACTTCCCCTCGCATTTCTCTCAAAACATTTACTAACCTCCCCACAAGGACATTGAGATCTGCCCAGTGCTCCAAAAAACACTTCATTTCATGAAAAAGACTAAGTGAAACTCTGTTTTTTCTTAGGCAAAGGAAGCCACATTTCTTGTGTAAAAAAAAATCCTTTTCATTTCCCTAAGCCTAAGTTTTTCACTTTTAACTTAGTGCTTTTGTTTAAACATATCTTTCATATTAACATATTAACTTTATATTATAATTCCTACATAATATTTCCCCCCATGCCCGTATTATATAAATATATGAAAAAACCCCACAAAATTTAAATACCCTGCCCCGGCTAACTATAGCTATATATCATTGTATTTTCGGAATTACTGGTTCATCCGGAACCATGTATTAACCCTTTGTGTGCGCGACCATGAGATTTTTTTAAACTCTGGTTAAACAAATAACCAAACTTGCAAACCTTACCAACGAATAAACCCGAAATCGTTGAAAAAACATTAAATAATGGATGGACCCCGCGTTGTAGCCCTCCGCCATGTCCATTAAGCGCTGACCGTCGGATCATGGCCCACAGATCGGACGGCCCACAGCAATATCGCTAGCCCTCCGCTGCCTGTACTTTAGCGCCCAGGGGATGGTGGTATTGCCGCCGTACCTTGGGACAGGTGGCGGCCTCCCGCATTGCTCGCTACCCTCCCCTCCGATACCACCTTTGTCCAAAAGTGGTGCGGGGCCAAAACCGCTTATCGCCCCCCCGCTGCCTCCCCGCTGACATCATCCTCGCGTCATCAGCCAACGTCATAACCACGTCATGCCGACGTCACCCGACCAAAACGCGCCAAAAGCCCGCCAAAGTCAATTTTTTGTTAAAAAAGACGTGAAAACGGAATTTTCACTCATTTTCACCTATTTTCTCCACAAGATTGGTGCATGTGATTTAAGTCCCAAAGCAGCGCTCAATCATACAGTCCGCCACCAAGCCAAACAGAGTCCACAGTTTGGTCTTCCAGCTCGTCCTGCAACCTGCAATTCGCACAGCGCGCTGTAAAAGACAGGTATTTATCTCAATTTCATTCCCAAAACCCTGTTAATTTCAGTTTTCTTTGAAAACTATCCAAAGCAGCCAAATTTGAGTTAAATTCACCATACTACCTTCAACAAGCGCACCAGAACAACTGTTTTTGCCCCTTTTTACCCAAAAAACCCGCGAACTTCGTTTTCCTCTGTAAATTTTACCCAGTGAGTCAAATTCGAATCGACTTCGGTCTGCAATTCCCAGAGAAAAGCCCCAGAGTTGTCATTTTACCTATTTTTGCTACAAAAACCCAAATTCCAAGTCAAAAAATCACAGAAAATTGAGCAATGGAAGCTCCAGTGGCCCTGAACATTGCTCCCCTCAATGCACCTCAAAAGGACTTGGAGTGGTTGCCCATAGCTGATAGGGATTTTCAAATACAGGACTTAACTGGTGACAAAAACCATCTCCAAGCTTTCTGTGAAATTAGGAACAGTGACCTAAGCAAAATTGATCTCTATGGTATATGGGAATCCAATCTGCCCAAATACTATCTCCCCTTAATAAATGTATTCCAGGATGTAATCCACCTGTGTTGTGCCAATTATAAACCTATCAAAAGAGCGGTTATGACTCCAACTGTAACTGTCCTTTTTCATATAACTCTGGAGTCCATAAATGAGATGTTGCACTTCAAACCCACTGAGCCTCTGGCTCCTCTTTCCATGGGATATTTGCTGGAGCAAGGCTCTAAACTATCCACTGCAGAAATAGGCCAGATTTCCGAGTTATTTATGAGACCAGATTGCCAGCCCAAAGAGCCACCTACTTTTCACCATGTCTGGTTCAATGAAGCTAGAAGGTTCATTATTAATATGATATCCTATGTCCTGGGATTTAAGACAAGTGAATATGTTGATGAGACCATTTTAGCTTTGATGTCCATGTTTATTCCAGGACATCCTCCTGCTGTCAAATTTGACTTTGCTACTTTCATTGCCAACAAGATCCATGACCAATTCATGAATCTAGACAGAGAAGGAGTCTTCAATTATAGCTCTTATATATATCATCTGTTCTTGTACTATCAAACAAGCAGTTTTCAGTTTCCCATCAGAAAATTGGATTCTAAAGGAGAAAGGAGGTCTGTGATCTTTTGGACCTCAGTCTTCCATGAAGTCCATAACTCTCCTTACACTTACTGTGAATTCATTGATATGTTTATACATCCAGTCTCTTCTCTACTGATGAGAAATCATCCTCCTAAACTCTCTGGTAATATGCAGACAATTTTACAGCTCTCCAAAAGCTACAAAATAGGTGACTGGTACTTCTACCAGAATCACACTGAGATCAGGATATATGGCTGTGAGTTGTGCCCTTATAAACTGCCAAAATATGTGCCTATGAGACTGTTTGCTCTTGAATATTTCAGGCAATTTATCAACTCAGATTTGACTCACTTTTATGGTGCCAAGAAAAAAGCTCAGCTGAAATTAAGAAACCAGTTAGGCCCCTTCATTATTAACAAAAAGGAAGCATGACAAGATGCTGACAAGATATTGGGTGAACAATTCAAATTAAAGAGGAGCTTTTGGTGGGTAACCTATGACCCAAATGGATTCATCTGTGAAAGAAAGGTAAAAAATAGACTATCAGCCTATAATCATTGTAGGATCCCTGAAATAGAGTAGTTTGCTAATCAAGATGAGTGGGTAGAGGGCACATTGATAGAAGAGCTTACTGAGGAAGAAAAAATGGAACAAACTATGAAAAATCTAGAAAAAACTCTTGACGTGGACTCTTTTGGACATGTGTCTTTCAAATTTCCTTAGCAAACCGGGGTGGGCACATCATCCGCTGGAACTTCACAGCAACCTGCCCAAGAAAGCACTACACCAGCTGCAGGGATATCAAGGGGCAAAGAAGCGTTGGATTCAAAGCAGCACATAATGACATATCAGCGAGCAGCATCAAAGGAACAGGGCCAAGGGCAAATTCCTCCTGTCCAACCCAAAGCACCAGAGGTACCAGCATTATAGACTCCTCTAAATGAGGAAAAGGGCAGGAAAAGGGACAGAGAAGAGACCACACCTGTAAGTGGACCAGCAGAGCAACCAGGGGCAAAAAGGAAAAGAATAAATCCTCTACCTGAAGAGGAAATTATTGAGGAAATCATAGAAAGTCCAAGAGGTGAAAGGGCAACCAGCCCATAGACATCCCCAGTGGTAGAAACATCCACCAGCTCTCATAGGCAGGAATTGGAGAAACAACATAGTGTGGAAGTTTCCTCCACAAGGCCACAAAGCAAGCAAGGTTCTGATATCAAAAGAACATTCACAGACATCAAGGCCCAAAATGAGCCAATAGGACTGCAACTTTATGATCAGTTTCTCAAGATGACCCCCACCAAACAACAAAGGTTAATGTTTGCATATGACATTAAAGAAGGAAAAATGATCTTCAGCCACTTTAAGCCCAAAGTACAGCAGCCACAGTCAGCAGCTGACTACATAAGAACAAATCTAGAGGTCCTTGCCAAAGACCTTCACCCTATGAGCCAGATTGAGCTGCATAAAGAAACTGGGGAGATGGTCTACTCTACATTGGAAGATAAGGAAATGTTAGCTCAGAAATTGCAGAACTCATTGAACAACACATCTGCCCAACTAGATTTGGAAAAGGCATCTTCTTTAGCCAAGGACAACATGATAAAGTCCTTGGAAGAGATTATCATTGAGTTGAGACATGATCCCAAGGATGCCAAAGGAATAAAAGCATTGATGAAAAAGAAGGAAGAGGATGTTGCTGCAATCAGGAAACAATTGAAGCTGCCTATTACTATGCATCCACAAACTACAGAGGTTGTGCAGGAAAAAGTAGAGGAGGACATGATGGACTTGCTGATGAGAATGAATCAAAGACTAAGTGAGACAGAGCAGGAATTGGAAAAAGCATTGCAAGAAAAGTAGGGAGTGTCGACCTCCCAGCCATCTGAAGTAACTCCAGCAATTACAACTGATCCTCCCATAGTTACAACAACAGTGCCTCCCACTGTCACAACATCAGTAGCAGGTACTTCAACAACAACAGTAGTAGTAGGAAGCAACGCTACCATGACCATAGAGGAGTTAATAAAAGCTATGGAGGATTTAAAACTCCAAGTATTAGAATTAAAAGAGGCCAAAGAGAAATTGACAAAGTGAGAAATAAGTTATGACAAATCCAAAATGACTGTGGTAGAAAAGACAAGAGAGGTGAAAGCATTAGAGAATAAGGTAAAAACATTGGAAAAGGACCTCTCTTTAGATAAGCCTCTGGGAGAGATCAAGGGCATTTTGTGGGATAACATCAGTGAATACATTTGTAATATATGGAGATCCATTCAGGTTATATATGAGCAGATGGAATTGATAGCAGCAGCCCATGTGGAAATTTAAAAGGCAAGAAATTTATTGGGACATAAGCCCAAACAGGCCAATAGGCTGATCCATTTTTTGAACACTAAAACCAGGGAAGAACTAGCAGCATTGGACATTAGAGACAGGACAAGCACCATCCTAACAATCAAAAGAGTTCTAACCATGAGAACCCTGATGCAGAATTTGTAGAGGAAGAGTCAGGACACGCAAGTGGAGGTAAATTATTTTGTAGAAAAATTTGCAGTTTTGCATGAAAGGGGCTTGCCAAGTCTGGTGGGAAACAATGAACACCTGTTGAGGCAAGTCGAGTACTAGATCAGGTTGAATAGACATGCTGTTGATCAAGTAAATGCATCATCAAGTACTCGAGCAGAGAAGGTCCTTCCATCTGGCCAAACTCTCTACAACAACTTAGAAAATCTATTTTATATAGAACATGAAGTGAAACATCTTTTTTCGGTCCAGCCTAACTTCTACAGGTACACAGGTGCTGATGAGACTTTGATAAAGCTGCAAAGACATCAGTTACTAGAAGAACAGTGGTGGCAAAGCATGTTGGAAATCCTATAGACGGGTTTCAAACTTTTGTTTTTTCCCAGAATACAACAGATATCATAAAGCGGAGAAAAGGAATGGGTGGGAGTCTCGCGGGCTATTAATGTATTAAATCAAAATTAAATGTACCCGAGAAAGCTGAGCCATCAGCGTGGAATATCAGCAGAAACATCCACCAGCCCACTCACCAAGCTTACGGTCAACACATCTCACCAACTGAGCAGCCAACACAACAACATTTATTTCTGCATTCATTTCTCCCTGTTTTCAAGATCATTTACTTCTCCTGCAAAGTAGATAGAAGAAGTTATTACTAGATATTATCTCTTTGAGATATTTTGTAAACATTGTTGTACAAATACATCCCCAAGCGAAGTATTAGGGGTTGGTGATACATTTCTCAGACTGCGCTGTAACTCTGAAAATCTTCTGAATAAAAAGGCTACTGGAATGTGTTGTTGCTGAACTTTCTAGATGTGGAATTGATGGTAGAGGACTATGTTACAGAAATCCTGAATCATTCTGTGGATCAATAAGTCTTTCTTACTTGTGTTTTCAGTTTCTGTGTTTACTATATCATATATGTTTCATGAGCTGAATAACAGGGAAAAAGAATACCCCAGAACTTTCTTGACTGCACTCTGTGTTCAATCTCTGTTATTATTTATGTTTTCTTCTGAATTAGCATAAGAAGGAATTCTTAATTGCTCCTGTTGCCCCTGGTTCTTAAATATTGAATATATCTAGGGAATAATTAACTGCTCCCTATCAATAATCATCCATTTTCCCTCTGTCAACATGATGAAGGATTCTTAATTGCCCTTCTCCCACTGACTCCACCCCACCTGATTCCAGCTTACAAATTGTTTCATGGTTGATTACCTTGCTCTGTAGTACCACCCTCTGTCAAAGAAACCATATCCATCAGTTTATCCTCATAGACTCCATTAGTCCAATGGACTGAACTTCTCAGATTTTACACCCCTGTTCTGTAGAATATCACCATCCAAAAATAAAAAAAACCCTTGTAATTCATAACTAGCCTAACATACTTCAAAACAACGCTAAATCATAAAGAGAGAGCCATCACTGGATGCAGATTGGCTAGAAGCTGCATCTAAAAGATTGGTCTATGGTTACCTCGGTCGTATTCCCTTTTCTTACAACTTTTGGGGAACAACCTGAGTGATAACATCATTGGCGACTCCACTGGGGACTGAATGAATGTTTGTTACTGCTGTCTATTTTCTAAAGCTACAGATGGAGCCTGAAGTTAGCCAGTTAGCCTTTGAAACTGTTTTTTGATATGCAATTACAGGAGTAAATAAAATCTGCTTCAGTCTATCTCCAGCCTAGTTTTAGGCTTTGAACAACTGTCTCAAAGACTTGGTCAGTTTCCTTTTTTAATAGATCTTTACGAAATTTCAATATTCTCATTAAAACTTCCTAGAAACATATGTTGAAAGTTGTATCCTTCAAAATATTTCAAGAAAAAAACTAAAAATATATTCAGAAGTTGGCTCCAAAGAAGAAAATCCGTTACACCAGATCAAATCCAGATCCAAATCCTCCAACTATCTTTGAAAATCCTAATTTGATCCCTAGGAACCTTAGAAGCCGAGATAAGCAAGAAAATACTGTTGATTTACACCTTGACACAGCTCAGCAAAACCCTATCCAAACTAAGCTTACTGCTGGAAAATCACAAGTCCTTTCTGCCATTAATGTTCCTTCACCAAGTTCACCATTAGCACTTCAAAATATCTTTTCCACTCCCCCATCCACTGCATATATTTCCACTATTAGCCCTGTTCTTCCAGTTGTTACACTTTTCTCTGTAAATATGGCAAACCGATATGCTCCCCTGTAGTTTCCTGCAAATCCAGGCGCTATGCCTCAAGATTATCAAAGCAAAATTACTTATTTTGATGGTACTAGCACTTACACAACACAAAAACATACCAAGAAGATGACAGTTTATTTTGAGAACTATGAGATTGATGCCGATGATGTGAGAATGAAAATCTTTGTTCAAAGTTTAACTGGTGATGTGAGGACCTGGTTTAGGGCAGTCCCTGTAAACACTATTGCTGACCCAGATGCCCTTTATCAAGCTTTCTTGAACAGATGGGAAAAGAAAAAGGACCCATTACACATCCTATCAGAGTATGAAAGCTTGAAAAGAGACCCACAAGAAACTGTTCAAGATTATTGTGCCAGATTTAATAGTGTGTACAATGCTATTCCTCAGAATCTTAGACCTCCACCAGACTTGGCCTTGATCAAATTCCCTGATGGATTTGATTCTGACATGACTTACCAGCTTAGGGAAAGAGCTCCTCCAAGCTTAGAAGACATGCAGAGTATAGCTGTCAGTGTAGAAGCCAATCTGATTTCTAAACGAACTCGAGCTAGAGCTGAAAGGAGAACACCTTACAAAAAAGAACCCTCTGCATTTGAACAAAAGTTAGATGCAATTATTAAAGGAATGGATAGACTGTGTGATAGAGTAGAAACAATTGAGAGAAAATCTTCTTGGGAGGGTCAACCAAGTAACACCGGAAGAAATCCAAATTTCAGGAAAAAAACAAAATCCCAATACTGTAAAGGTCGGCCCTGACCAAAACATTAGACCTCCTTTCCAGGAGAACTATGCTGAAGCTTCAAATTCTAGTGAGCCAATAGAGGACACTCAAATTAACTTAATGGGTCTAAACAGTGAACAACAAATCTTTTTGTCCCAAGATGATCAAGAATCTCACACCTTTAATCAATTTCAAACCAAATCGGGGGAATCATTTGATTTTAGAGAGGGATATGATGCAGCTGTCTACAAGGTCCACAAGCAATATAAGCTGAGAAGCAGAATAATAGATGTTCCTGAACCCAATAAGCAGAAAGATGCCAAGCAGCCTAAAAAAGAAAAGGTTAATACCCCCCCTATACAACTCCCTGCTAGAACAGACTTCAACCCAAAAGAACCAACGGTTGAGGACATATCAGATAGCCCACCATCAAACAGTCAGCCCTCCACTTCCTTTCCTCTCAAAGAAAATGCAAAAGAACCTCCTAAAATTGATTTTGAAGTAGATTCAACTCATAACAGCACTCCTCATAAAGAAAAAAGCGTTGAAAACACAGCAGAAAAAGAAAACCTTGCTACCCGAAATTCAAAAATCCAAATTGAAAAACCTTTCAACCTTGAAACCGAAATATGCAAATTAAAGATGGCCATTCGACTGTCCGAATTGGCTAAACATAATGTCTATAGAGAACAAATCAGCAGATCACTTCAAATTTCAGAAAATAGAGATGCAGTGAATGTTCTAGATGACCAGCCAGAATTAATTTTTGGCCTTGAAGTAAATGGTAAGTCAGTAGATGGAGGTGTTCCTCTTTTCTATGTAAGTTTGAATATTCATGACAAAGTACTTCACAATGCAATGTTTGATTCTGGAGCTTCTCATAATTTAATGCCTAAATCTGTGATGGAAAAGTTGGACCTAGATATCACCCGGCCATACAAAGACTTGTTCTCTTTTGATTCTAGCCAGGTCAGATGTCTAGGCCTAATTAAAGGTTTGTGTGTATCACCAGTCCAATACCCTGCCAAGACAATCTTAATGGACGTAGTGGTAGCTGATATCCCACCAAAATATGGAATGCTTTTGTCTAAATCTTGGGGTGCAAAGCTCCAGGGATATTTACAGTTGGACATGTCCTATGCCACTATTTCAGTATTTGGCCAGCCAAAGAGAAACCCCAAAATTTTCCCATTTATTCCATGCATTCTGATATGGACTCTTTCATCCTATACAATGCTGAAATTTGCCCCCCAACTAATGACAAGGTTTTAGCATCAGCACAAGGAAAAAGCATAAATGAAGAATCTATTGCCCAAACTTTAGAAATTGCTGAAATAATTGATATAACAGACACACAAGGGAAACCACATGAAACTGAAAATCCAAATCTGCCTACTAAGCAAATTTTTAAAACTCCTGATGCTAGCTGTAATCAAGAAATCCTATGGTATCTAGAGTTTGATGGATCAGTTAATAAACTAGGAGCAGGGGCAGAATTTGGATACATAACATGCAAAATGATCATGCTGAAGGACATGCATACAAGCTGAATTTTAGATGCACAAATAACATGGCTGAATATGAAGCCCTTTTGCTAGGACTCAAATTGATCAAAAGCCTAGGGGCAGTTAGGATATCAATTTTGGGAGACTCTGATTTGGTTATTCAACAAATGAAAGGAAACTTTCTCACAAATGACCTCAGGTTAAGAGTTTATGGAGGGGCAGCAATCGAAATACTCAATACCTTTCTAGAATCACAGCTTGCCAAAATTCGAAGGAAACACAATTTGCATGCTCACAGTTTGGCAACATTTGCCAGCACTTGTAAACTGTCGTTTGAACCTAATCATCATTTTACTGTCGACATTAAACACAGGCCAACTGTGCCCGACAATGTAAAAAATTGGCAAGTGTTTGACAATGACACTCAGATTAATAATTTCCTGACTTTAAAAGAAGAATTTTCCGGCACAAATATAGACACAGTGACTGTTTGTGAAACTGATCAAATAGACAAAATTGAAACTCACATTTTAGCAGAAACAGTAAATCATATTCTACATCCAACAAAATTTACGAGTAAAGATTTACAAGGGCTGAAAGAAATAGACTTTGATGAAACCGTTGAAGGAGTGTCTCTAGTGATTGATTTAAAGGACAATTTTTTACCCACGGGTCTGACTCCTCTGGTAGACATTTTTTATTCAAATGACATCCCAAGGAAGCCCAAAATGCAGCCATTAAACACAGAAATTGAGGACTATAATATAGGCACTGAACAGAATCCTAAAATGATAAAACTGTCTAAAGCTTTGCCTCCTGACCAAAAGTTGAAATATATTGAACTGTTCAAAGAATTTCAAGATGTTTTTACATGGAGCTATGAAGATCTTAAATCCTATGACATTTCTGTGAGTCAGCATATAATACCCCTAAAAGAAAATCAAAAACCTTTCAAATAGAAACTTAGAAGGGTCAATCCTGTACTCCTTCCTCTCAATGAAAAAGAGGTCAAAAGAATGTATGACGCTGGCATAATTGCACCCATTACATTTTCAGAATGGATCTCAAATTTAGTGCCCACTGGGAAGAAAACAAGAGAAATAAGAATGTGTGTTGATTTGAGAAATCTGAATAAATTTTCTTTGAAAGATCACTACCCCTTACCTAAGATGGACCATATTTTACAAAGGGTAGTAGGTGCATCTAGAATTTCACTGCTAGATGGGTTTTCAGGCTTCAACTAGATCCTAGTTCACCCTAATGATCAAGATAAGACTGCTTTTACAACACCTTGGGGAACTTTCAAGTATGTAAAAATGCCTTTTGGACTCAAGAACGCAGGGGCAACATTTCAACGGGCCATGGACATAGCTTTTGCTAAATAAATTCATGATTTCCTGGTCATATATATAGATGACCTCACTGCCTTTTCCAAATTAGATCAGGAACACCTAGATGATCTCAGACAAGTGTTTTTAATCTGCAGCAAATATGGTATATCACTAAACCTAAAGAAATAATTATTTGGCCTAGAAGAGGGAAAATTGTTAAGTCACATAATCTCAAAAGAAGGCATTAGAATAGATCCAGATAGAATAAAACCCATTCTGCAAGTTCCTCACCCTAGAAATATCAAAGAACTTCAAGCTTTCCTAGGGAAAATCATTTTTTTAAGAAGATTCATACCCAACTTGATTGAACTGATAAGATTGTTGAATAACATGCTAAAGAAAGATTACAAAGTCAAGTGGACGATAGAAGCTAAATAAGCCTTTGAATAAATTAAAATAGCTTTAACCAAAACACCAGTCCTTACAAGCCCAAAATTTGACAGAGACTTTATAATCTTTTCCTTTGCATCTAGACATACTATTGCTGTTGTTTTATTACAGAAATATGACCAAGGATGTGAAAAACCCATAGCTATTTTCAGCAAAGCACTTAGAGATGCACCACTTAAATATCAAATCATGGAAAAACAGGCCTATGCACTTGTAAAAGCTATTAAGGACTTCAGAGTTTACATACTATACTCTCATGTGATAGCTTATGTACCAAATACTGTGGTCAAGGATATTCTAACTCAAGAAGGAATCGAAGGCAAAAGAGGCAAATGGATAGCTAACATTTTGGAATATGACATTGAAATTAAACCAACAAAGCTGATAAAAGGACAAGGATTAGCTAAACTTATGACTGAAACCAACTTTCAAGCCCTTGACATCAATGAACTGGATAATGAACAGGAGATGGCGACTCCACAAATCAATCAAGCCTTTTTACAATCACCTTGGTATGCTGATATAATTTATGTATTGTTAAACCTGCAGGCTCCTCTAGGGTTATCCAGAACTAAAAAGAGATTTCTGAAAATGAAAGCTTCAAAATTCTGTATTTTAGATAATGTTTTATTTTGGAAAAATCATGAAGGCATTTTACTGAATTGCTTAATAAAGGATGAAACTGACAAAGTGCTGAAAGAGTTTCATGCAGGGGACTATGGTGGACATTTGTACTAGAAATCAACTGCTGATAAAATCCTAAGGGCTGGATTTTATTGGCCCACCCTGTTTGCTGATGTAAAGAAATTTGTAACTTCTTGCCATAAATGTCAAATCTTTGAAGGCAAGAGAAAGCTTTTACCTCTACCCCTCAAACCAGTTTCCACTGAAAGACCATTTCAACAATGGGGTTTAGATTTCATTGGGGAAATTCACCCTCCCTCTTCTGGCCAGCATAAATGGATTTTGACTGCCACAGATTACTTCACCAAGTGGATAGAAGCCATCCCTTGTAGACTAGCTAATGATTCAGTGATCATGCAATTCTTAGAAGCCAATATCCTGTCTAGGTTTGGCTGTCCTGAAAAGATTATAACTGACAATGTTGCTGCTTTTAAATCCAAGAGAATGATTAATTTTTGTCACAAATATCACATTACCCTAGGCCACTCCACAACCTATTACCCTCAAGGTAATGGTCTAGCTGAATCATCCAATAAAATCCTGATCAACATCATTAAGAAAGTGTTGGAGGAAAACAAGAAAAACTGGCATAAGAAGCTTATTAATGCACTTTGGGCAGATAGATTGACTACAAAGAGATCCATTGGAATAAGTCCCTATGAATTGGTTTATGGCATGGAGGTTGTATTCCCTTCATCTTTGGGAGTCCCTGTCATAAAATTGCTGCAAGAAGTGCAGGCAGAACCCAATAACATTCAGAGAAGAATAAATCAGACTATTCATTTGCAGCAGACTAGAGAAGAGGTGTATCAAAGATCTCAAGTTCCACAAGAAAAACTCGAGAAGATATTTGATAAAAGGACAAAGGCAGAGGATTTCTTCATAGGAGACAAAGTACTGAAATGGGATTCCAGAAGGGAAGATAAAGGAAAACATGGAAAGTTTGACTCCATATGGAAGGGACCTTTTACTATTCAGGCTTCACAAGGAAACAACACTTACTTTTTGAAAAGCCCGGATGATACAGAAGCGGAAAAGGGACTAGTTAATGGTCGGATGCTGAAGCATTATTTTGATCTACTTTGTTGAGATGTCAGGACTCTAACTTGTACATAAAAATGTTTACTTTCTGCAGTTTATTACAGCAATAAGATAGGAAGGAAGATGTAGGAAATTTTGAGAAAAAGTCAAGGAACTGTGCCACCTTTTTGTATTACCTTTTTAGTTTATCAGAAGAATTGAAGAAGAAGACTTGGGAGCTGTAAATATGATGAAAAACATTCAGAAAAACTATCCAAAAAAGAGTTGCAATTGTTTGAATAAGCTTATGAGAAATATATATATGTTGCAGAGGTACAATTTTGTTTACTTGCAGCAAAGGGGAAATTTCAGAATGCAGCAAGAATTGAATATAAGGCCATCTGACCTGTTGTTCTTGGCTTTTCAGCAGGAAAAGCCATCCCCAAGTGGAGCCAGTGTTATGCTCCTATACCAATAGGTGTCATATTTCATGATTGACTGATGAAATGCCACATATGTTCATCCTTTCCTTGTTGCAAAGGTTTCATATTTAAAAAAAAAAAAACCAAAAAATTAAAAAATGAAAAGAGGGTATGCCCTAAAAGAAAGATCAAAGGGAAAAAAGAATGAATTGGTCAAAAAGAAAGAAAATGAACCCCAAATGAAGAAGACCAGGAAAGTGTGCTAGTCCAAAATGCCACTATTGTTCCATTTTGCATACGAATCTCATTGTGTGCAGTTGGTTGACTCTTGCCTCAGTTGATGGATGGCCAAACAGCTTAATCTTGGCCAGTTCCTGTTTAAATTTTTTGTTTTAGAGATAGAGAATAAAATCCGTCCAAATAGTTCAAGCTTGGCAGATAAATAGTCAGGTAGAGAAGCAAAGTTGCTCAATAGTTAAATCTGAGCCCCTGGAGGAAATAAGGGTAGACATAGATAGGATGGAAGTTAAAAGAAAAGAAGAGAGTAAGGGTTTGCTAGTTTAAATGCACCCAAAGGAAAAAGGAAGAAAAAATGTTAGATTCAGTAGGTTGGGTAGGCAGTTTTGATGTTGCAGAAGCAGGCTTATGAGTAATTTTGTCTTTTAAAGATGATTCATCTCATGGATATCATAAGCACAATGGCAATGGTTTGGCTACAAAACAGATGATGCATGTCTAACTTCCCCTCACATTCCTCCCAAAACATTTACTAAGCTCCCCACAAGGACATTGAGATCTGCTCAGTGCTCCTAAAACACTTCATTTCATGAAAAAGACTAAGTGAAACTCTGTTTTCTCTTAGGCAAAGGAAGCCACATTTCTTGTGTAAAAAAAATCCTTTTCATTTCCCTAAGCCTAAGTTTTTCACTTTTAACTTAGTGCTTTTGTTTGAACATATCTTTCATATTAACATATTAACTTTATATTATAATTCCTACATAATATTTTCCCTCATGCCCGTATTATATAAATATATGAAAAAACCCCACATTATTTAAATACCCCGCCCCGGCTAACTATAGCTATATATCATTGTATTTTCGGAATTACTGGTTCATCCGGAACCATGTATTAACCCTTTGCGCGCGTGACCATGGGATTTGTTTAAACTCTGGTTAAACAAATAACCAAACCCACAAACCTTACCAATGAATAAACCCGAAATCGTTGAAAAAACATTAAATAATGGATGGACCCCGCGCCATAGCCCTCTGCCATGTCCATTAAGCGCTGACCATCGGATCATGGCCCGCATATCGGACGGCCCGCAACAGTATCACTAGCCCTCCGCTGCCTGTACTTTAGCGCCTGAGGGATGGTGGTATTGTTGCCGTACCTTGGGACAGGTGCGACCTCCCGCATTGCTCGCTGCCCTCCCCTCCGATACCACCTTTGTCCAAAAGCGGTGCGGGGCCAAAACCGCTTACCACCCCCCGCTGCCTCCCCACTGACATCATCCTCGCATCATCAGCTGACGTCACAACCACGTCAGCGCCACGTCATGCTGACGTCATCCGACCGAAACGCGCCAAAAGCCCGCCAAAGTCAATTTTTTGTTAAAAAAGACGTGAAAACGTCATTTTCACTCATTTTCACCTATTTTCTCCACGAGACTGGTGCATGCGATTTACGTCCCAAAGCAGCGCTCGACCATACAGTCTGCCACCAAGCCAAACAGAGTCCACAGTTCGGTCTTCCATCTCATCCTGCAATTCACACAACGCGCTGTAAAATACAGGTATTTACCTCAATTTCATTCCCAAAACCCTGTTAATTTCAGTTTTCTCTGCAAACTGTCCAAAGCAGCCAAATTTGAGTTAAATTCACCATACTGCCTTCAACAAGCACACTAGAACCACTGTTTTTGCCCATTTTTTACCAAAAAAACCCGGCAGACTTCGTTTTCCTCTGTAAATTTCACCTAGTGAGTCAAATTCGAATCGACTTCGATCTGCAATTCCTGGAGAAAAGCCCCAGAGTTGTCATTTTGCCTATTTTTGCTACAAAAACCCAAATTCCAAGTTGAAAAATCATAGAAAATTGAGCAATGGAAGCTCCAGTGGCCCTGAATATTGCTCCCCTCAATGCACCTCATAAGGACTTGGAGTGGTTGCCCTTGGTTGATAGGGATTTTCAAATACAGGACTTAACTGGTGACAAAAACCACCTCCAAGCATTCTGTGAAATTAGGAACAGTCACCTAAGCAAAACTGATCTCTATGGGATATGGGAATCCAATCTACCCATATACTATCTCCCCTTAGTAAATGTATTCCCAGATGTAATCCGCCTGTGCTATGCCAATTATGAACCTATCAAAAGAGCAGTTATGACTCCAACTGGAACTGTCCTTTTTCATATAACTCCTGAGTCCATAAATGAGATGTTGCACTTCAAACCCACTCAGCCTCTGGCTCCTCTTTCCATGGGATATTTGCTGGAGCAAGGCTCTAAACTATCCACTACAGAAATAGGCCGGATTGCCAAGTTATTTATGAGACCAGATTGCCAGCCCAGAGAGCCACCTCCTTTTCACCATGTCTGGTTCAATGAAGCTGGAAGATTCATTATTGATATGATATCCTATGTCTTGGGATTTAAGACAAGTGAATATGTTGATGAGACCATTTTAGCTTTGATGTCCATGTTTATTCCAGGACATCCTCCTGCTGTCAAATTTGACTTTGCTACTTTCATTGCCAACAAGATCCATGACCAATTCATAAATCTAGACAGAGAAGGAGTCTTCAAGTATACATCTTATATATATCATCTGTTCTTGTACTATCAAACAGACAGTTTTCAGTTTCCCATCAGAAAATTGGATTCTAAAGGAGAAAGGAGGTCTGTGATCTTTTGGACCTCAGTCTTCCATGAAGTCCATAACTCTCCTTACACTTACTGTGAATTCATTGATTTGTTTATACATCTAGTCTCTTCTCTACTGATGAGAACTCCTCCTCCTAGACTCTCTGGTGATATGCAGAAAATTTTACAGCTCTCCAAAAGCTACAAAATAGGTGACTGGTACTTCTACCAGAATCACACTGAGATCAGGATATATGGCTGTGAGTTGTGCCCTTATAAACTGCCAAAATATGTGCCTATGAGATTGTTTTCTCTTGAATATTTCAAGCAATTTATCAACTGAGATTTGACTCACTTTTATGGTGCCAAGAAAAAAGCTCAGCTAAAATTAAGAAACTAGTTAGGCCCCTTCATTATTAAAAAAAAGGAAGCATGACAAGATGCTGACAAGATATTGGGTGAACAACTCAAATTAAAGAGGAGCTTTTGGTGGGTACCCTATAACCCAAATGGATTCATCTGTGAAAGAAAGGTAAAAAATATACTATTAGCCTATAATCATTGTAGGATCCCTGAAATAGAGTAGTTTGCTAATCAAGATGAGTGGGTAGTGGGCACATTGATAGAAGAGCTTACTGAGGAAGAAAAAATGGAACAAACTATGAAAAATCTAGAAAAAACTCTTGACCTGGACTCTTCTGGACAGGTTTCTTTCAAATTGCCTCAGCAAACCAGAGTGGGCACATCATCCATTGGAACTTCACAGCAACCTGCCCAAGAAAGCACTACACCAGCTGCAGGGACATCAAAGGGCAAAGAAGTGTTGGATTCAGAGCAGCACATAATGACAGATCAGCCAGCAGCATCAAAGGAACAGGGCCAAAGGAAAATTCCTCCTGTCCAACCCAAAGCACCAGAGGTACCCAGCATTACAGACTCCTCTAAATGAGGAAAAGGGCAGGAAAAGGGACAGAGAAGAGACCACACCTGTAAGTGGACCAGCAGAGAAACCAAGGGCAAAAAGGCAAAGAATAAATCCTCTACCTGAAGAGGAAATTATTGAGGAAATCATAGAAAGTCCAAGAGGTGAAAGGGCAACCAGCCCTCAGATATCCCCAATGGTAGAAACATCCACTAGCTCTCATAGGCGGGAATTGGAGAAACAGCATAGTGTGGAAGTTTCCTCCACAAGGCCACAAAGCAAGCAAGGTTCTGATATCAAAAGAACATTCACAGACATCAAGGCCCAGAATGAGCCAATAAGACTACAACTTTATGATCAGTTTCTCAAGATGACCCCCACCAAACAGCAAAGGTTAATGTCTGCATATGACATTAAAGAAGGAAAAATGATCTTGAGCCACTTTAAGCCCAAAGTGCAGCAGCCACAGTCAACAGCTGACTACATAAGAACAAATCTAGAGGTCCTTGCCAAAGACCTTCACCCTATGGACCAGATTTAGCTGCATAAACAAATTGGGGAGATGGTCTACTCTACATTGGCAGATAAGGCAATGTTAGCTTAGAAATTGCATAACTCATTGAACAACACATCTGCCCAACTAGATTTGGAAAAGGCATCTTCTTTAGCCAAGGACAACATGATAAAGTCCTTGGAAGAGATTATCATTGAGCTGGGACATGATCCCAAGGATGCCAAAGGAATAAAAGCATTGATGAAAAAGAAGGAAGAGGACATTGCTGCCCTCAGGAAACAATTGAAGCTGCCTATTACTATGCATCCACAAACTACAGAGGTTGTGCAGGAAAAAGCAGAGGAGGACATGATGGACTTGCTGATGAGAATGAATCAAAGACTAAGTGAGACAAAGCAGGAATTGGAAAAAGCATTGCAATAAAAGCACGAAGTGTCAACCTCCCAGCCATCTGAAGTAACTCCAGGAATTAGAACTGCTCCTCCCACAGTTACAACAGCAGTGCCTCCCACTCTCCCAGCATCAGTAGCAGGTACTTCAGCAACAACAGCAGCAGGCAGCAACGCTACCATGACCACAGAGAAGTTAAAAAAAGCTATGGAGGATTTAAAACTCCAAGTATCAGAATTAAAAGAGGCCAAAAATAAATTGGAAAAGTTAGAAATAAGTTATGACAAATCCAAAATGACTGTGGCAGAAAAGACAAGAGAGGTGAAAGCATTAGAAAATAAGGTAAAAACATTGGAAAAGGACCTCTCTTTAGATAAGCCTTTGGGAGAGATCAAGGGAATTTTGTGGGCTAACATCAGTGAATCCATTTGTAATATATGGAGATCCATTCAGGTTATATATGAGTAGATGGACTTGATAGTAGCAACCCACGTGGAAATTCAAAAGGCCATAAATTTATTGGAACATAAGCCTGAACAGACCAACAAGCTTATCCATTTTTTGAACACTAAAACTAGGGAAGAACTAGTAGCATTGGACATCAGAGACAGGACAGGCACCATCCTAACAATCAAAAGAGTTCTAACCATGAGAACCCTGATGCAGAATTTGGAGAGGAAGAGCCAGGACATGCAAGTGGAGGTAAATTATTTTGTAGAAAAATTTGCAGTTTTGCATGAAAGGGGCTTGCCAAGTCTGGTGGGAAACAATGAATGCCTATTGAGGCAAGCCGAGTACCAGCTCAGGTTGAATAGACATGCTGCTGATCAAGTAAATGCATCATCAAGTACTTCAGCAGAGAAGGCCCTTCCATCTGGCCAAACTCTCTACAACAACCTGGAAAATCTATTTTATATTGAAAATGAAGTGAAACATATTTTTTCAGTCCAGCCTAACTTCTACAGGTACACAGATGCTGATGAGACTTTGATAAAGCTACAAAGACATCAGTTACCAGAAGAACAGTGGTGGCAAAGCCTGTTGGAAATCCTATAGACGGGTTTCAAACTTTTGTTTTTCCCCAGAATACAACAGATATCATAAAGCGGAGAAAAAGAACGGGTGGGAGTCTCATGGGCTAGCGATGTATTAAATCAAAATTAAATGTACCCGAGAAAGCTGAGCCAACAGCGCTGAATATCAGCGGAAACATCCACCGGCTGACTCACCAAGCTTGGTCAACGCATCTCACCAACTGAGTAGCCAACACAACAACATTTATTTCTGCATTCATTTCTCCCTGTTTTCAAGATCATTTACTTCTCCTGCAAAGTAGATAGAAGAAGTTATTACTAGATATTATCTCTTTGAGATATTTTGTAAACATTGTTGTACAAATACAGCCCCAAGCGAAGTATTAGGGGTTGGTGATACATTTCTCAGACTGCGATGTAACTTTGAAAATCTTCTGAATAAAAAGGCTACTGGAATGTGTTGTTGCTGAACTTTCTAGATGTGGAATTGATGGCAGAGGACTATGTTACAGAATTCCTGAATCATTCTGTGGATCAATAAGTCTTTCTTACTTGTGTTTTCAGTTTCTGTGTTTACTATATCATATATGTTTCATGATCTAAATAACAGGGAAAAAGAATAACTCAGAACTTGCTTGACTGCACTCTGTGTTCAATCTCTGTTATTATTTATGTTTTCTTCAGAATTAGCATAAGTAGGAATTCTTAATTGCTCCTGTTTCCCCTGGTTCTTACATCTTGAATATAGCTAAGGAATTCTTAACTGCTCCCTAGCAATAATCATCCACTTTCCCTCTGTCAACATGATGAAGGATTCTTAATTGCCCTTCACCCCCTGACTCCATCCCACCTGATTCCAGCTTACAAATTGTTCCATGGTTGATTACCTTGCTCTGTAGTACCACCCTCTGTCAAAGAAACCATATCCAACAGTTTATCCTCATAGACTCCATTAGCCCAATGGACTGAACTTCTCAAATTTTACACCCCTGTTCTGTAGAATATCACCATCCAAAAATCAAACAAACCCTTGTACTTCATAACTAGCCTAACATACTTCAAAACAAAGCTAAATCATAAAGAGAGAGCCCTCTCTGGATGCATATTGGCTAGAAGCTGCATCTAAAAGATTGGTCTGTGGTTACCTCGGCCGTATTCCCTTTTCTTACAACTTTTGGGGAACAACCTGAGTGATAACAGAGTGCAAAAGTAATATTTTTTAGATTGGAAAAGTCATGAACCAAAAAATATCCTTCCAAAAAAATTAGCCATCTATCTATGACATCTGCATCTATCTAGCCTTCAATTGTGGGAATTTCAAAGTTGACTTGTACATTAAAGGGAGTGGCACCTCTGGAGTGGTTGCTGGATGAGGATGTGTCACATGTGGGTAGCCGCTGAAGGATCTGGTCAAATTTATCCATCATCGCGTTCCTCTATCGCTCGAGGGATTTCTTGAGAAATAATTTGAAAGGATCTCCTACTCCCTCATCTTTCTTTTCTTCCACCATGGGAGGCCGTCGAGGTTTGCAAGGTTGTTCTTGCAAAGGTTCAACCAATTCGAGGCCTAACTCCTTATACCCTGATCTCGTTGGAAACATGCAAAGAAAAATAGAGAAAGAGTAGACTACTCTGATACCACTCATCCAAAATTATACATGAACGCAACATAATACATATACAAACATAAGCACCGAGATGCATTAGAAATAAAACTTCATTTCAGTAATATCAAATAGCTAAAATATGTTTACATACATAATGGAAATGAACTAGCTCAGATGATGGTAGCTTATCTCTGAGAAGAGATGTGACGGCTACATGCCTCTGAACTATGTTATTATTGAAAAATAAGGGAAAACCCTAAACAACCAAAACCCTAACCCCAGGAGATGGAACACCAAGAGTTTTTGGACCCCGTTGGGGTTAGCTGGCCAGCCAATTTGTCAGGTTCGTAACTTGGTCATATGATCTTTGTTTGGTGCGTACAATACCTCGTTGGAAAGATATACCTGAGTACTATAGGATTTTTAATAGGCCCCTACCTATGATTACAAGCCTACTGTGGACCTCAAAAAAACATTGTTTAGGGGGGTCAAAACAACTTCGAAAGTTTAGGACTCGAAAAACTGCTAAAAGTGGTAAATGCTGCTATAATCAAGGGAACAAATGAAACCGACCAGAGGTCTAGGTGGAATAGGCAGGTGGCCACCAATATCCACGTGGATCATGTTCCTTGCTGGTTGAAATAGTGGTTTCCTTCTCCCTGTGGGCTAGAGAGTCAAGCCTCTAGCTTTATTCCCTTTGTTTTGTTTTACTTTTGGGATGTTAGATACTTGTTTAGAATTTTATGGGCATTGTTTCCAGTCGCACATATTTTTCAACCCTAGTTTGTCAAGTGAATATGGAAATTGAGTCTCTCGTTTGTTCTATCTTGGGTCTTGGCATTTTTGGGTCTGTGCTTATTGAGTTTCCCTGCGTGTAATTATTGTGTTTTGGATAAGCGATTTTTGTTGTGGGTTATGCTCTCTACCTGTTGCGCCGAGATCTGGAAAAGGGATTGTATTATGGGTCACTGGTTACTGGGTTATAGTTGGTCTAGTGTCATGGGGTTGTTTTAGTTTTGTCCCATAGTAGAGGAAATTAAACGGTACTTGAATTTGTGTTGCCCCCTGTCTGCTCAGGTGGCTTGCTATCTAAATTAAGTCATTTCATCAATGGTTATTGTGACGAGTTGATGTGCTAGTGTCCTAACATGGTCGAGAAGGAAAGGGTTTGGCCCGTCTTTCCTTTTGCAGGTAGGGATAATCCCCACAGAGACTCAAGTTAATCCCTTGGCAATTTTGAGATGCCACCAATGCAAAGACAAAGAATAAAAAGAGGTGGAGGAGGCACTTCTTGACTTGGTCAGAGGGGAGCGATGTTTTTTTCTCACGAGTCTGTGACTTCTTATTTTAATGTAATTTGTTGGAAGTGTATCTGGAGATAAGGGAGCTAGAGATAAAAGTAGGATAAGAGAGAAAGTTGATGTCTGATCCAGAATTGCTTGAAGACCTGGCTGGGTGGGTTTCAAACCCTGTACACTCAAGAGGCATAAAGAAACAATACCTAAACTTAGTGGATTTCATTGGAAAATGAAGACACTGTTGGGCTTGGTTCTCAGAGACAAATAAGTTTTAAAATACATCTTTGCATCTCTGGAGAATGTCAAAAGGATGTTGAGGAATCCATACTTTTTGTTTTGATGGGATTGATGCCCACCTAAGGCATCAAGAGAGCCATGTTCCTTGTGAATCAGATGGAGGACACCTTCGTGATCCGCTTGACTCAAATGTCCGTGCTCCAGAAAATGTATCTTTGCCAGATGGAGACTTGTGAAAGTGGGTGGAAAGGGGGATGGTATGGTCTACTCCCTCAATCTCTGGTATCATGCTCCAGTTTGGCCCTGTGTGGGAAATTAGTTCTTGGTATTACGACGACATATAGATTCACTACCCAGTTTTTGTTGTGGTCATGATCTCTTCTATTGGGTGTGGAACCTGATTATCTTTTGTATTCAAAGGTCTCAGCCGGATGTATACCCCAGGAAGACTGTACACCCCTCCACGCGTGGGGGTGCGAAGGGGACTTGTCCCCCCACGGGGGTTCAGGGGGGCCGATCCCCCCCGGCTGGGGGGTCTGGCAGTCCCCCGGTGGGGGTTCGGGGGCAGCACCCCTGAAGCTAAAAATAGATGTAAAATTGCCTTGTAAAAGTCTAGTAATTTCTAGTCAATCTGGGCCGTTCATTAGGCAGATGATCTGACGGTAAAAGTTATGTTTAATTTAGGGTTTTTTGCCCTAGAAGGAAACCCCTCACTATATATGAGGGAATTGTATTGCGTCTATGTATATCTGTATTTTGAGTGAGGCAGAGAGAGGAGATTGAGATGAAGAGGGTGCTACAGCGGATCTACTGTAGGTTGTATCTCTTCAGTTTGCTGGATAATATAAAAGGAAGGATTGGTTGTTTCTTCATGGACGTAGCCTAAACTGGGTGAACCATGTATATCTGTGTCTCTTTTGTTTTATGTGTTTTCTGTGTTTATATTTATGCAATATTCTATGTGTTCCATTGCTCTGTAATATATAATTTTATAACAACTAGTATCAGAGCCGAAGGTCTATTTGGCTGATAAACTCGCAGGAGAGAAGGGTTCTTGGTTCGAGTGGGAGCAATGGCAGAAGATGTTAGGTTTAGGGTCGAAAAAGTCAATGACCAAAACTACCAGTTGTGGAAGATGCAGATGGAATGTTATCTGTATCAGAGAAATATGTACCTATCATTGAGCAGAAATACAAAGAAGCCGATGAGTATGATAGACACAGAATGGAATATTCTCCACAGAAAGGCACTTGGAACAATATGGTTGTGCCTAGCGGCATCGGTAGCATTTAATATTTCAAAGGAAACAACAATAGAGGGTTTAATGTCGGCATTGGCCAAACTATATGAAAAACCCTCGGCCTCAAATAAGTTATTTCTTATGAAGCGTTTATTTAATATGAAGATGTCAGAAGGTGGATCTGTTGCAGACCATTTAAATGAGTTTAATACAGTTACAAGTCAGTTAAGTTCTGTAGGGGTAAATTTTGATGATGAATTTAGGGCTCTGTTATTTCTGGGCTCATTGCCAGAAAGTTGGAATGGTTTAGTTATGGCCATTAGTAACTCTGTCTCTAGATCTAGTACTTTAAAGTTTGATGATGTTGTCGATGAAATCCTTAGTGAGGAAATGCAACGGAAAAGCTCCGGTGAGACATCAGGTAATGCTTTGACTGCAGAGACTAGGGGAAGAAAAATGGAAAGAGGAAAGAGCCTAGGATATCGCAGTAAGTCAAGAAAACGTATATCCAAGTCCATATCAGGGATAGTGTGCTGAAAATGCGAGAAGAAAGGACACCTGAAGAAAGACTGCAAGTCTCAGAAGGGAAAAGAAGGAGACTCGCAGAAAGAAACTAAGCATGAAGCAAATGTAACAGGTGATGTGTTGCAAGATGCTTTGATTCTTTCATTAGAAAATATTATTGATGCCTGGGTGGTAGATTCAAGGGCCTCATTCCATGCCACACTTGATAGGAAACATTTTCATGATTATGTTCAAGGAGATTTTGGATAGGTTTGATTGGGTGATAACAAACCCTGTAAAATTGTTGGAATGGGTACATTTTTCATAAAACAGCAGTATGGAAATCAATGGCTATTGAAGGAGGTAGGGCATGTTCCAGATCTGAAGAAAAATCTGATTTCAACAGGGAAGTTGGGAGGTGAAGGTTGCGTAACTACTTTCACATATAAAACCTGGAAGGTCACTAAAGGATCCCTGGTAATAGAAAAAGGAGGAAAGGTTGGTACATTGTATTTATGCAATGGTATTTCAATTCTCTTATGCTTTAACCTCTACAGGAGAAGATACGACATTGTGGCATCATAGGCTCGGGCACATGAGTGAGAAGGGGATGCAAATTCACTCAAGAAATTTGATTCCAGGTTTGAAGCATGTTGATTTAAAATTCTATGAAAATTGTGTTTATGGAAAATAGAAGAGAGTCAGATTCCTTAGAGTTGGGAAAGAAAAGAAGAGTGAAAAATTAGAGATTGTGCATACAGATGTATGGGGACCTGCTCAGGTATAATCTATTGGTGGCTCTCGTTATTATGTTACCTTTATTGATGATGCAACCTGAAAAACCTGGATTTATTATATTCGAAATAAATTTGATGTATTTGATACTTTCAAGAAATGGAAAGCTTTGGTTGAAAATGAGACAGAAAAAAGGTTGAAGTGTCTCAGATCAGATAATGGAGGTGAATATTGTAGCAAAGAGTTTGATAGGTACTATTCAGAGAATGGAATTCGTAGAGAGAAGACAGTTCCAGGAACACCACAAGAAAATGGCGTGTCAGAAAGGATGAACAGGACAATCATAGAGCATGCAAGGTGCATGAGATTTCATGCAGGATTACCTTTACAATTTTGGGCAGATGTTGTAGATACTGATGTTTATCTAATAAACAGAGGGCCTTCAAGTTCCTTTGATGGTGGTATGTTATGGAACCAGCTCACAAAAAGATAGAAAAGAGAGATCCACGCCTTAGAATTCAGCCTCTTCGAGGGGGCAACCTCCTTTACATTACATAAATGAACAATTCTTGGATGATTCAAATGACAAAACCTCCTTTCTATATATAGGAGTCTATGGAGTCACAATATAATCCAGCTGACCTAACAATAATAATATAAAGCCACAAAAATAACAATAGAGGGATTCTATGGGCACATTAATAACAATATGGGGGTAATGGGGGCACAACAATATAAATAAGGGGTATAACTACAATAGTAATGGGGTAATCACTAGTATTATAGGGACCCAACATGCCCCTCTCCTTCAAAAAAGTGTTGTCCTCAACGCTTGAGTAGTTCTGGATACTTCTGCATAAAATTCTCATCCTCCCATGTGGAATCTTCAGCGGATAAGTTCTTCCACTTGATAAGATACTCTGAAATTGATCGATTTCGTAGCTGTCGAGTTCTTGTTTCTATGACTGCTTCCGGTTCCAATATAATTTTTCCTTCCTCGTCAAGTTCTGGCAATATTGTTTGAACTGGGAGCTTGTCGCCTATAACCTTCTTTAAACATGAAACATGGAAAACTGGGTGCAATCGAGAAGCTGCAGGAAGCTCCAATTTGTATGCCATAGTACCAATCTTTTGCAACACCTTGTACGGACCATAATACTTTGGTGATAATTTATTATCCTTCTTAGCTTGCTTGAGGGACATTTGCTTATATGGTTGTAGCCGTAGGAATACCCAATCACCTACATCAAAACTTCTTTCACTGCGATGTTGATCTGCCTGTTGTTTCATTCTATTCTGTGCCAACACGAGGTTATCCTTTAAGAGTTGGAGGACTTGTTGTTGATGTTCGATGTGATGTTCCACTGCCTGAACCTTAGAATTTTCTCTTAAATATGATGTGATGGATGGTGGTTGATACCCATAAAGTGCCATAAATGGGGTCATTTTTGTTGTTGTATGGAAGGAAGTGTTATACCACCATTCAGCCAGAGGCAACCATTTGACCCATTGTGTCTGTTTATCAGATACAAAGCAACGAAGATATCCTTCCAAACATTTGTTTACTATCTCAGTTTGCCCATCAGATTGAGGATGATAAGATGAGCTATGAGCTAACTGAGTACCAAGACAAGAAAATAATTTTGTCCAAAAATTTCCAGTGAAAATGGGATCTCTGTCACTTACAATAATCTTTGGGTTTCCATGTAGCTTTTGAATTGTTTCCATAAATGCAGTAGAAACTGTACTGGCTTTAAATGGATGTGATAATGCACAAAAGTGTGCATACTTGGTAAGTCTGTCAACTACCACCATGATGACACTCTTTCCCTCAGACTTGGGTAAACCTGTGATAAAATCCATTGAAACCTCCTCCCAACGTTGGCTTGGAATGGATAAAGGTTGTAATAGACCCGGTGTCTTAATTGTTTCAACTTTATTTTGTTGGCAAACCAAACATTCCGCCACAAACTTTTGAATATCTGATTTAAGGCCATCCCAAAAAAATTCCTTCTTAACCCTGTGGTAAGTTTTTAAAAATCCTGAGTGCCCTCCTAAGGGAGAAGTGTGCAATTCCATAAGAATCTTTTGTTTTAGCTGGGAATTCTTACAGAGGTATAAGCGATCTTTGTACCATAACGAATCATTTTTCCAGCTAAATGTATCAGACGTACTGGAATCTTGTTGTAGCTTTCGAATAAGTGCCCACACTTCTTCGTCATTCTTCCATTCCTCCCTTGCTTCGTTTATCCAATCTGGTTGGATAATAGAAATGGCGCACAACAATGCTTCCACATCCTCATCCTTTCTTGAGAGTGCATCTGCCACCACATTTTGCTTCCCTTTTTTGTAGATGATTTCAAAGTCATAACCCAACATCTTTGTGACCCACTTTTGTTGCTCTTCAGAGGATAATCTTTGTTCTAAAAAGTATTTAAGGCTATCATGATCCGTTTTTACCTTGAAGTGTCTTCCCATTAGGTAGGGTCGCCATTTCTTAAGTGCATGGAGTATTGCCAACATTTCCTTCTCATAAATAGCTTTTCTTAAAAACTTTCCCTTGATTGGACGACTTTCAAAAGCAATGGGTCTTTCATCTTGCATTAGAACAGCACCAATTCCATTTCCTGAAGCATCACATTCCACAATAAAGGTTTTTGTGAAGTCCGGTGTAGCTAAGACCGGTGCTTGGCACATTGCCTCTTTAAGATGTTCAAAGGCCTTTGTTGCTTCCGGAGTCCATGAAAATGCATCTTTCTTCAATAATGTTGTTAGAGGTGCTGCTATTCTCCCATAATTCTTAACAAACTTGCGATAATACCCTGTCAACCCAAGAAATCCTCGCAGATGCTTTATGGATGTGGGGATTTTCCATTCCTTAATGGCTTTAATTTTGCTAGGGTCTACCTTAACTCCTTCATGAGATACAATATGACCCAAATATTCCACCTCCTGGACTCCAAAGAAACATTTGGATCTTTTTGCATATAATTGTTTCTCCTCCAATAGTTGTAGCACCCTGTCAACATGTTCAACATGATCCTTCCAAGACTTGTTGTAGATTAGTATATCATCAAAAAATACTAACACAAATTTTCTAAGGAATGGTTTGAAAATTGAATTCATCAAACCTTGAAATGTTGAAGGTGCATTGGTAAGGCCAAAAGGCATGACCAAAAATTCATAATGACCCTCATGAGTTCTAAATGTTGTTTTCGGAATGTCTTCAATCTTCATTCTGATTTGATGATATCCTGAACGAAGATCCAACTTGGTGAAGTAAATTGATCCATGCAATTCATCCAGTAATTCATCAATGACAGGAATGGGGAACTTATCTTTAATAGTGAGCTTGTTGAGCTCCCTATAATCCGGACACATGCGCCATGATCCATCCTTCTTGTGCACCAATACTACTGGAGTAGAGAAAGAACTTTGACTCGGTTGAATTATACCAGCCTCTAGCATTTCTGCAACCATACGTTCAATTTCACTTTTTTGGACATAGGGATATCTGTACGGCCTGATGTTTGGAGGAACACTTCCTGGAATCAGATGAATAGCATGATCATGATCACGCATAGGTGGGAGACCTTTGGGAGTCTCAAATACCTTGGAATGATTGTCCAAGACTTTTTGGAGATCTGGAGAAATAGATGATTCCAATGTGGAAACATCTAGCGAACATAATTGTGCAATTACACCTCTTTGCTCCTTTTTTAGAAGCTTTGTCATACCATTAGAGCTGATTATCTTTCCTGGTTTCCCTGCAATACCCCTTAATTCAACTTCCTTTCCTTCCACAGAAAATTTGATGAAAAGTTCTTGAAAATTAAAAGCTATTGTACCCAAGGATTGTAGCCATTGGACTCCTAGTACAACATCAGCACCTCCCATTGGAATGGAAAGCATTGGGCTAGTCAATACATATTCTCCCATGGATAGCTTGATATTATGGCACTTTCCAGAGCAATTTATTGTTCCTCCATTTGCAATCATCACTTGACACTCTGGTGCTGGATATAGGAAGCAATTCAATTCTTTTGCTACCCTACAATGAATAAAATTGTGGGTGCTTCCTGAATCAATCAACACTATTACCTTTTTCTTCTTGATTTGTCCTTCTATCTTGATGGTTTGAGGAGTGGTAATTCCCGCCAATGCATTACAAGATATGGTCGGATTTATTTGTTCTTCATCTAGGCTTTGTTCCTGGAGTATATCTTCTTCTTTTGACCTTTCTTGCTCCTTTTCTTCTTCCTCTTCACAATCTATGTAGAATAATTTCTTCTCAGCACACTTATGACCTTTAGTGTATTTGCTATCACAACTGTAACAAAGCCCTTTTGCTCTTTTTTCTTCCAATTGTTGTGGTGTCAACCTTATAGGTTGTGGAAGACTAGGGGCAACAACACTTCCGTCTTTATAGTTGTGAGTGGTATGCTTCCTGGTTGCCATAATTTTGCTTTCCATTTTTCTTGCTAACCTGAATGCCTTCTCTAATGAATCAGGTTCCCAAAGGCGAACATCATGTTGGATATTATCCTTTAAAGACCCTATGAACACATCAATCCTATGCTCCTCTGGAATATCTTTTACCCTTATGTTCAATTTTTGGAACTCCTCAATGTGCTCCATTATTGAACCCTTTTGTTTGAGACTTATCAATTGGCTAAAAAAAGTGTTGCTTTTTGTATCCTCATAATGTGCTATCAATTCTTCCGTAAAAATTGCCCAAGTGATAAATTGTTTACGAGAGCAAAGCCATTGATACCATACAAACTGATTTGGTTCCAAATATAAAGTTGCCATACGTACCTTTTGTGTGTTTTGCACATTATTGAGATCGAAGAATTGCTCCATCTGTAATATCCATGTGGCGGGATCCTTGCCATCAAACTTCCTCATATCGATTTTTGGAATATGGTGAGTCTTCGATCCAACATTAGAGTCTATGGAATCATGATTAACATTTCTTTTGTTCACATCATGAGTTTCCTTTACAACCTTTTCACCATTAGTAAGTATCTCTTATAGAAAATTTGTCAAATCTGTGTTCAAATCTGCCATGTCTGTCTTCAATTCTGTCTTCAAATTTGCCATGTATTTTTTCAAATCTGTCTTCAAATCTATCTTCAAATCATCCATCTTAGCTTCCATGCCCTTTATCTTAGATTCCACGCCATTTATCTTAGCATCTGTTAGCTTTTGTGAGCGTGACATTTGTTGCACTTGTTCTTGTAATTTTGATATATCATGTAGCATTTCTTCCTCTTCTTCATGAGTCATGCTAGAGCTTTCAGGTTCCTTACTAGGTGTTTGCATTTTCTTTCCTCGGGGCATCAGTTACCGATAATAATGCTTTACTATGCCCTTTGAATTCCTTCAAACCAAGCTTATGCAAAAATAAAAAAAAAAACTACACACCTTTTTTTACTTTGTAGAAGCCTGATATTGAATCTGATGTATCTCTGTAATTTCAAATCATCCAGTTCTGAAATTGTGACCTGTAGTAGCCTTTTGTGTCCTCTTTCCAATGCCACTAGTCTGAACCAAATTGGATTCTCCAAGAAAGAGTTATGCACAATCTCCCACAGTGACCTGATTATAGACTAGTTCAGTAGAGCGAACTTGTATGAAGTGCCACGTATCACTGTTTCAACCTTTGACTCTAAAAAATATATAAACAAAACTACAGTCCGTCCTCTTTCTGTACCTTCTTACGAAATTTCAATCCGATGCTCAGAAAGAAAGTTATGACGATTTTCCCCAGGTCACCTATTTTGAGTGTAATTCAGGAGTCTGCAAAAATACCAACTTCCTGAGATCATATCTCCGCAAATATCAACGAAAAGCTCTGAAATTTGGACCCAAGGTTCAGCGCAATTTCTTCTCAAATGGGTTTTTTTGCGACTTCTGAAACGTCACAGAAAAAAAAGTTATAGCGAAAATTCCACGATGACCTGTTTGGAGCAGCGAAACCCTAGAATCCAAAGCTCTGATACCAAATGTTATGGAACCAGCTCACAAAAAGATAGAAAAGAGAGATCCACGCCTTAGAATTCAGCCTCTTCGAGGGGGCAACCTCCTTTACATTACATAAATGAACAATTCTTGGATGATTCAAATGACAAAACCTCCTTTCTATATATAGGAGTCTATGGAGTCACAATAAAATCCAGCCGACCTAACAATAATAATATAAAGCCACAAAAATAACAATAGAGGGATTCTATGGGCACATTAATAACAATATGGGGGTAATGGGGGCACAACAATATAAATAAGGGGTATAACTACAATAGTAATGGGGTAATCACTAGTATTATAGGGACCCAACATGGTATTCCAGAGGAGGCATGGACAGGTAAAAAGGTAAACTACTCTTTTTTAAAGCCTTTTGGTTGTGAAGCCTTTGTCCACATTAACAAAGAAAATAGAACAAAGCTTGAGGCAAAATCAAAGAAATGTACCTTTATTGGATATGGTGTTAATGATTTTGGTTATCGCTTTTATGATTATGAAAAGCATAAAATCATTAGGAGCAGAGGTGTCATATTCAATGAAAAGGTTTTGTATAAGAATCAACTATAGGAAAAGAAACAGGAAAAAGAAACCAGAGAATACACAGTGCTTAACGAGATCACAGAAAAGTGATGGTGCTTGAAAATCATAATGATGAACAGCCAGAACAACAACCACAATAGCAAAAAGCACTTCAACCACCTGAAAGTGGTGTTAGAATATCTACCAGGATAAGTAGACCCCTTGAACGATACTCTCCTTCATTATATTATGTATTGTTGACTGATTCTGGTGAACCATAATGTTATGAAGAAGCAGTGCAGGTAGAAACCAGGAAGAAGTGGGAGCAAGCCATGAAAGAAGAGATGGACTCCTTAGCACATAACCAGACTTGGGACTTAGTCAGGTTGCCTGTAGGTAAAACAACATTGCATAATAAATGGGTTTACAGGTTGAAGGAAGAAGATGGAGGTAGAAAAAGGTACAAAGCTAGACTTGTGGTGAAGGGGTTTGCACAGAAGAAAGGTATTGATTTTGATGAAATATTTTCTCCTGTTGTTAAAATGACTTCAATCAGAACTATTTTAAGTCTAGTAGCAATTGAAGATTTGCATCTTGAGCAGTTAGATGTAAAGACAGCCTTTCTCCATGGGGATTTGGAGGAAGATATATATATATATATATGCAGCAACCAGAAGGATATGAGGTAAAAGGGAAGGAGAAACTAGTGTGCAGGTTGAAGAAGAGCTTGTATGGCTTAAAACTATCTCCAAGGCAGTGGTATCTAAAATTTGACAGGTTTACGTTTGAACAAGGTTATACTAGATGTCACTCTGATCATTGTGTTTATCTCAAAAGGCAAAATGATGGCAGCTATATTATATTGTTATTGTATGTAGATGACATGGTTGTTGCAGGTTCTAACATGCAGGAAATAAATGTGCTCAAAAGGAAATTGGCAAACTCATTTGCAATGAAGGATTTGGGTGCTACAAAATAAATCCTTGGTATGAGAATAACTAGAGACAGAAAAAAACGCAAATTAAAATTGTCTAAGAATGAGTACATACAAAAGGTGTTGAAAATATTTAATATGCACAATGAAAAACCAGTTAGTACACCTTTTGCTATCCATTTCAAACTTAGTAAGGAGATGTGCCCACAGACCCAAGAAGACATGGATTATATGTCTAAAGTTCCATATTCCTCAGAATTTGGAAGCTTAATGTATGCAATGGTTTGCACAAGGCCTGATATTGCACATGCAGTGGGAGTTGTAAGCAGGTACATGAACAATCCAGGAAAAGCACATTGGATGGCGGTGAAGTGGATTGTCAGGTATTTGAGAGGTACCACAAATCAAGCATTATGGTTTTGTCATTCAAACATTTCTCTACAGGGATATGTTGACGCAGATATGGCAGGTGACAGAGATAATATGAGGAGCACTACAGGATATGTATTTACTATAGGTGGAACAACTATCAGTTGCGTTTCAAAAATCCAAAGTGTTGTTGCACTTTCAACAAAAAAAGCAAAGTATGTTGCTGCTACATAGGCTAGTAAGGAAATGATTTGGTTACAAAGGTTTCTGGATGAAGTGGGTAAGAAGCTGGAGTTGAGCAGGTTATACAGTGACAGCTAGAGCTCCATACATCTTGCAAAGAACTCTGCATTTCATTCCAAGACTAAACATATACAGCTCAAGTACCATTTCATACGGTCAACATTGGAAGATGGACAGTTGAAGCTAGAAAAGATACACACTAGCCAGAACCCTGCAGATATGCTAACAAAAGTTGTAACCAGGGAGAAACTAAGAATCTGCTCAGTTTCAATTGGTCTTCAAGTATGATGAAGAAGATGAGAAACAACAAGGTCCAAAGTGGAGTCATTTTCTAGTAAATGAAGCAGCGATGGAGTTACTATAATTAGTCTCCAAGTGGGAGATTGTTGGGTGTGGAGCCTGATTATCTTCTGTATTCAAACGTCTCAGCTAGATGTATACCCCAGGAAGACTGTACACCCCTCCACGCGGGAGGGGGGGTAGGGGGGTGCGGGGGCAGTGCCCCCGAAGCTAAAAATAGATGTAAAATTGCCTTGTAAAATTCTAGTAATTTCTAGTCAATCTGAGCCGTTAATTAGGTGGATGATCTGACGGTAGAAGTTATGTTTAATTTAGGGTTTTTTACCCTAGAAGGAAACCCCTCACTATATATGAGGCAATTGTATTGCGTCTATGTATATCTGTATACTGAGTGAGGAAGAGAGAGGAGATTGAGAGCAAAGAGGGTGCTATAGCGGATCTGCTATAGGTTGTATCTCTTCAATTTGTTGGATAATATAAAAGGAAGGACTGGTTGTTTCTTTATGGACGTAGCCCAAACTGCGTGAACTACGTATATCTGTGTCTCTCTTGTTTTATGCGTTTTCTGTGTTTATATTTCTGCAATATTTTATGTGTTCCATTGCTCTATAATATATAATTTTCTAACATCTTCCAGTTCATGATGTTTATCATTTTGGTGAATCTTGTACATTTCTTGGACTCTTGCAACAAAGGAATATAGGGTTGATGGTTGAATCTTGCGAGCTGACGTTGGAGTGCTCTTTGTAGAACATGGAGCCTTTTAGTTTCACCCTAGAGGTTGGCTTCCTGTGGTTTTGTAGATGTGCAACTAAAGATGAATGTAGAGGTTGCATGTCTGATGGTTTTATGAGTGTAGCCTCTCTCTGGTTATCAGTGATGTTTGGTCTGAAAATAAGTAAGACCACGAGGGAAATTTCTTGCTGATTTTAATATATGCATGTAGTTAGTTTCAACTTGATATATGCGACATGAGTGGATATATTTCAATGAAAGTCTCACTTCCCACATCAATTTATCTATATATTTCAACTTCTCTAATTAATTCAAAATCTTTAAATTTACAAAATAATGATAATTTAATAAAAAATTAAATTCATCCATTTTTAACTTATTTTATAATAAATTTAATTCAAATTTTAAAATTGAAATAAATTATTTTTTTGGAAAATATTTAATATATATATATATATATATATATATTTTTTTTTTTTTTTTTTCAACCATGTTAACTAAATTATGTGTATTTATTGCTAAATGTTTAAATAATGCAATTAAGTTTTCAAATATGTTCAATATTTTTGGTTTTAAGAGAAAATTTTATATATTTATAGAATAAAAATATATACATTTTATTGTTGGGAATCTATCAATTATGTTTAAAAATATTTAAATTCTCTCTTTAATTTACAGATATTTATAATGGGATTATCCAAATTAATACAAAAGACAATTTATTTAGTTTATAAATATGATAATATTAAATTACTTTTATTATCTTTTAAAATAATACTAGAGATATTTATAATGGGATTATCCAAATTAATATAAAAGACAATTTATTTAGTTTATAAACATGATAATATTAAATTACTTTTATTATCTTTTAAAATAATACTTTTTATTATTTAATACTAATATTATTAGTATTAATATTTATCATTTAATTTTGATATTATAACATTAATATGTGTTATATGTGCTTAATATTTTAAATTTAATTTTTTTCAATTTAAATATATTCATAAAAATTTATCAAAATTAATATAAAACATAATTTTTTTGTCCCTTAAGTTGTCTGTGATTTTCCAAGTTTGACCTGTGGCTTGAGGAGCCGCAACCTAGGGTGTCACTTCCCTATCTTGGTGGTAGTATTTCAACCACACATAGGCAGGTGTGGCACCACTACACTTTTTCTTTTCACCAATACTAGAGTGTATGGACTACGCCTAACTCCAACACTTAGCCAATTTTCCAATTCTTCAAGTGTTAAAAAATTATCATGCATTGAAATAACATTTAACTTCAATTATAATTCATCATCATTATTATGTAGCAGAAATCATAAACCATACAAGTATAACACACATATACTTGGGAGGGGCAACTCTCGTAAAGTCTGCCCAATATAATATACAACTGTAATGTACAATATCTTACAATTACAAGTTTACAATAGTCATGTGCTACCAACTTCCTTGGCCTGCACAATCCACCAAGTGTCATGTCACAATCTTGCAGCTACTCGGCTGCCTATTGCCCACACAAGTTATGAGGAAACCCCAAGTTTCCTTGCCTTAGAAAAAATTCTGCAGTTTCACTGTAGTGTCGGCACTTCCGTCACTTGGTTGCCCGGTCGCACGCCCTGCCGCGCCCTGCCATGCCCAAACATCTTGTCACACCATTCACTACACAAGGGTTCGTGTCGCACTCGGTTCGGGCTGCCCACCCAACTCTGCACCTACACCCTCGGGTCAGGTCGCCCATGCCCTGCAACGCCCTTGGGTTGGGTCTGCATGCCCGCCTGTGCCCTGCGATGCCCTCGGGTTGGCTCGCCCGCCCACGCCCTGCAACTCTACCCGTAGTCCTATAACTCATCCGCCCACCTGCAGTTCGCCCAAAGTAATCCGACCTCCTTATGCCTTCCTTACTCATCCCCTATCTCTGTGATTTCAGAGTAAGTTCGTTAGTCGAATGATGTCTCCAAGTGCTTGCACTCTTCTCCAATATATATGGATCGGGTGCCTCCCAACCGTCGCGTCCATTCGGCCTTCTCCATCGCACGCCCAAGCCGGTCGTATAAATTTGGTCTCCCCGTCGCATAGTTCGGCCAACATTCCATTGCACTTCTATCACAGATCACATGGGTCACCCGTGTCACCCTCCACCGTCGCACAATCTCCATACGTCTCACCGGGCGCTCACTGGTCTCGCCCACCCATCGCCTTCAACTGATTTGCTTTCTGCATGACTCATCACACATAGGGGCAGACTCCTCACATAAAACCAAAATTCTACCCACTGACGCACACATTCCCAAGTCGGGTCAACAAGGGCGCTCGTCGTACGTGAGCACGCTCGACTCAACTCATGGGCCTAACATCCTCCCCCACTCTAAATAAGGTTTTCGTCCTCGAAAACTCCATCATATCATTGCAAAATGTCGCTAGCTCCAACATCTCCAAAATGTCCATGTTGCCCACCTCTTCTCTATCATCGCACAAACCATCAAGGTTCATGACTCCATGAATGGGAAACTCTCCTCAATCCATGATCATCGACCACATCCGTTACAATCTCCACATGTTGCTCCATCGTGGACGACTGGTCCCTCCAACTCAAGCTACATGCTATCACTACAACATATATCGTGTCGACTCATCATGCATCATCATCATGTGAACTCCTGCCATGATACTCCATCCAACACAACACATCTCAGCCATAACCAAGACATATCTCTGACAAAAATCGGTGCACTGCATGCCCCCATGACTTGAACTAATTGGGTAGCTAATCCAACTGTAGCACCCAAACCATGAGAATGCTCCTCCTCATGGCACCATCAGTTGTTTCTCTCAACATCCTGTCACAATCTCAACTCAATCAAGAATCCATCCCAAGTGTAGAATAATCCATGCTCAGTTCCATGAAGTGATCCATCACCACATTTGCAACATGTTGCCTATGATGCTAATGCCAATTTGTTTTTGAAATAGTCGCATCCATCCAAGCATCATCATCATCATATATCAAAGGGAGGTTTCATCCCCAAAGGCCCCTTTGTGAGGGCGGTGCAGTCCTTCTCATCATCAAGGCACTACACACACCCACCTCCAAAGGTATATCTTGTGAGAAGGGCCAGGAAGTTGCCTCCTTGGCTCTCACCCACCCATGTATCCAATTGATAATGTGTCCTCAAGTACTAATGCACAACAATAATCTCCTCATGTGTACATCCAAGCTTTCCCATCTTGTCTTTCGTCAACTGAAAGTCATATATGCTGCATACATACAAAAGCATGCGATGCCAACTGGATTTCTACTTGTATAACCTTCCCCAACCACTGGTTTATAAGGAGTTCCCAGAATCCCCCTTTCATTAATAACCTCATGGTGAGGTTCCTCAGTAATCATACTCCTCAAGATGTGTGAAACTGCCTTTCCACCTTCATCTTTTTTCCTAGCTCTCGCAACAAAATCAATCATCCTCTTCTCCTTCGTTTCTTGATTCATACATCCAAGTTCCCTTTGCCCCACATAATAATGCTTCACACCTAGGTCCTTTGGATACAAATTCATCGAAGCAATCCTAAGTTGATATCCCAAGCGACTCTTCCTGTTCATCAGAACAATCATGGTATGTTCTCCAGTTGTGATCAAGAGTATGTCTTGGTCCACCATTGGTATGCCTTGTGCAACTATCAAGAAATCCTACCCCAACACCATCGCATCATCATCCATATCAATCACCCTCAAATCCAACCTTCCAAATCATGAACCAACTCTCGCTTGTGTGTTCTTAAAAACACCTGTCACAACTTCCAGGGTAGAGTTTATGCCTTGAAAATTCTTGACTCTTTCTCCATTTCAGCTTTCCTCCCAAAACATGTTGATGCCTTCCTGCTAAGGAAACTATGTGTATCCCCTGTTTCAATCAATGCAGAAAACTTCTTGCCATGTACGGTTACCTGTACAAAACTCAACCTTACAGCATCTCCATCCTCCCTAGGCTTTGTCTTGCATCTTATCTTAGCAACCTTCTTCAACAATTCAACCTTAGAAGGGTCTTTCGACTTATGCCTCAACCTGACTGTCCTCTTAAGGTATGCTATCTCCCTTTTTAGTTCATCTGATCAACTCGATCTTGGTCTCGCTTGAGTCCCTTCAAGATTCTCCTTCATCGCATCCTGTACATGTGCACCTACCTGGCACACATTGACTCCTCCACTGGAAATGACCCAATCATCCAAACATCTTCTTTCAAGGCTCGGTGATATGCTCCAAGTCTATCAATGTAATCAAGCTTATCTTCTTCTATAACAACGGGTTTATGATCAGTAAAGTCCCTCTTGATCTTTCCCTCAAGTCCCTTGACTTTAGCCTACAACATGGTACTTCTCTCCCTTAGTCGAACTCATTCATCCATGAGTTCTTGGAGTCTTTGGTCACCCTATTGTATCTTCTCATAAAGTTCTTCAAGTTCAGCAATCCTTCCATGAAGATTACCCAAGCCCTTCCACATGTCCACTATCTTATCTCCAATGTGCCCCAAGAGTTCCCACTCTTGTATAAGAGCCTCATAGTGCTTCTGCTTCTTGTCCTTCCAATAACTTGTCATGTCTTCAAGATTTTGAAAATCTCTTTCTGCCATCTTCATTCGTTCCGCAAGTTCAAGTCTTCACTACTTGCTTCACCTTCAATATTCATCAAGCTTAACTCGCCCTGAATCAAGCCTCCTTCTTCAAATCAAGCTCGAATCGTCCTAAATCAAGCTCTGATACCATCTGTCACGCCCCTATCCTAGTGGTAGTCTTTCAACCACACATAGGCGGGTGCGACACCACTGCACTTTTTGTTTTCATCAATACTAGAGCGCATGGACTACGCCTAACTCCAACACTTATCTAATTTTTCAAATCTTCAAGTGTTAACAATCATGAAACATAATAACATTTAACTTCCTTTACAGTTCATCATCATTAGTATGCAGCAAAAATAATAAACCATACAAGTATAATGCACATATACTTTGGAGGGGAAACTCCCATAAAGTCCGCCCAATATAATATACAACTATAATTTACAATATCTTACAATTACAATTTTACAATAGTCATGTGCTACCAACTTCCTTGCCCTGTACAATCCACCAAGTGTCATGTCACAATCTTGTAGCTACTCAACTTCCTATTGCCCACACAAGTTATGAGGAAACCCCAAGTTTCCTTGGCTAAGAAAAAATTATGTAGTTTCACTGTTGCACCGAAACTTCCGTCGTTTGGTTGCCCGGTCGTATGCCCTGCCGCGCTCTACCATGCCCAAACTTTTTGTCACATTGTTCACTACACACGGGTTTGTGTTGCCCTCAGGTTTGCACGCCCTCAAGTAGGGCCGCCCGGCCAACTCTGCATCTGCGCCCTCGGTTTGGGTCCCCCGTGCCCTATGACACCCATCAGGTTGGGTCTGCATGCCCGCCCGTGCCCTGGGACGCTCTCGGGTCAGTCGCTCGCCCACACCCTGCAACGTCCCCTGCAGTCCAGTAACTCGTTCGCTCACCTATGGTTCGCCCAAATTAATCTGAACTCTTTGTGCCTCCCTTTCCCTTCCCCTATCTCTGTGATTTCAGAGAAAGTTCATTGGTCAAATGATGCCTCCAAGTGCTCACACACTTCTCCAATACATATGGGTCGGGTACCTCCCAACCGTCGTGCCTGTTTGACCTTCTTCATGTTTGACCTGACCTTCTGCACATCGGCCTACACACCTCAACACATTAGCTATCCAAATTTTAATACATAGGCCTTCTCCATCGTAGACCCAAGATGGTCGTATAAATTTGGTCTCCCCATCGCATAGTTCGGCCAACACTCCGTTGCATTTCTATCGCGGGTCGTTCGTGTCACCCTCCACTATCGCACAACCTCTACACATCTCACCAGGCACTCGCCAATCTCACTCGCTACTATGGGCACACACCTGCCCGTCGCCTTTAACCGACATGCTTTACACACAACTCAACGCACATAAGGGTGCACCCATTGTTGACAAGGTTAATCCTCTAATGCGGACGGAGATGATCCCTCTAGCCCAATGAGTGAGTCTAGCAACTGAAGTTATCAACTAGATATATTCCTAGGTTATAATTGAAAAGAAGAACGAAAGAGATGGCCTACCTCGTTCTGATTTCCTTTGTTGAGGGCCTAAAACCGCTTGTGTAACGTACTTGTTATTGTTTCTATCAATATTTATGTGCCTGCAAAAGTGATCAAGAAACAAAAAAGCATGCCAAAACCAATAGAAAATCCAATAACATCCTACTTAACTGATCAAGGAATGTCAAGCTAAATACCACATGAACATATATATTTTGGGACTATGAACCAACAATTGTATATTATAGGAAATAAAGGGAAGCTTACAACCAAAGCCTTAATGTTGAAAGGCTCTCCTTGAGTTGTAATCCAAGTCCAAGCTAATAACTCTCCAAGCACTCCTTCTCCAAGTCAAATGAATAGCATCTAGGCACAAGCTTAGCATAAGGGTGCACCAAGTCAAATGAATAGCATCTAGGCACAAGCTTAGTATAAGGGTGCAAAAAGACATAGACCAACCATTTGGGAATAGGAGAGGATGAATTTATAAGCTAGGAAAGGGAGTTAGGACCTATCCAAAGATAGGATCAGACCCTCATATCAAGGAGGTAGCTCCTAGGGATAAGATAAAGAGGTCAAGTTGAGAGGATTCGACCTCATCTATGCGAAACAACTTCCAACTCGTCGCTCTGGAAGCTTCTAGATCACGAAGTTTCTCATCCTCTTTGGGAAAATTACCTTTTTTGGATCATCGTGGGTATTCAAGGGAAAAAATCGATCCCATCGCTGGTCAAACACAGTGAAACAGGCAACCATCATTGCTTTAAGCCTCATAAGAGCGATGACTCTCATTTTAGGGTTTTAAGAGAAATTTCTTCAGGGAAAGCTCAAGGCATTTTCTAATCAAAGTCTTAGGAGGAATCTGAGTTGCATACATGGATGAGTATATTGTATATTGGTAATGTTTCGGGCACTTCGAGGTATGTCACATGGAAGTGCAAGAGGCATGAAAAAATACTGTGTAACAGATGCTCCCTAAAACATGAAGGCAGAACGAGGAGTGATGGCTGAGATTCTTTACAAGCTCTTGCAAGGATGAGCACATGCACTGTCAGGAGACCTGCAAATCAAGGACGCATATACCTATACATATCTAAGATCAGGACATGAATGAATGACATGGATGTAGCCATCCAGATGATCAAGACTATATGAAAAGATCCATGGTATGGGTGAAACCATCCAGATAACGAGGATCATCATATATATAAAGTCCCATGGTATGGTCACAACCATCTATATAGTAGAAACATGTGTACAATCATGAACAACATATAACTCCACGCAACCTGAGTCATATCAGACAAGACCCAGGGTCTTGCGCTCTATCCCGACCCGATCAAAGTATGAATTCTAACATGCAAAAGAAAGTGTTGAAGTTGAACATGCTAGAAAACCACCTGATTATAGGCCAATGATGTGGACCGCTAAGGTACAACAGTACAATCCGTGAATGTGAAAATGAAGCTGAGGTTGAACACTCGTGGAATCACCTAATCGAAAGCCAATTATGAAAACGTGTCATCGGATGTGAAGAACTGGCCATTAGGGCATGCCATCTCTAAGGTACTAAAAGAGAGTTTCTAGGTCATGTTCCTCGATAATAAGTTGAAGTTGACAGGAGGAAACCTATTGAAGGAGAGCAATGATGAATCCCCCATCATCGACATGAAACAAGGAATAAAGTGGAATAATTTTCAAGACTGTAGGAACGACTCAAACAATGTATAGGTAAATAACTACAGTTTGGACTTCTCTTGAACATTAGTGACACGAATCTGGAGTGTGGCATCATCTGACTCGACATAGAACTAAAGGTCCTGATGAAAAAATGGGATAGTTAAATGAGAGGAAAAATGTATCACCCAAAACCGGGAGGACAAGTGACGGAGAGAGGATATCCCAAACTCGACATGAGAGCAGAAGAGTGTCGTGTTCAAGAGTGACATGTTGCCTATACAAAAGATGTTTCATATTCATTTTTACCCCGCTATTTCTAGCGAGTACCCAAATTATTTTTATCACAAGCTTGAAGGGGATAGTATATGCTCATCACATAAGTGCATTCTTCAAATGAATCCATCCTAGTAAGTTTTAAGGAGAAACTTAGTCTCATTATGGTGACGAGTCTTTCGTCTTAAAATTTTAACGAGTCCGACGTAAGAATAACTCAGCATATTTTTCATATTTAAAGAGTTTGAAAAAGAGACGAAAAAGAAAACTCCATCATGTCCCTATTCGTAATATGTATCTTGAATCCAAAAAGGTAGAAAACAACATTCAAGAGAACCTCTTGACCATGTCAATCAAGGTGTACCTTTTTCGTAAATAGTCAATCGCAGACCGAAAAAGGGGTAAACTTATACTGAGGTGACGTCGATTCATTTACTTTAACGAGTTCAAAATGGCAAGTACTCGACAATATTTTGAATTTTCGAGAGTCAAAAAAGAGCTCAAAGATGACTCCGGGAGGGTGAGCACTAAAGGGCTTAGGAATGACATAGCACTCAGAGATAATTCGTCTAGCTTCTAGGCCATGAACGTTTCTAGATGGCTGGATGAAATGTTATGGCCACCTTTAGGGCTACAGTTTAGGCTAGCTACCTTTCTGGCTACGAGTCTGGCTCGCCACATTTCAAGATCCATTGTTGGCTACCTATATGTCTCACTATATTGATGAATAAGGGAAAAAATAATCTAGTTCATGTTAATGAGTCAAAATCATGCTCATAGACTTCAAGGAAGGGTAAGGGCACTTGGACAAACAAATACTTATCCCTTGTTGGAATAATCCTTCTAATAAACATCGTTATCAATCATCCCCATCTAATAAGTATCATTATGTTCATCAAGATAGAGGCGTGGCTTTTGAGACTAGGAACATAGACTAGGCATATAGAAATTTTTGTTTATTTAATGAGTCTGAAAAAAAAAAGATAAAATAAAACTTGCAAGAATTAGTCAATAATGATTACTGCTCATTTGAAGATACCTATAACTGCACAAAGAAACGCAACCATTACTAATATCGAGAAAAAACATTAAAATATTACGAAAATATCGACAAAATGACTTGCAAAACTTATAAATAACCAAAAGTAATTTGTTTTTTACCATTTTACCATAGTAAGCTCTGAAAGTGCATTTGTGCCCTCATTTTCTCAATTTTCAAGTGGTCATTGCAGGAGATCTAGAGTGCCATTTCGCGAACCTTCTGCAACACGTAAGAGGCTCACCCCTGCTCTTGCATTTTATCATTTTTTTATGCATTTTAAATGGTAATTTTTACGCTATAATGGAGGATTTTTAATTTTTAGGGTGCCAATGATCATCGCGGGTATGCTCATTGGACCCGCGATGATTGCACTCGAGTCCAAAGGGTCACACGATGCCATCGCTCTGTTTGTAAAAACAGGCACGATGGCACCGAGGCAGATTTTTTGGAAGGAAAACCCACTTTTCAAGCAAAAAATTATGATTTTAATCCATGAAAAAAACATTAATTGGTGTTAAGTGATGTTTTACAGGAGATCACGGTCTTGGAATGGAAGGAAAGAGGCCATGAGGCTGAAAAACACCAAGCAACTCAAAATCCTGAATGCATAAACACTCTGAGGAACTGTGGGCTACTAAAGTTCTTCAGGACCACAGGGTTAAGGGCTCAAATGGAATTGTTGCCTTACTTTATCAGTCTCTAGGATTCAGATTGTGAGATCTTCATTATAAAAGGCCAGGAACTAGAACTTGAGGATATGGATATCTACTTCATCATGAGATTGTCCTGACGAGGGGAAGTGATCCAACTCTTTGGATCTTTCCAAGGAGGTGAAAGTACAAGGACTTTAGTCTAGAGGCATTGCCTAGGTGCCAAAATGGCCAATGGAGGGAAGGTGAATATAGGGACAATTACCAACAACTTCGCCTTGAGAACAATATTTTTCACTATGGCACATGTATCCAATACACAAGCCTTGCATGAGGCTTCAAAATCCAAGTTCTGGTACGCTATTGCATGTTTGACTCCCACCATATTTAATTGGTGTAGAGGCCTTCTTTCAAATATGAAACGGCAACTAACCAAGGGGAAGCACGGACACCTGAAGCAATTTGGGTTTGGATCGATACTGGTGACCTTCTTTTTAGAGCAAGTGCCCTTATTCTCGTACTAGTGGGTAGAGGTACAATATCTTGCCCCCCAAGATCTGAAACTCATGAGATGGAGTCAACTCATGCCTCGAGGAGGAACGAGTCAACATATGCATTACCCACCATAATTCTTCATTTGGCTAGAATGCCAACTACTCGTGGTAGATGACTATGCTTATGTTGGCACATATTTCAAGTGGAATCCAGATCTACCTCTTCCACTAGGAGAACAGTGGACTAATGCAGGTAAAAACTTGATTTTTGGATTTTTTCAAATTTTTATGATTTTTTGTAAGATTTTAAACTGAGACTCAACTTGTGATAAATGTCCAGACGTGGGACCAAACAGACCACCAGGCATGTTTCCAATAACACGACAAGTTGCACATCACATAGTGGGTGAAAACTATGAAGAAGGGGCAAACCCCTTAGCTGAGATGGAGTGCAATCTGAAGGTGATAACTTGAGGAGTCCCATAGTATGCCACTATGGATGATGTTCCATTGTATTAGCAGAGACACACAGTGGGAGTATCTGTGAGACTATGTCGGCTACTAGGTCGAGTAATCAGAGCAGTCTCGTGCTATCATGAGCATCGTGCAGGCTGATAGCCTTTCTAGGTCTTTTACACATTTTGTAGGCTTTGAGAGCCAAGTGTACCAGAACACTTTATTTTTTGATATCTTGATGTAAACACTCTAATAGATGTTAGATATATATATATATATATATATATATATATATATATATATATATATATATATATATATATATATATATATGTTTTATTTTCTACTTATGTGTCCATAATATGATCAGTTTTATAAATTACGCGTGGAATATGTTGATATGTGATGAAATCAAAATTTCTTTCCAGTAATCTAACACGTAGATACATACACAATATTTGTGGATTTCTCAATGAGTAATGGTTGTTTCACTATGACACAACAAGCTATGAATCCAACTTGACAACTAAATCCCTAATTCCAAGAGAAACAACTTCTGACAAGAGTTTAATAACTGCATTATATTCAGAAATATTATTAGTTGTTCAACCAAGGTATATACCTTGTAAGTTAATCAACTCGCCATTAGGGTCATAGAGTACCCATGCTGCGGAAGACAGGTTCTGTGTGCTACGACAAGCACCATTAGGGAAACCAACGTAATGGCTTGACGACATCTACAAACCGAGTGGAACACACGGTAAGCAGAAAAAACACATGTTTGTTGATCCGAGTTTACTCAACTCTCGGATTTAACCAAGATCTTTTACTTTCATGATGATCCGGATTTAACCAGGAACGCAATAAATTACAAAGATAACCATAAACACGGAGATGCAAAGAAAATAATGCTTCATTTCATTAATGTAAAATACTGAAATATGCTTACAAACAGAATTGGGAATAAACCAGCTAGGGTGATGGTAGCTTATCTCTGAGAAGAGATGTGGCGGCTACATGCATCTGAATTGTGTTACAATGAGGCTTGAAGACCTATTTATTGTTGAGAAACAATGGAAAACCCTTCACATCCCAAAACCTAACCCTAGAAGATGAAACGCCATATTGTGGGCCCCGTTTTGGGTAAGTTGGTACATCAACTTCCCGGGGTCGTAACTTTGGCACCCGATCTTCGTTTGACACGTACAATAGCTTGTTAGAAAGATCGATCTGAGCACTACAACTTTGGGGAGAGCAACATCAATCCATGGACCCACGTTGCTCCCAGATTTCCCAAAAAACGTCGTTTAGGGCCTCAAAACGGCTCCGAAAGTTCAGGACCCGAAAAACTGTTAAAAATAGTAAATTGTGCTACAATTAAGGAAACTGAAAAGCTGAAAGAGACAGTCGTGGGTGTCCAAATGGGATAGGTGGGTGGCCACCAACATCCACCTGGATCACGTGATGTGATTAGAATTGCTTTTAAAAGAGCATAAAGGAAAAAAGATGCATGATGTAAAGAAGCAAGAACATGATAAGAATCGGCAACATATAACACAAGATGTTGATAACGAAGTTCATACAGGAGGGACTACGTCTCCGGGCCCGGTGTCAAGATGGTGTAGGCTGCTGCATTAAGTGTTGGAAAGAGTGACGATGTACATGCACGTGTTTTCTCTATCATGCAAGGAATATGCCCTCACGTAGAAGTGGATCCAAGAGATGTTCCGCTGCAGGAACTCTCATTCACAAAAGGACTCCTATCAACATGACATAATTTCATGTATGACAATAATGAGCATCCTGCCTTCATGGCATAAAATGGATCTCAAAAATACATGGCAACAACATGAGTATCCCTTCAACATGACGAAAAAGGGATCTCAATCAAAACATGGCAATAAGTACATCTCACATCAAGAACAAAACAAGATCCCACATCAAACATCAAACAGGGATCTATACAACACAATGCATCTCAAGCAAAGAGACAAAAAAGTACATGATCACACTGCACGTACCTCACATCAAGGAGTTATCTAAAGAAGAGGATGATAAATTGTTGGATCTGGTTGTACCATCAATCTCATGGAAATGACTGCTCGCACATTGAATGCTGACCCCTGCACTCCACTTTGAAAAGTGGCCGAAAAATGGAATGACCAAATGGAAAATCTGATTGCACCATCAAATTCTTGGCATCGAATAGTGTAAAATCAACTATCAAATTTATGAATTCTGAGAAAGTGAAAATCTGGGGCTACAAGAATCTTTTAGATTCCCACTAGATTCCTCAAAGATTCCCTCCTCCAGGGCATCTAAAGATCTGCTACTCAGATCAAAATTTTGTCTACGCCATAAGGTTCGTGTCGTTGAGAGGTGTAGGATGGACATAAGGTTTGTCCAATTTCGACACTGTAAAAACGTTGCCCTCCTGAAAATTTGGCTCAATCAGGGTTTCACCTGCTCTTTTTCAAGCTCATGGTTCCACCTAGAAAAATTAATTAAAAATGTTCTCTCGATTTCCATGCTCTTCCTTGGCCTCCACACACCAAGAAAATCAGGGTTTATATTTCATTTCGTCGACAGAGTATTCAAAACGAGGGTCGTTAGCCCATTGGTGAAAACACCAAATTTGGCATGGGTAGATCAGGGGTTCCAACCTGACTAACCCCCCTACTTGGAGCATTAACAGCACATAACTATTTTATTTTTTAATTAGGGTGCAGTTGTTAAACTTAACAACGATTAATTGTTTTGGTAACCGTTTATTATATTAAATGTGGTGCGCATTTTTGGTTTGGGTTTTGGTACATGGCATTGTTCATTTTTGGTGTATGTCATATGGAGCCGCCGGCCGTGGGTTCAACTCCCACCAGCCTCTTTTTTTATGTATGTAGTATGGAGGTGGTGCATGGGCTGGGTCCACTGGAGGTGGCCCACCCACCGCCCATAAAATACATTTGTTACACTGTGTTGGTTGGGGCCGGCAGGGGTCATGTCCCGTCGGCCATTTATAACTAAAACTTTGTTATGTAATGGTTTTTAAATATATGTTGGTCGTTGTGGGTGGTGGCGGGGTTGGTGGCCCGCCACCACATAAATATTTTATTTTTTATTTTTTATATAATAATAGATTTTTTTTTTTTGTCTAATATAGGGGATATTAGACAAATTAACGACCCAACAAATTCCCTGCTTTTGGGAGCTAGATTTCATGCCCCAGGGTCAGTCAAATTGTAGCATACTTAAAACTAGCCCACATCCCAACTTTGACCAAAAATTTGACTGGATCGTTCTCCCTCATACAAGCTTGGATTTGAGTGACATTCGCACCATTGGAATCAGGACGACAAGCACTTTGATCTGGTGCTGGTTTGGGAGCAATCTAACCACTTTGAATTTTGCCCCTTTCTGAGTCATCTGGGACTTCTGCATGTGTCTGGAGCCACCTGGATCAATCCTCTCCACTGAGGAGATTTTGGTCCTCCAAAAGCATAAAAAATAATCTCCAACTTCTCTGTACCTTTTCTGCACTTACAAATGTTTGATAATTCTTCCTTCCTTCTCCTTCACCTTTTTCCTTCGGAGCCATAAGCGATGAACTGACACTTGCACCTCTGCAAACTTGTAGTAAAATTTCTGCAAATTACATGCTTAATTCACATGACCAACTAATGACCCAAGCATCCCATACTTTCCATGAGTTTATAACACATACTCAGTGATCAAGTTTTCATCAAAATGGAAACAATACCCCAGCTATCAAAGCAAGGCCAACATATCATTGTTGCTTCAATAAGTGATGGAAAACACATCATCACTATAACACATGATTTACACAAATAAGGCCAAGCACTATTTTTTTTTTGACATGTGATGGAAACACAACATCACTTTCACAGTTTAAAATGCATCACAAAATAATGACCAGACATCATTGTTGCTTAACAAGGGATGGAAAACACATCATCACTTTTACATCTTAAAATGCAACAAATGATTTACAAAAGCATTACCATGACATTCTATCACGCCTAGAAGAACCATTTCTCACTTATCAATGTGAATGGGTCATTTCCTTGTGGCACATTCGTTGGTTGAATAACCGTTTCATCTGGTTCATGCACTGACGCTTTATCATTAAGGTGCTCCTCTAGATCGAGCCTCCAACAAGTGGCTCATTGATGGCCACCTCTGTTGCAATGAGTGCAATACATCTTCTTCCTCTGGATCTGCTTTACATCTTCTTTACCTATTGTTGAGAGGGTCCTTCATGCCTCCTCCTTTTGTGTGCTGCTATTCTTTTCCAACACTTAGAAAATGTATGGTTATGTAATCCACAAAAGGTACATGTTTTTCAATGCCATGTTTTACATTCATCATTAACAACATGATTATAATCGAAATGAACATTCGAATATCGAGACTAGTTATACCTTTCCTTTTCATTTCTGGTGTCATTATGGTGATGAGAGCATGCCTCAACTCTTTCCCTGCAATGGGCATTGCCATGGGATGATGGTGATGAGTTCCCATCATTCTCTTCCCTTGACAATTTCAACGATGTCTCGGAAGCATCTGACACCTTCGAGCATTCTCCTTTGGTGTATCCCAAGCCTGCAAATCGAGGTCTTTGCACAACCTCCAATGGTTGAGTTATGCCTTGGTTATTAACACCAAGTTCTTCTTCCTCCTTGTACCTCATCCTGGTAAGGAGCCTCATGTTTGTCCCTGTAATTGGTATCTCCACATCTCCAACAGAAATCATACTATGTGAAGATGAAACTGAAAGGAAATCAACATCTTTTACCTCCATTGTCGAGTTGGAAAGAACTGATGAGGGTCTCTCATCATCTGTTGTTGGTGGTTCGCTGGCTGTCTTGGCAGATTCCCCAACTTCTTTCCTGACATACCCAAGTCCTGCCTGACGGGGTAATTCCTCTACTTTGATGGGGTTGACAATGCCTTGGCCATTAATGCCAAAGACTTTTCCTTCATACCCCGTTCTCTTCAATAGTTTGGATCCAATTCTTGTGGTATGATTTTCAAATACAGCGAAATCATCATAAGGAAACATACATGAATTTGGAGAATTACTTTTTAGCACACATGGGTCACATTGCAGCTTTTCCAAGGCCTCATCCTTACCTTGCAGCTGTTGTAGCTAACTTTGTTTTTCCTCTTTCTCTTCATGTATAAGCATCTTCAATTCAACATTCTTTATTTGAATATTCTGGTTGTTGTGCTTCAATTCTTCTAGGGCCTCCTCTGTGGCTCGCAACTAAAGCTGCAATCGCTCCTTTTCCTCTATATCTTTTTGTAGAGCTTCATACATCATTTCCACCTTTTGAGAAATTCTAAGCATGGTCTCGTACATCACTTTTTCATCCTCCATCATTGCATGTTCCATTGTTCATGCTCGCAATTCACATTCACTCAAAGATTGCTATGATACCAAACTTGATCCGAGTTTACTCAACTCCCGATTTTAACCAAGATCTTTTACTTTCGTGATCTGATTAGAATTTCTCTTAAAAGAGCATAAAGGAGCAAAGATGCATGTTTTAAAGAAGAGAGAACATGACAATAATCAACAACATATAACACAAGACGTTGATAACGGAGTTCATCCAGGAGGGACTACGTCTCCGGGCCCAATGTCAAGATGTTGTAGGCCACTGCATTAAGTGTTGGAAAGAGTGATGATGTACATGCATGTGTTTTCTCTATCATGCAAGGAATATGCCCTCACGCAGGAGTGGCTCCAAGAGATGTTCTGCTGCAGGAACTCTCATTCACAAAAGGATTCCTATCAGCATGACATAATTTCACGTATGATAATACTGAGCATCCCGCCATCATGGCATAAAAGGGACCTCAAACATGCATGGCGACAACATGAGTATCCCTTCAACATGACGACAAAGGTATCTCAATAAAAACATGGCAATAAGTACATCTCACATAAACAACAAAACAACATGCCACATCAAACATCAAACATGGATCTATATACCACAATGCATCTCAAGCAAAGAGACAAAGAAGTACATGATCACACTGCATATACCTCACATCAAGGAGTTATTTGAGGAAGAGGATGATAAAATATTGGATCTGGAAGTACCATCAATCTCACGGCGTCGAATCTCATGGAAATGATTGCTCGCACATTGAATGTTGACACCTGCACTCCACTTTCAAAAGTGGCCGAAAAATGGACTGACCAAATGGAAAATGTGATTGCACCATCAGATTCATGGCATTGAATAGTGTAAAATCGACTGTCAAATTTCAGAATTCTGAGAAAGTGAAAATATGGGGCTACATGAATCTTTTATATTCCCCCTAGATTCCTCAAAGATTCCCTCCTCTGGGTCATCTGAAGATCTGCTGCTCAGATCAAAATTTTGTCTACGCCATCAAGTTCATGTCGCTTAGAGGTGTAGGATCCACAAAAGGTTTTTCCAATTTGGACACTGGAAAAACGTTGCCCTCCTAAAAATTTGGCTCAATCGGGGTTCCGCCTTCTCTTTTCCAAGCTCATGGTTCCACCTGCAAAAAATAATAAAAAATGTCGTCATGATTTCCACACTCTGAATTGACCTCTGCGCACTGAGCAAATGAGGGTTTATATGTCATTTCTCAACAAAGTATTCAAAACGAGGGTTGTTAGCCCGTTGGTGAAAACAGCAAAATTGGTGTGGGAAGGTCGGGGGTTCCAACCCCACTGACCCCCCTACTTGGCGCATTAACAACACATAACTATTTTGTTTTTTAATTAGGGCACAATTATTAAATTTAGCAATGGTTAATTGTTTTGGTAACCATTTGTTGTATTAAATATGGTGCGCATTTATGGTTTGGATTTTGGTACATGTCGTTGTTCGTTTTTGGCGTATGCCATATGGGGCCGCCGCATGGGCAGGGCCGACGAAGCCACCAGCCATGGGTTCAAATCCCACCGGCCTCTTTGTTTATGTATGTATTATGGAGGTGGGGCATGGGTCGAGTCCACCGCAGGTGGCCCGCCCACCACCCATAAAATATATTTGTTATACAGTGTTGGTTGGGGTCGGCGGGGGTCATGGCTTGTCGGAAATTTTTAATTAAAACTTTGTTATGTAATGGTTTTTAAATATATGTTGGTCATTTGGGGGGTGGTGGGGTTGGTGGCCTGCCACCGCATAAAATATTTTTTACTTTATTACTTTTTTTTATAATAATAGATTTTTTTTTAATTTTGTCTAATATAGGGGATATTAGACAAATTAATGACCCAACAAATTCGCCCACTTTCAAGAGCTATGTTTCATGCCTCAGGGCCAGTCAAATTGTAGGATACTTAAACCTGGCCCACAGCCCAACTTTGACCAAAACTTTGACTAGCTCGTTCTCCCTCATACAAGCTTAGATTCGAGTGTCATTCACACCGTTGGAATCAGGGCGACTAGCACTTCGATCTGGTGCTGGTTTGGGAGCAATCTAACCACTTTGAATTTTTTCCCTTTCTGAGTCCTTTGGGACTTTTGCCTGTGTCTAGAGCCACCTGGATCAATCCTCCCCACTGAAGAGCTTTTGGTCCTCCAAAAGCATGAAAAATAATCTGCGACTTCTCTGTACCTTGTATGTACTTACAAATGTCTGATAAGTCATCTGTCCTTCTCCTTCACCTTTGTCCTTCGGAGCCATAAGTGATGAGCCGACACTTGCATCCTCTGCAAACCTGTAGTACAATTTTTGCAAATCACATGCTTAATTCACATGACCAACTAATGACCCAAGCATGCCATACATGCCATGAGTTTATAACACATACTCAGTGGTCAAGTTTACATCAAAATGGAAACAATACCCCAGCTATCAAAAAAAGGCCAACCTATCATTGTTGCTTCAACAAGTGATGGAAAACACATCATCACTGCAACACATGATTTAAAAAATTAAGGCCAAGCACTATTTTTGTTTTGACAAGCGATGAAAACACAACATCACTTTCATAGTTTAAAATGCATCACAAAATAATGACCAGACATCAGTGTTTCTTAACAAGTGATGGAAATCACATCATCAATTTTACATCTTAAAATGCAACAAATGATTTACAAAAGCATGACCATGACATTCTATCATGCCTAGAAGAACCATTTCTCACTTATCAGTGTGAATGGGTCGTTTCCTTGCAGCACATTCGTTGGTCGAACAATCGTTTCTTCTGGTTCATGCACCAACGATTTATCTTTAAGGTGTTGCTCTGGATGGAGCCTCCAACAAGTGGCTCTTTGATGGCCACCTTTGTTGCAATGACTACAATACATCTTCTTCCTCTAGATCTGCTTAACATGTTTCTTTACCTGTTGTTGAGAGGATCTTTCATGCCTCCTCCTTTTTTGTGTTGCTATTCTTTTCCAACACTTCAAAAATGTATGGTTATGTAATCCACAAAAGGTACATGTTTTTCAATGCCATGTTTTACGTTCATCATTAACAACATGATTATAGTCAAAACAAACATTCGAATATTGAGACCGATTATACATTTCCTTGTCATTTCTAGTGTCATTATGGCGATGAGAGCTTGCCTCATCTCTTTCCCTGCAATGGGCACTGCCATGGGATGATGGTGATGAGTTCCCATCATTCCTTTTCCTTGACGATTCCAACGATGTCTCAGAAGCATCTGACACCTTTGAGCATTCTCCTTCAGTGTATCCCAAGCCTGCAAATCAAGGTCTCTGCACAACCTCCAATGGTTGAGTTATGCCTTGGTTATTAACACCAAGTTCTTCTTCCTCATTATACCTCATCCTGGTAAGGAGCCTCATGTTTGTCCCTGTAATTGGTATCTCCACATCTCCAATAGCAATCATACTATCTAAAGATGAAACTCAAATGAAATCAACATCTTTTACTTCCAATGTCGAGTTGGAAAGAACTGATGAGGGTCTCTCATCATCTATTTTTGGTGGTTCGCTCATTGCCTTGGCGGATTCCCCAGCTTCTTTCCTGACATACCCAAGTCCTGCCTGACGGGGTAATTCCTCTACTTTGATGGGGTTGACAATGCCTTGGCCATTAACGCCCAAGCATTTTCCTTCATACCCCATTCTCTTCAACAGTTTGGAGCCAATTCCTATGGTATGATTTTAAAAAGCAGTGAAATCATCATCAAGAAACATACATGAATTCGGAGAATTGCTTTTTACCTCACATGGGTTACACTGTAGCTTTTCCAAGGCCTTGTCCTTAACTTGCAGTTGTTGTAGAAAACTTTGTTTTTCCTCTTTCTCTTCAATGTGTAGAATCATCTTCAATTCAACATTCTCTGTTTGAAGATTCTGGTTGTTGTGCTTCAGTTCTTCCAGGACCTCTTCCATGGCTCGTAAACGAATCTGCAATCGCTCCTTTTCCTCTATCTCTTTTTGTAGAGCTTCATACATCAAATCCACCTTTTGGGAAATTCTGAGCATGGTCTTGTACATCGCTTTGTCATCCTCCATCTTTGCACATTACATTGTTCACGCTCACAATTCACATTCACGTAAAGACTGCTCTGATACCAAACTTGATCTGAGTTTACTCAACTCCTGTATTTAACCAAGATCTTTTACTTTTTTGATGTGATTAGAATTTCTTTCAAAAGAGCATAAACGAAAAAAGGTGCATGTTGTAAAGAAGAGAGAACATGACATGAATCAACAACATATAACACAAGACATTGATAACGGAGTTCGTCCAGGAGGGACTAGGTCTCCGGGCCCGGTGTCAAGATGGTGTATGTCGTTGCATTAAGTGCTAGAAAGAGTGATGATGTACATGCATGTGTTTTCTCTATCATGCAAGGAATATTCCCTCACACAGGAGTGGTTCCAAGAGATGTTCCGCTACAGTAACTCTCATTCACAAAAGGACTCCTATCAGCATAACATAATTTCACGTATGATAATGAGCATCCTGCCATCATGAAATAAAAGAGATCTCAAACATACATGGCGACAACATGAGTATCCCGTCAACATGATGACAAAGGAACTCAATCGAAAAATGGACATAAGTACATCTCACATCAAGAACAAAACAAGATCCCACATCAAACATCAAACAGGGATCTATACATCACAATGCATCTCAAGCCAAGAGACAAAGAAGTACATGATAACACTACATATACCTCACATCAAGGAGTTATTTGAAGAAGAGGATGATAAACTATTAGATTTGATTGTACCATCAATCTCATGGCGTCGAATCTCATGGAAATGACTGCTTGCACATTGAATGTTGACACCTGCACTCCACTTTGAAAAGTGGCTGAAAAATGGAATGACCAAATGGAAAATATGATTGCACCATCAAATTTGTGGCGTCTAATAGTGTAAAATAGACTGTCAAATTTCTAAATTCTGAGAAAGTGAAAATCTAGGGCTACAGGAATCTTTTACATTCCACTTAGATTCCTCAAAGATTCCCTCCTCTGGGTCATCTAAAGATCTGCTGCCCAGATCAAAATTATGTGTGTGCCATCAAGTTCATGTCACTCAGAGGTCTAGGATCAACATAAGGTTTGTCAAATTTGGACACTGGAAAAACGTTGCCCTCCTGAAAATTTGGCTCAATCAAGGTTTTGCCTGCTCTTTTCCAAGCTCATGGTTCCACCTGCAAAAAATAATTAAAAATGTTGTCTTGATTTCCGCGCTCTGAATTGGCCTCCGCACACTAAGAAAATGAGGGTTTATATGTCATTTTGTCAGTGAAGTATTCAAAACGATGGTTGTTAGCCCGTTGGTGAAAACACCAAATTTGGCGTGCGCAGGTCGGGGGTTCCAACCCCACCAACCCCCCTACTTGGCGAATTAACAACACATAACTATTTTATTCTTTAATTAGGTCGCGGTTATTAAATTTAGCATTAGTTAAAAAAAAATTGTAACCGTTTTTTATATTAAATATGGTGCGCATTTATGGTTTGGGTTTTGGTAAATGGTGTTGTTGGTTTTTGGCATATGTCATATGGGTTAGTCGCGTGGGCAGGGCCGGCAGAGCCGCCAGCCATGGGTTCAACTCCCACCGGCCTCTTTGTTTATGTATGTATTATGGAGGTGGGGAGTGCCCCGCCCACCACCCATAAAATATATTTGTTATACAGTGTTGGTTGGGGCCGGCGGGGGTCATGGCCCGTTGGCCATTTTTAACTAAAACTTTGTTATGTAATGATTTTTAAATATATGTTGCTCAGTCGGGGGGTGGTAGGGTTGGTGTCCTGCCACCCCATAAATTATTTTTTATTTATTTATTTATTTTTTAATTTTATTTATTTTTATATTTTTATATAATAATAGATTTTTATTTTTATTTTGTCTAATATAGGGGATATTAGACAAATTAACGACCCAACAAAATCGTCTGCTTTCAAGAGCTCGGTTTCATGCCCCGATGTTGATCAAATTGTAGGATACTTAAACCTGGTCCACAGCCCAACTTTGACCAAAATTTTGACTGGATCGCTCTCCCTCATACAAGCTCAAATTTGAGTGTTGTTCACACTGTTGGAATCAGGGCGACGAGCACTTCGATCTGGTGTTGGTTTGGGAGAAATCTGACCACTTTGAATTTTGCCCCTTTCTAAGTCCTTTGGGACTTCTGCTTGTGTCTAGAACCACCTTGATCAATCCTACCCACTGAGGAGCTTTTGGTCCTCCAAAAGCATGAAAAATAATATGCAACTTCTCTATACCTTGTTTGCACTTACAAATGTCTGATCATTCATCCTTCTTCTCCTTCTCCTTTGTCCTTCGGAGCCATAAGCGATGAGCCAACACTTGCACCCTCTCCAAACCTGTAGTACAATTTCTACAAATCACATGCTTAATTCACATGACCAACTAATGAGCCAAGAATCCCATACATGCCATGAGTTTACAACACATACTTAGTGGTCAAGTTTACATCAAAATGGAAGCAATACCCTAGCTATCAAAACAAGGCCAACATACCATTGTTTCTTCAACAAGTGATGGAAAACAGATCATCACTGCAACACATGATTTACAAAAATAAGGCCAAACACTATTTTTGTTTTGACAAGTGATGGAAACACAACATCACTTTCACAGTTTAAAATGCATCACAAAATAATGACCACACATCATTGTTGCTTAACAGGTGATGGAAATCACATCATCACTTTTACATCTTAAAATGCAACAAATGATTTACAAAAGCATGACCATGACATTCTATCACGCCTAGAAGAACCATTTCTCACTTATCAATGTGAATGGGTTATTTCCTTGTGGTGCATTCGCTAGTCGAAAAATCATTTCATCTAGTTCATGCACCAACGCTTTGTCTTTAAGGTGTTGCTCTGGATGGAGCCTCCAACAAGTGGCTCTTTGAGGCCACCTCTGTTGCAATGACTGCAATACATCTTCTTCCTCTAGATCTGCTTAACATGCTTCTTTACCTGTTGTTGAGAGGGTCTTTCATGCCTCCTCCTTTTGTGTGTTGTTATTCTTTTCCAACACTTAGAAAATGTATGGTTATGTAATCCACAAAAGATACATGTTGTTCAATGCCATGTTTTACGTTCATCATTAACAACATGATTATAGTCGAAATGAATATTCGAATATCGAGATTGGTTATACCTTTCCATGTCGTTTCTGGTGTCGTTATGGCGATAAGAGCTTGCCTCAGCTCTTTCCCTGCAATGGGCACTGCCATGGGATGATGGTGATGAGTTCCCATCATTCCCTTCCATTTGACGATTTCAACGATGTCTCGGAAGCATCTGACACCTTTGAGCATTATCCTTTGGTGTATCCCAAGCCTGCAAATCGAGGTCTTTGTACAACCTCCAATGGTTGAGTTATGCCTTGGTTATTAACACCAAGTTCTTCTTCCTCCTTGTAGCTTATCCTGGTAAGAAATCATACTATGTGAAGATGAAACTTGAAGGAAATAAACATCTTTTGCCTCCACTGTTGAGTTGGAAAGAACTGATGAGGGTATCTCATCATCTGTTGTTGGTGATTTGCTCGTTGTCTTGGCGGATTCCCCAAATTCTTTCCTAACATACCCAAGTCCTACCTGATGAGGTAATTTCCCTACTTTGATGGGGTTGACAATGTCTTGGCCATTAACGCCCAAGAATTTTCCTTCATACCCCATTCTCATAGACAGTTTGGAGCCAATTCCTGTGGTATGATTTTCAAAGAAACATACATGAATTCGAAGAATTACTTTTTACCTCACATGGGTCACACTGCAGCGTTTCTAAGTCCTTGTCCTTAGCTTGCAGCTGTTGTAGCAAACTCTGCTTTTCCTCTTTCTCTTCATGTAGAAGCATCTTCAATTCAATGTTCTATGTTTGAATATTCTGGTTGTTGTGCTTCAGTTCTTCCAGGGCCTCTTCCATGGCTCGCAACTGAAGTTGTAATTGCTCCTTTTCCTCTGTCTCTTTATGTAGAGCTTCATACATCATTTCCACCTTTTGGGAAACTCTAAGCGTGGCCTCGTACATTGCTTTGTCATCCTCCATCGTTGCACGTTCCATTGTTCATGCTCGCAATTCACATTCATGCAAAGACTACTCTGATACCAAACTTGATCCAAGTTTACTCAACTCCCAGACTTAACCAAGATCTTTTACTTTCGTGATGTGATTAGAATTGATTTTAAAAGAGCATAAAGGAACAAATATGCATGTTGTAAAGAAGAGAGAACATGACAAGAATCAGCAACATATAACACAAGAAGTTGATAACGGAGTTCGTCCAGGAGGGACTACATCTCTGGGCCCGGTGTCAAGATGGTGTATGCCGCTACATTAAGTGCTGGAAAGAGTGATGATGTACATGCATGTGTTTTCTCTATCATGCGAGGAATATGCCCTTACATAGGAGTGGCTCCAAGAGATGTTCCATTGTAGGAAATCTCATTCACAAAAGGACTCCTATCAACATGACATAATTTCGCGTATTATAATAATGAGCATTCCACCATCATGGCATAAAAGGGATCTCAAGCATACATTGCAACAACATGAGTATCCTGTCAACATGATGACAAATGGATCTCAATCAAAACATGGAAATAAGTACATCTCACATCAAGAACAAAACAATATCCCACATCAAACATCAAACAGGGATCTATACAACACAATGCATCTCAAGCAAAGAGACAAAGAAGTACATGATAACACTACATATACCTCACATCAAGGAGTTATTTGAAGAAGAGGATGGTAAACTGCTGGATCTAGTTGTACCATCAATATCACGGCTTCGAATGTCATGGGAATCAATGCTCACACATTGAATGCTGACACCTGCACTCCACTTTGAAAAGTGGCCGAAAAATGGAATGACCAAATGGAAATCTAATTGCACCATCAGATTCGTGGCATTGAATAGTGTAAAATCGATTGTCAAATTTCTATTTTCTGCGAAAGTGAAAATCTGGAGCTACAAGAATCTTTTAGATTCCCCCTAGATTCCTCAAAGATTCCCTCCTCCAGATCATCTGAAATTCTATTGCTCAGATAAAAATTTTGTGTGCACCATCAGGTTTGTGTCACTGAGAGGTGTAGGATCGACATAAGGTTTGTCCAATTTGGACTCTAGCAAAACATTACCCTCCTGAAAATTTAGCTCAAGCAGGGTTCTGCCTACTCTTTTCCAAGCTCATGGTTCCACCTACAAAAATTAATTAAAAATGTTGTCTCAATTTTCGCGCTCTGCCTTGGCCTCCGCGCACTGAGCAAATGAGGGTTTATATGTCATTTCATCGACGGAGTATTCAAAACGAGGGTTGTTAGCCCGTTGGTGAAAACACCAAATTTGGCGCAGGCGGATTGGGGGTTCCAACCCCACCGACCCCCCTACTTGGCACATTAACAACAAATAACTATTTTATTTTTAATTAGGGCAGGGTTATTAAATTTAACAACGGTTAATTGTTTTGGTAACCATTTGTTGTATTAAATATGGTGCACATTTATGGTTTGGGTTTTGGTACATGGCGTTGTTGGTTTTTGGTGTATGCCATATGGGGCCGCCGCGTGGGCGGGGCCAGCGGAGCCGCCGACCGTGGGTTCAACTCCCACCGGCCTCTTTGTTTACGTATGTAGTTTGAAGGTGGGGTGTGGGTCAAGTCCACTGGAGGTAGCCCACCCACGGCCCATAAAATATATTTGTTATACAGTGTTGGTTAGGTTCGGCGGGGATCATTGCCCATCGACCTTTTTTAATTAAAAATTTGTTATGAAATGGTTTTTAAATATGTGTTGGTCATTGGGGGGTTGGCGGGGTTGGTGGCCGCCACCCAATAATCTCTCTCTCTCTCTCTCTCTCTCTCTCTCTCTCTATATATATATATATATATATATATATATATATATATATAGATAGATAGATAGATATAGATATAATAATAATAGATTTTTTTTATTTTGTCTAATATATGGGATATTAGACAAATTAACGACCTAACAAATTCGCACACTTTCGGGAGCTTGGTTTCATGCCCCGAGGTTGGTCAAATTGTAGGATACTTAACCCTGGCCCACAACCTAACTTTGACTGGCTCGTTCTCCCTCATAGGAGCTCATATTTGAGTGTCATTCACACTATATATATATATATATATATATATATATATATATATATATATATATATATATATATATATTTGATTTTGTCTAATATATGGGATATTAGATAAATTAACGACCCAACAAATTCGCACACTTTCGGGAGCTTGGTTTCATGCCCCGAGGTCGGTCAAATTGTAGGATACTTAACCCTGGCCCACAACCTAACTTTGACCAAAACTTTAACTGGCTCGTTCTCCCTCATAGGAGCTCGGATTTGAGTGTCTTTCACACCATTGGAATCAGGGTGACGAGCTATTCAATTTGGTGCTAGTTTGGGAGCAATCTGACCAATTTGAATTTTGCCCCTTTCTGAGTCCTCTAGGACTTCTACCTGTGTCTAGAGCCACCTGGATCATCTGCAAAGAAAAGAGACACACCAAACCACAAAATTCACACTAATGAATTAACACACTAATATACAAAAATGAAATTTACATGGATGACCTCGCATAAAAAGTTCATATGGAGTCCATTTTCGAACTCGGGTAATCAATCAACAGAGAATAAAACCGGAGTTTCATCGTTGACATGATGTGTAAGCATCGACTCGGCCAAACAATAGAGTAAAACTCATAAAAGGCTCTGCCCCCATGCCCCCCGGGTGAGTGAGGGTTACGAGTCATAAGATGAAAACCCCATTGTGATAATGGGAAAACGGTAGAGACTCAGTGAAAAAATATCATGAAAGGAGGCATGAAAAACTTGATCTCATGACGAGGAAAAGGTGCCCCCAGTTGAAATATTTTGACAATTTTAGGGTGAACTAAAATGTCAATGGGTAGGGTTGCAATAATGTTTCCCATATTACCCTCCGACAAGACTTCATGCACTAAGATAGGCGTTTGAAGTGGAGGCGTTGGACAATGAGAAACAAATGCTTCAAGACATGAAGGCATCTCACTGAGGTGAGGAAGAAATGAAGAAAGATGATGGAGACTGTTCCAAGGAGTTTCGTTAGAGACATGACCTCAACGATACTCTTACCAGTGGGGAATGTATCATTCAAAGGATCTGGAGAATCCCAAGAACCAAGCCAAGGAGATGGCACATATGTGTCAAGGTTCATACCGAAAACGGTATGACTTTTTGAAGCGGCCATCGAAGCTAAGACAATTTATTGATAATTTTGCTCCAATGGACTTAAAGGCATATAATCACCAAATAAATCAATCTAATCCAGAGTAGGAATAATCCAAGGATCCGTAGAAAACGAGATCATATTGATTGAAGAAACATTCGGAGGTGGGAGTGTAAAGTACCCATTAAAGCAAAGTCTTTGAAGAGACCTTACCCCACAATATCATAAGGAATCTTAGTATTTCCCACGTAAGGGACGTTGTCATTTGATGAACCAGAAGAAAAGAAGGGTAGTTGATCATCCATGACAATTTTTCCTTCATGAGGAAAATGAAGCACCTAGAATAAAGAAGACAACACACAAAACATAGCATGCATCAAGATGCGTCTGAGAAGAAGGTTGTATTTGAGATTCACATCTACAACTTCCACTTCTAATTCAACGGTCTTTCCTTCTAATGTAATCAACAAGTTCATGAGAATACAATATGGACATGAACCTCTGCCATCAAAGGCTTCCAAGGTGTTCGGGGACTGGTTAAGAGAAGAAGAGCCAATGGCTTTCCAACAATGGACATAATTCAGGTAGAGGCACCTTCATCAATAATAGTCCGATGGATCATCTTTCCTTTGATAAGAGCTTGTATCAAAAAAGCAATCTAATTTGGAAGAAAAGGAACATGATTTTCAAGATCAAAGGTAATCAGATTCAAATCGGAAGGATCAATAGAACCTATAATAGACAACAGTGACTTCCGTTGCGTTGGATAGGTTTGAAGAACCTCCAAGGTAGACATCGCCGAAGGTGCTTGAGCTAAATCCTCAACAATTTTGTAGTGTTGTGCAACTCTAGCATTTGGATTATAAGATGATTTCAGAAGAACACCCTTGGGAGGTGGTCAGATTACGGATTCATTGTTAGGGCGCTCAATATGAAGTAGACCAAAACTAGATGGAGTAGAAGTAGAAGGGATATCAGTGACTTCTTTCTCCACCATCTGCTTATGCGTGGTTTGATAGTCCTTAGTTCGAGTAGTGATCGAGATACATTATGAACCTTGCATCATGAAAACCTGGGAACTAGAGGAGGCAGAGAACTGTGGCTAGTCTACCAACTCCATCTGTTGAGATGGAAAGGGTTATTTTAAAATAGCTAGAGTCCCTTTCAACAAGTGACTAATTTCATAACATTGGGGACAATCCTTAGTGTAATGATCTTCCTCACAGATGAGGCAAGGATATTTCAGCTTTCTTTTAGAAGCAGTATCAGCAGATTATTTGGGTGGGTCCTATTTTGGGGCATCGACTTTGGATTTACCTTTTTCCTTTTTCTTACCTCTAGAGGCCTTATCTGTTGCGATAGACTGAACAACATGTACCTCAGAGGTTTTACCAAGACTAAATGAATTTTCCGAGGGATTATTGGAATGAGTGCTTGAAACATATTTTTACTTCGAAGAGGCTTTCGTGGAAGTCTAAGACACGAAACCAATCACACCATCCACAAGTGGTACATCAAGATACTTTGATGTTGTCAGATCCGAAGATGGCCTTGAAACATTAGGAAGCATCGCATACAACATGCCATATTGCGAATAGACTAAGTCTGGATACTTAGCATAGGTAGTAGCTTTCTCTTCAGTAACACTTCCACCCATAGTTATATCCTTAGCAATCTTGTTAATGAATGATTTTGTAAACCATTTAGTCAACAACTCATCAGTAATCTCGAATTTGATGAGGCGACGCTGAAGTCTCCATTCATGGATATGATCAGAAATGTGGGTCACGGTGTCTTGCTTAAGGGATGTAAGCAAAGGAGTTCTATTTTCATACCGAACTAGCAATTGGAAGTGGGTGAGGAAGGCCATATACAGAGAATTGAAGTCAGCATAGGTACCTCGAGGTAACTCGATAAACCATTTTGTGGCAGCAACTGTGAGGGTTCTCTGAAAGAGTCGAAGACGAATAGAATCATCGACATACGAATTGGAGGAGCACCATAGGTGATATGTCATCACATGGGCTTACGGGTTCTCCTTAGATTTTCCTTCGAATTTGGGGCAATTGCTTGGAATTTTCATTGGAACTAGAGGCCAGTAAGGCGAATGAAGAATGGGATCATTCGTGAGCCTCGAGACATCAGGCAGCTCCAACGTAGCCAAGAAAGGAAATTGCGTGTTAAACGACATATAGGGCTTTGAGGAGACCCAAACTGCTTGTTCCAACCTTGCTGGTAAGGATTTTTCCCATACAATGGAGGATTTTGTCCATATGGGACCTGATTTTGTCCCCACTGAGTTTTACCTTGACCATAAGGTGGATTTGGTCCAGGGTAGGTTTGATATTGACCCACCATAGCCTGCTGATAAGCATTATACACATCATATGGGTTATAGGGTTGTTGAACTTGTTGACCCTGGACATAAGGAGATTGACCCTACTATTGCAAGGGTTGACCTTGGGTTTGCAAAGGCTAACCTTGTTGATACGCATATAAAGCTTGTTGATGTGAAGGTTGACCTTGTTTCTGTTGTAAAGGTTGGCCTTGTGAGTACAAAGGTTGAGTAGACTGTTGAACAAACTAAGTTTGCAGCTGCACAAGATGCTAAGACTGCGGAAAAGGTTGTCCCTACTGCTGTAACAGTTTCCCTTGCTGCTGTAATGTTTTCCCTTACTGTTGCAAAGGTTTCCTTTGTTGTTGTGAAGGTTTCCCTTGCTGCTGCAAAGGTTGTCCTTGTTGTTGCAAGGGTAGCTAAACAGTTCCTTTGGATATACCCTGTGGGTATTTATAATTCCCAAATTGAATATGACTATATCCACCAAGAATAATGGATTAACCAGGCTAGATATAAGCTCATGCTTGAGGAATGTAAGACAGATTGACCAAGGCTTGTAAACGATATGGGACATAAGCCTGTTGGAGCGGAATATGAACCATATAAGGTTGCTGATATTGGATGTTACCTGACCTGGATTGACCAACAGGGTTAGGAATACTACCATAATAAGGTTGATTCACTCCAACCATGTGAATTTGTAATCCACTCACATTGGTTTCTCCTGACACAAGAGGAGTATTTGGATCTTGTCCCCCAGGTGGTGGCACATTTTGTCCACTTGATGGAGGAGTGGAATAATTAACTGAAACCTGACCTGAAATAGTCAGTTGAACTGGAAGGGTCGGTTGAAACAACAAGACAAGCTGTGACAAAATCATAGGTTGAACAAGAATTGACATGAAAGTAGTTGTTACAGAAGTTCAAGAGGTCACATTTTGAATGAACAGATTGGATGTAGGCATAGCATTTGAAGAAAAAATGGGGTTTTGATACAATGATGAAGCACTAGAAGTACCTGAAACTAACTGAGCTATGGTTGTATAACCATGTGGCAACATGGGTCCACTAGTTTCGGGAAAATTGAGAGACGTGACTCTTCCTGTACAAGGAAAGCCTTCAAGAGGAAATTCATATCCTTGCTCACCATCAACTTGAGGAGTATGGATCGTGGAAACTTCTGAATGACCCGAAGAATAGAATTTGACTTTCTAACTCCATAGATGGAAACAACTAGTGACAAGAAACCCAAGATGTGCGAGGAGATAACTCCAAAGGAATACTAGGTTGATCATAAGGACTGTAAGGATGATAAGGAGATATCACAGGGGTCTGCGGACTCTCAGGGGTCTGAATAGGATTAGCAGGGGTATCAGGATCTAATTCTTGAGGTGATCAGGAATTCGATGGAGGTGGACGAGAAGACAGAGGTTGGATACTTGGAATAATCCCTAGTTCAAAACCTTGATCTTCAAGTGACTGAGGAAGCTCCAGATGAACTCCTTGGGAGGACCCTTCAGTATTAGACAAGGAAGGGGACCTATGAGATGAACTCAATGGTTCAGCCACGATGAATTTCTCTCAAAATAAAAAAAGGAAAGGAGAGTCCTATAAGGCTTTTAAAAATCTTGAAATTAACAGGGAAGTACTCAATATTGGTCCAAGAAGCAACTACTTGGGTTTGACATGTTAATCATGGGCAGTTATTTTTAGAAACAAAAACTTTTCCTTTTCATCTTTTAAGATTCGAGAAAAGGATGAAAAGGTGACTCTATTCGCTTTTGATGGTTTAGCGAGCTTGAAAGGACAAGTTGCTTGATGAGCTTTTCAAATTTAAAGAGTCAGAAAAGATCAAAATTACTACTAAGGTGAATCTAGGTAAAAGGAGTACCAAGTAACCGTGAACTGCAATATACACCTCAGCAAATAAATTTACCAAGGACTTGACATACATGCACACAATCTCCCCAAATTTTGCATTCGGTGTATCATGTTTATAGGGCTACAGACTTGGCTTCCTATGGATAAAGGTTTGCAACCTATGGGGGTCTAACTTTATATATGTGAAGGTACGGGAGCACAAGTCCATGCTAGTGTTGTCTAGCTGCTCAAGCAAACGTTAACTGCTAAGTTTTATAGACACCGAAACACGTCTCTAGCCTAGACCACTATGTATGAATGTTAATGTTTCAAATGCTCCTTAGATTACTTGATAGATTTTAAAGTTGATCTTGGAATTATGTTTCAATTTCAAGGCCTTAACAGTGTTACCTGTTCCTAAAATGCAAGTAGATGATGAAATGAAATCCTTCAATTCAATGAAAGCTATCTATGTAGGGAAGAATATCACTCAAATCATGCATCAAACCAATGCAAAAGTGCATCCATGACAATCTTCAAATGCTAAATGCAAAACATGAAATCAAATCGTTCATATTATAAGAAAATGCAATGCCAAAACAAACCTTAAAGAAAAAATACCTTAAGATACAATGATGATTTTTTCTTTTCACTTTAGTGCAATCAATGTAATCTAATGCAAAAAGTAAAAGATAATGCAAGCAAGCCAACAAACATGAAAATCTCTTTCACATTAATTATTTGAATGCAACATAGAATTCTTCGAAAACTACGAAAAGAGAAACACTTTCACTTTCACCTTTCAAAACACAAAACTCAAAGCAAACACTTCCTTTCAATTCAAATAAGACAATCGATTTGTAATCTATTGTTTGTCAAATAGATGTCAAGCGACTTTCACAGTATCTACTCAATCTGACACTAATGAAACCAACTTAAGACATAAGAACCAAAAGTTATTTGCAAAGGATGTCCGAACACACAATAGACTCTTTAACACAAGTAATCGATCTCTGATGAGAAGCCCAATGAGTGGATGAAGGTTGACCTAGAAGACCTAGGAACCCTAACAGGCTAATCACACTTCAAACATACTCAAACCAATTTGAAAGGAAATTACAATCAGACAATAAGAGAGTCAACTGATATCACACTGGTAAATCACTGGGAGAAGGCAAAAAGAACTGAAAACGAGAAGACAAACCCTAAATTTCTTTAACTTCTGCAATCATCACACCTGTTAAGAGAAAAGAAGTGATCATCGCTATTGTAATCAACAAACTACGATATCATCATGAATGTCAGGGCTAAAAACGCGATGGACAAGAAAAGCAAAGAAAAAACACAAATCTTCAAGAACAACTCAAATCAACAACCTTCAAGTATCTACCAAAAAGTGATACTAACTACAGACAAGCAATGAAGTCTAAAAATGAATGGTTGATCAAATTCATCAAAAGACAAGGAGAAGAAATGGAAGGAAAAGATCATAGGCTCCCCAGTGAGTCACCATTTTGTTGACAAGGTTAATCCTCTTTGCGGACAGAGATGATCCCTCTAGCCCCATGAGTGGGTCTAGCTACTAAAGTGACAATCAAATAGACATCTTCCTAGGTTATAATTGAAAATAAGAACGAAAGAGATGACCTACCTCATTTTGATGCTATTCCAATTTCCTTCATTGAGGGCCTCGAACCACTTGTGTCACGGACTTGGTCTTGTTTCTATCGGTATTTATGGGCCTGCACAAGTGATCAAGAAACAACAAAGCATGCCAAAACCAATAGCAAATACAATAACAACCTTCTTAACTGATCAAGGAATGTCAAGCTAAATAATACATGAACATATATATTTTGGGAAGATGAACCAATAGTTATATATTATTAGGAAATAAAGGGAAGCTTACAACCAAAGCCTTGATGTTGAAAGACTCTCCTTGAGTGGTAATCCAATTCTAATCCAAGAACTCTCCAAACGCTCCTTCTCCAAGTCAAATGAATAGCCTCTAGGCACAGGCTTATCATAAGGGTGCAAAAATAAACACAGAACAACCATTTGGGAATGGGAGAGGATGAATTTATAGGCAAGGAAAGGGAGTTAGGACCTCTCCAAAGATAGGATTAGGTCCTCATCTCAAGGAGGTAACTCATAGGGATAATACAAAGAGGCCAATTTGAGAGGATTTGACCTCATCTATGTGAAACAACCTCCAACTCGTCACTCTTGAAGCTTCTAGATAACGCAGCTTCTCTTTGGGAAAATTACCTTTTTGGGATCATCGTGGGTATGCAAGGGAACAAAGCGATGCCATCGTTGGTCAAACACAGTGCAACAAGTGACCATAGCTGTTTTAAGCCTCATAAGAGCAATGACTCTCATTTTAGGGTTTTAAGAGCAATTTCTTCAAGGAAAGCTCAAGGAATTTTCCAATCAAAGTCTTAGGAGGAATCTGAGTTGTATACATGGATGAGTATACTGTATATTGGTCATGTTTTAGGCACTTTGGGGTATGTCACAGGGAAGTGCAGGAGGTGTGACAAAATATTGTGTAACACCCACCCATCGCACATGAGCGCACCCGTCGTATAAAACCGAAAGTCCACAAACCGTTGCACACATGCCCGAGTTGGGTCAACATGGGTGCTTGTTTCACGTGAGCGTGCCCGACTCAACTCGTGGGCCTGACACAAGGGCATCTAAGTCGGCAAAGTCACCCGGGGATCGCACCCGGCCTGGGCCACACCAACCCTTAGCTGACTCGATTTTTTAGCATGTCTCCTCCCCCTAGCACAAGGCCCAACCACCCCGTGAGGTTTGATCCTGGGTCATCTTGCTGATGAGGCCCATCCCCAACCAGTTGTGCTAGTAAGACTTGACTAATATAAAAAACAATTAATTTAATTTATTAATTTGATAATTTAATACTAAATTATTTTCAACGTTTTTTAAAATGTTAATTTTTTCATTTAATATTAATATTATATTATATTATATGATATGTGTAGGATTACTATGGGGGTTAATAATATTAATATATGTGTTTTATTATTCATAATTAAATAGTTGAATTTTAAGTTGTATTAGTTAAGAAATATAATTATTTTGAAATATTAATAATTTAACATTATATTGATGTATGTATATTGTGTTGGGTATTAAATTAATATATATATATATATATATATATATATAATCAAAATTAAATTTATATTAGTGTTTAATAGTTAATGATTTTTTTTTTTTTAATATTGATAAGAGGTAAAAGAAAATTAGAATATTGAAAAGTAAAAGAAATGTGAATAAGAGGTAAGTGTGGAATTATGAACTTATAAAGTTTCTATATGTTTGTGTGTCGGTTTCTCTCATGTTTCAACATTTTCATTTAATATTCTTAACTATAAATACATTTGGTAAATTTGCATGGATATGAATGGAAGTATATTGAAATGTTTGGCAATAACAAAGGTTTCGTTTAAGGTTTTGTGTATTGAAATATTTTTCCATCATTTGTGCCCAATTCCTTGAAGGAAAATCACAACAATCTACATAACCAACTTATGGGAGAGAGATATCACTTCAATGTAAAATATTCAATTAAGTGTTGAAAATAGCAACAAGAAATGATAAAAAAGAATCCTGAAATTCCAGTTTAATTTGTTCTTGAATTAAATTGAGAATTTAAATCGAATTTTATTCTCATAGCAACTTGTAATAGTTAACTAGAGTGAGTTGACTTAGTTAACTTATGAATTTAGAGTTGGAAGTATTTCTGAAGTCATGTATATGTTATCCCTACATTATAGGGGTCCACGATGAGTTAAGTATGAGTGGTAATTAGTTAACTCAGTTTACTAAGTTGATTTCAGTTAAATTAGACTATTTGAGGAACTAAAAGTGAGTTAACAGTCAGTTGATGCATTGATGCACTCAACCAGTGCTACTCCAGTTAACTGGAGATTCCCTCATCATAAACTCATGCATGTTGATTCTGAGAAAGACCCAGTTCAGACTAGAGTGCAGGGACAATGTACTATTTGTTGTATAATATTATGAGTTTTACTGATGGTGCATGAAATCAGGAACTAAACCTAGAAGGGATTGCGCAGTTATGGATGAGGAATTTCCCTTAAAATACAAGCTAATTCTCTTAGGAATTGTGCAAAGAATTAGAAGCTTGGAGGCTTGGAAATTTGGCTAAGTATTGGCCAAAGGAAGTCATCAAGCGGAGGATAGGAAATAATTGTGCATGTTAAGCTCAAGATTGAGCAGAGCATATTGTATTTATCCAAATTCATTGACCAAGGGCGCAAGGAAATAAGAGGCTTCGAGGGCAGAGAAGTGTCCTAGATTTGGCTTGAGATTATTTGTGAGCTGGAGATTGATTTTACTGAGTGTTAGGATTGCTCTTGTGAGAACAAGCATTGTATTATCATCTTGGATTTCTGATTAATGCAATACAGATAGTGGGGTTTTGAGTTGTGACTTTCCCCAGATACTTATTGCATTATGTGCCATTGATGTTCTTCATCTTGTCAATTATTGTTTTGATCGATCTTTATGTGCTTTTGCTGTAAAGAGTAGAAGTAGATTCTTGTCTCTTGTTTTAGTAGATTACATGAGCTTATGAATCTACAGGATTTTCTACATGGTATCAGATTTTTGAATATTATATTAGAAGAGATTTCGAAGTTTTAAGTTTTGGGCCGCAAGTTTGCAAAGAAAATTTGAAAAATTTTGTTCAAAATTTTCAGAAACAAATAGCTGATCTAGATTCCTTGCGAAAAAATACCAAAATTCAACAAACAAATCGACCGAATCGAAGTTCAGATGAGGGAGATATCGTTGATTTAAAATCAACTCCTTTTCTAGAAAATTCCATGATGGCGGGACAAAAGAAGATATGGTGAGTCTTTCTCTTCTTGGACTCCCAAAGAGTTGGCATAGTTATCAGGACTCTATCAATGGTCGAGGGATGTTGCTAGATTTGGAATCTTTGTGGTCAGATTTGATGCAGGAGGAGATCAGGAGGAACACCAGAGATGGGACCTCTTCAAGGAAGTGGAAGAGGATTCTGCCTTAGCAACTAAGGCAAAGAAGGCCATGGGAAAGAAGTCCCAAGGGCAAAAAGAAGATCGACTTGACGAAAGTAAAGTGTTTTCACTGTCACGAGTATGGGCACTATGCCAAGAACTTCCCACAAAAGAAAGCAAGCAAGAAGGAGCCGATAGTAGGGGAAGTAGGTGAGGCTCTAGCTTCACAATTCAAACTTGATTTCACTCTCATTGCATGCATGACCAACACTGCCATGGGAAGCGTGTGGTATCTTGACAGTGGTGCCTCATTCCATATGAAGGGGAATACATATCTCTTTAGTGATTTTGAGGAGAAAGACCTCAAACAGGGCATAGAGTTTGGAGATGAAAAGAGCTATAGAGCTACTGGGCTTGGTACAGTTACCTTTCAGAGGGAGTTTGGCTCCCCTCTAAGGATCACATATGTGATGTATGTTCCAAGCCTAAAGAAGAATCTTGTTTAAGTCGCAATATTGGAAGACCGTGGCTATGATGTGGTTTTTAGTAAGGAAAAGTTTTGCTTAGACACATCACTACGGGACAGGTGAAACAGATTGGTGCACGGGTCAAGAACCTGTATTCTCTTGAGGTTAAAGACGCATGCAAAGCCTTGAGGAGCAAAGCAGAGCTTAGAGACTTGGTGGTTGAGAGGGAGAGTAATTACCTCTCAACATGTGGCCCCAGAAGAAGCCTTTGATGCAACTACAAGAAGTTGTGGAGCAGCCACAACTAGAGAATATGAGAGGAGATTGAGTGGAGAGATCCACTCAAGTAGAGAAGAAGCAATCTTAAGTAGTCTTAGAAAATTATGGAGCAGTCACAATTGGAGAATCCAAGAGGAGACTGACTGGAGGCATCCAGTAATGCAAAGACTCCAGTAGGGGAAATTTCGATCCAAGTGGAGGAATCACATGAAGCCATACCTCTAGGTGTGAGGTGGGGCGATTTGAAGTGATAGTCCCAAGAGGGTTGAAATTGGGCAGTGTCCAATGAGCGGTTTTATCTCATGGATCATACCTTGCTACGAGAGTCCAAAGTACATAGTAGTAGGAGGAATCAGTGGGATTGATGTAGTTAGAGATCAAAGTGACAAGGGCTAAAGAAGTCAGATATTGAAGAAGCCTAGAGAAGGGTTGACAACAGTGCAAAAAGGCAGAGTCAACAGAAGCAGAGAGTTCTCATTCGAAAGAGGCAATAGTAGTTAGAGACTTTGATGACAGAGGCATAATTCTGATTCAGGTTGGATTTTTTTTGTTTCTGGAGTTGCTGGAGCAACAACACTAGAGAGAAGTGTTACATGTAGAACATTCCAAAGGTTTAGGATCGGGATCGAGTTGAATTCCTGTCTTGATGAGAGGGAGTGTTGGAAATAACAACAAGAAATGATAAAAATAGAATCTAGAAATTCTAGTTTAATTTGTCCTTGAATTAAATTGAGAATTAAAATCGAATTTTATTCTCATAACAACTTGTAATAGTTAACTAGCGTGATTTGACTTAGTTAACTTAGGAATTTCGAGTTGGAAGTCTTTATAAAGTCATGTATATTTTCTCCCTATATTACAAGGGTCCAGGATGAGTTAAGTATGAGTGGTAATTAGTTAACTTAGTGTACTAAGTTAAGTCTAGTTAAATTAGTTCCAAACTATTTGAGGAACTAATACCAAGTTAATAGTCAGTTGATGCATTAGTGCACTCAACTAGTGCTACTCCAGTTAACTGAAGGCTCCCTCATCAGAAACTCATGCATGTCGATTCTGAGAAAGACCTAATTGAGACTAGAGTGCAGGGATAGTGTGCTATTTGTTGTATAATTTTACGAGTTGTATAGATGGTGCATGAAATCAGGAATTGAACCTAGAAGGGATTGCAGTTATGGATGAGGAATTTCCCTTTAAATACAGGTTATTTCTCTCAGGAATTGTGCAAAGAATTAGAAGCTTGGAGACTTGGAAATTTGGCTAAGTATTGTCGAAAGGAAGTCATCAAGCGGAGGATAGGAAATACTTGTGCAGGTTAAGCTCAAGGTTGAGCAGAGCATATTGTATTTATCAAAATTATTTGACCAAGGGCACAAGGAAATAGGAGGCTTGGAGAGCAGAGAAGAGGCATGGTTATCATCTTGGATTTCTGATTAATGCAATACAAATAGTGGGGTTTTGAGTTGTGGCTTTCCTCAGATAATTATTGTGTTATGTGAAATTGATTTTCTTCCTCTTGTCGATTATTGTTTTGCTTGATATTTATGTGCTTCCGTTGTAAAGAGTATAAGTAGATTCTTGTCTCTTGTTTTAGTAGAATACATGAGCTTGTGAATCTACATGATTTTCTACACTAAGCTATTATTGTAGGGGTTACTATTTTGCAAAAGTCACCTAGACCAATCTCACATTATTGAATAATTAGGGAGTGTTACACATGTCAAAGTCTCCCAAACATGTCTCGCATTCTCAAACATCACAAAGTTCACATTCACCTAAGCGACTATGACAAGGAGTCATTATTCCACCAAAGTCGCCTAGGTAAATATCACATTCTTAGCTAATAGGGCTACTATTCCATGATACTCACCTAGTCAAATATCAAATTCTTAGACAAGACAAACTCATCTCAAACAAAGTCATCAAGATAGGGACACATTATTTTATCAAAGTCACATAGAACTTGTACTTGGTCCTAGCTACTAGAAACATACCTACAAAGAATCAAACCTTTTTGGATGACCTACCACATCACCATGGAACCATTACCCCATTAACAATCCACACATCTTCATAAGAAAATTATGCTTGTGATTAATTGCATGCTTCCAAATTTGAATAGACTAAGAACTCAAAACTTGCCCTCGGAAAAAATATACTCTATCAGTGAGCTACATGTTCCTTTATGTTGAGCACCCTCTCTACCATTAAATTGCATGCCCCATTGTGATGAGAACCCTCTCTACCATTGAGTTTCACTCTTCATCATGATGAGCACCTTTAATGTATGAATCACTATTTCCAACATTCACTCTTAAGTCACAATTTTGCAAATTCCCCCTAAACATCATTTAGTCTTGAGTCAAACTAACTCTAACACTATGTTGAAAACTAAAACCTTATTGCAATTATTATTTTGTCATAAAGATACATGTCATTTCATGTTAGAAACTTGTAACATTTCAATGTTGAAACATATATTTCTCTCTTCTATATATTAAGTGCTTATAGCTTAATGGGTTAACTCAATTGTTGTCCTTAATGTTGATGAGCAATTGACTATGTCCATGTCAAGTGGTATCCAATTCAAATTCTTTTGAGTAACGTGCACTTGTTTTAGTTTATATTGACAAACTTACGAGGGATGTCATCCATGACTATTATGAAGTGTTTTTTGAAATTCTTCACTAAATTTTCCTTGAAATTTTTTTTAATAAACACTGATACCAATAAGACATATTATAATTATTAATTCTTCACCAAATTTTCCTTGAAAAAAAAATTAATAAATACCGATACTAATCAAACATATTATTAATAAAAGTACTCATTTTAGTTTATATTGAGAAGCTAAGAGGGATGTCGTCCATGACTATTGGGAAGTGTTTCTTGAAATTCTTCACCAAATTTCCCTTGAAAAAAAATAATAAATATTAGTACCAATAAGACATATTATAATTATTAATTCTTCACCAAATTATCCTCGAAAAATAATAATAATAAATATTGATGCTAATAAAACATATTATAATTATTAAAGTTTAACTTTGTTATTCATAAAATATTAATAAACTTCAAAAAAATAATTGATATATAATACAATTATATATCTAATAAAAAAATCTTTTATTAAACAAAAACAAAAACAAAAAAATGGTACTAAAAGTGCAAATTCTCAGTATTGTAATATTTTTTGTCACTTTAATATTAATATTATTAGGAAATATTCAATTTAATTTCCATTTTTAAAACAATTATAATAAAATAATATTAATGATACTCGTTACTTTAATGTTATATTTACTAATATCACTATGATTCCAATATTTATGGTAGGTCCTCTCCAACTTCTCATCTTACATATAAGATCATAACATCATTTACAATTTCAATACATTATCTTGTATACCTTATCTAATTTATTATTATACCATACTACAGATGGAGAAATATTTTGATCTACATGATATGAAACTATTACAAAAGGTACGTATTGCATCTTTATATTTAGAACCAAATCAATTTTTATGGTATAAAAGGCCTTGTTCTCGTAAACCACCTGTCACCTGGTTAATTTTCACGGAGGAAATGATAGCACATTATGAGGATACAAAGAGCAACACCTTCTTTAGCCAATTGATAAATCTCAAACAAAAGGGTTCAATGGCAGAGCACATTGAGGACTTCCAAAAATTAAATATAAGGTTAAATGATATTCCAAAGAAGCGGAGGATTGATGTCTTCATAGAGACTTTAAAGGATAACGTTCAACATGAGGTTCGCCTTTGGGAACCTGATTCATTGGAGAAGGCATACATGTTGGCAAAAAAATTTGAAAGCAAAATTACGGCAACAAGGAACCCTACCACTCATAACTATAAAGATGGAAGTGTTATTGCTCCTAGCCTTTCACCACCTACAAGGTTGAGACCAAAACAATTGGAAGGAAAAAAAAGAAAAAGGGCTTTTTTACAATTATGATAGAAAATACACTAAAGGTCATAAGTGTGCTGAGAAGAAATTAATTTACATAGATGGGGAAGAGGAGCAAGAAAAGGAACAAGAAACATCAAAAGAAGAGGATATACACCACGAACCAATCTAACCATATGTTTTAATGCATTGACATGAATTACCACTCCTCAAACTCTCAATATGGAAGGGCGTATCAAGAAGAAAAAGGTAACAATGTTGATTGATTCAGGTTGTACCCATAATTTTATTCATTGTAATATAACCAAGGAATTGAATTGCTTCCTATATCCAGCACCAGAGTGTCAAGTAATGGTTGCAAATGGATAAACCATAAATTACTTTGGAAAGTGCCATAATATCAAGCTATCCATGGGAGAATATGTCTTGAATAGTCCAAATCTTTCCATTGCAGTGGGTGGTGCAGGTGTTGTACTAAGAGTTCAATGGCTACAATCTTTGGGTATGGTAGCTTTTAATTTTAAATAACTTTTCTTGAATTTTTTTTGGGAAGGAAAGGAGGTTGAATTAAGGGGTATCGCAGGGAAACCGAGAAAGATAAACATCTCTAACAGTATGAAAAAGCTTCTAAAGAAAGAACAACAGGGAAAATTTTCATAATTATGTTCACTAGAGGTACCCACGTCGAAATCATTTATTTCTCCAAAAAGTTTTGGACAATCATTCCAAGGTATTTGATACTCCTAAAGGCCTCCCACCTATTCATGGTCATGATCATGCTATTCACTTGATTCTAGGAAGTGTTCCCCCAAACATCAGGCCTTACAGATATCGATATGCCCAAAAGAGTGAAATTGAACGTATGTTTGCATAAATGCTAGAGGTTGGTATAATTCAACCTAGTCAAAGTTCTTTCTCTGCTCCAGTGGTATTGGTACACAAGAAGGATGGATCATGGCACATGTGTCCAGATTATAGGGAGATCAACAAGCTTAATATTAAAGATAAATTTCTCATTCCTGTCATTGATGAATTATTGGATGAATTACATGGAGCAATTTACTTCACCAAGTTGGATCTTCATTCAGGATATCATCAAATCAGAATGAAGATTGAAGACATTCCAAAAACAACATTTAGAACTCATGAGGGTCATTATGAATTTTTGGTCATGCCTTTTGGTCTTACCAATGCACCTTTTACATTTCAAGGTTTGATGAATTCCATTTTCAAACCCTTACTTAGAAAATTTGTGTTACTATTGTTTGATGATATACTAATCTACATCAAATCTTGGAAGGATCGTGTTCAACATGTTGACAGGGTGCTCAAAATACTAGAGGAGAAACAATTATATGAAAAAATCTCCAATTGTTTCTTTGGAGTAAAAGAGGTGGAATATTTGGGTACTCAATTAGCTCATAGTTCATCTTATCATCCCGAATCTGATGGGAAAACTGCTATAGTGAACAAATGTTTGGAAGGATATCTTCGTTGGTTTGTATTTGATAAATAGAAACAATGGATCAAGTGGTTTCCTCTGGCTAAATGGTGGTGTTGTCCCTTAACAAACCAATTTCTTGGCAGTTTAGAAATTGTGCTTAAGACATTAATATTTATTGTTTATGTCATTTAATTATATGTTGTATTCTCAAATGAAGGACTTGAAAGACCTGGTTTTTAACCCTCAATACTTAGGTGACATGAAAGTCTCAGAATGCCATTTGATTGTTGAATATGAAAGTTGAATGAAGAATGCTAAGAGAATTCAAAGACAATATGTTGTTTTACACAGAATCTACTATCTGTGACACTTAGAGAAGTTAAAGACAATATGATGTTTTACACAGAAACTACTATCTGTAACTTAGAAGAATTGCATAGGTAGGAACTTCAAGTATAGGAGCGCTCTTTTAAGGAATTTTAACTTCATTTACATAAGCAAATAAAGACCTATTGCTTCATTACCATACTTAAAAGAAGAAGACATATGATGACACATAACAGAGAAGTCACAAAATCATACCCAACAATGTGTGGAAAACTTCTGATTCTTTCATTAATCAACAGTTTTATCAAGAATACAGTGGCCTAGTCTCTAGGTTCTTCAAAATTCGAACCCTCTCTCTGTAAATTTTCCTCTTTTTATACATTATGAGACAGTTGGTAATCACCAAAACTGTCAAACTGCTTAACTATCTCCTAACTGTCTAAAGTAAAAATCACTACAGAATATTACATTAGAGGGTAAAAGACACCTCATTCTCAAGAAAACAAAATAACAGGAAGTAACAGAAATTAGAAAACTGATGATGGTTGCTCGTTGTTTGGATCTGTGGCTTGGTTGCTGATGAAGTTTCTCTGTAGATGTTTTGATAATAGTTAAACTGTTTTAACACAACACACTGCATTTTAACAAAACTCTGTGTGTGGACTTGGGCCCACGTATGCATCGGAAATGTTTTGATTGGCTAAAACGCAAGGAAACCCGACCAATCACCGTTGCTAGAAACCAAAGGAATAAAGCCCCAATTCATTACATATCAGGTCCACCTGAGCACGATCATTGTCCGATCACTCATTCAATGGACGATCTGATCCTTCAGAACTCAACGAGACTTTAAACCTGTTGAACAAATGATCTGAATGGAAAATGGCATCAACCCATGGTACTCATCCACCCATATTATTCATCAACCCATGGTATTGTAAATGGCATCCGCCCGTGGTATTGTAAAATCCACCCATGGTATTCATTCTCCCATGGAATTGACCCGTGGTATTGTAATTGAAAAATACTATAAGTAACAAGTCACATTTTGTAAAAGGACAGTTTGTCCGCCACAATGTGGCTCTTACAATTATTCTCTGTTTTAATAAAAAAATATTCTTTGTGGTTTGTTGGGCATTCTCCTCTTTTTATTCTGGTAATTCAAGTTTTCAGATCTTGGGTGTCTCTCCTCCCAAGATCCATTTCAATATTTAAGATCTTAGGGGCCTCCCCCCAAGATCCGGATCAGTGGTATCAGAGCAGGTTACGATTCCATGGGAATGAGGTTTTCATGCATATTTCAGTCTCAATTTTTTTGCAGGAAATTTTTTTTGGACGGCGACTTTGCAAATCAGATCTGAAAAATTTGATACAAAATTTACAAAAACAAATACTAGATCTGGATTTCTCTCGAAAAATCACCCAATTTCAAAAAAAAATGGGTCGAATCGGAGTTCGGATGTGGGAGATATCGCTGATTTAAAATCAGTTATTTTATCAGAATTTTTGTGACGGCGGAACTGTTGCAGCACGAATCTGAGATCTTAGAGTGTCCAGATAAGCATTTCCAACTCATGGGAAGATGAAAAATGATCTTTTTGCTTCCAAAAATAGGTTATAATAAATATTCTGAGTTATATTGACTGAGTTATGCCCATTTTAATTCTAGAGCAACATTCGTAGTGGGTTCCCATTGGAGACGTGCCCTCCCACCCCACTTTAGTAGGCACCTGCTTCACATTCATCAGTTTCAACATAGCAGCATTCGGCTTGGGTTATTTGGAGACGTGCCCTCCCACCCTAGGCTATGTAGGCACCTGCTACTTCATCAGCAACCAACATCATGGTTATGGGTCAACCGCATAAAATCCTTGTCATCGAAGTCCATTTGCTAGGCCGCACACTGTCAGAATCATAGTTGGTCACAAGCATTACAGGGTATCTCTATCCTTGGCTCTTCCTTTATCAGGGTTTTGGGTTAACCATATAAAACCGTTATCTTCAGTGGCTCTTCATATTCAACAAAGGCTTTGCAGGAGGGAACTTTATGCAATGGGGACCATTGCTTCTTAAGGAGGGAGGAATGATCTGAATGGAAAATGTCATCAACCCATGGTACTCATCCACCCATATTATTCATCAACCCATGGAATTTACCTATGGTATTGTAAATGGCATCCGCCCGTGGTATTGTAAAATCTACCCATGGTATTCATTCTCCCATGGAATTGACCCGTGGTATTGTAAATGGAAAATACTATAAGTAACAAGTCACATTTCGTAAAAGGACAGTTTGTCTGCCACAATGTAGCTCTTACAATTATTCTCTGTTTTAATAAAAAATATTCTTTGTGGTTTGTTGGGCATTCTCCTCTTTTCATTCTGGTAATTCAAGTTTTCAGATCTTGGATGTCTCTCCTCCCAAGATCCATTTCAATCTTTAAGATCTTAGGGGCCTCCCCCCAAGATCCGGATCAACAAAACCTTATCACGTCCGTTTTTTCAACAACCCTTTGACTTCCCCACGCACCCGATAAGAAACAAAACTGAGAATTAAAAGATTTCTCAGGTCCAATTTTAAAAATAAAATCCGTTCACTTTTCAACACGATATCTGTCGGATCTTGTCCCTTTCTATGAATGACTGCGATTGATCCAGACTTCAACGGATTAAACTACATTTCATACACCATCGCGTCCGATTTTTGAAATAAACCTCATTCTAGTTAACCGCACGTCTACCATTGGATCTGTGGCATGTTGATTGGACGACTCAGATCTTCTCGTGGGTTTCTCACATTAAAAAGCCATTAATAATGTAAAACAACCCATTTCTTTTAAATTTCCGCATTCTCCTTTATTTCCATTATATCATAATATTTGGTTTTTTTTCAATTTTTGCAATAAAACTAAAAATTAAAGTAAAATAAAAATGGATGCTACAACATTTGGCTCCACCTGGGGATAGTGTTTTTTCCACAGAAGCACTAAGAACCGCAGATCAGTGCCTTCACCTCGGGCATGGAGTCATATATTTCTTAGCCAATTAAAATTCTATGGAATTTGTACAATGAATTCACTCTGGTATCTACAATGACAGGATGCTTGTGCTTCAGAACTAGAAGTAATGTTTGAAGTACTGCCCATTGATAGGTAGTTGTAAAGATTCACCATCAAGATTTTCCAGGAAGAATGTATTAGTTTTCCTTGCTTCTATAATTCTGAATTGGCCATACCAGAGAATATCAAACTTCCCATGTTTACCCTTATCTTCTCTTCTAGTATCCCACCTTAATACCAAGTCTCCAACTTTAAAATCAATTTCTCTGGCTTTTCTGTCAAAAATACTCTTCATCTTTGATTGATACATAATCAAGTTGTCTCTTACCTTATCCCTGCTTTCACTCATCTCCACTACCTTATGCATCCTTCTTATCAGAGCATTGGGTTCTTCTTTTGCCTCTTGAAACATTGCAATCACAGGCTTCACAAATTGACTTGGGAATAGAGCTTGAGTTCCATACACTAACTCAAAAGGTGATTTGCCTGTAGACCTTATTATAGTCACCCTGACAGCCCATAGAGCAAACTTTAATTTAGAATCCCAGTCTTTCTGATTCTCTGTAATATTTTTCTTAAGGATCTTCATCAATGTTTTGTTAATGGATTCAGCCAATCCATTTCCCTATGGATGATAAGTTGTTGAATGAGATAAAATAACATTATACTTTTGGCAAGTCTTGCTTGAACTGAAGACTTGAGCATTGTCTGTTATGATTTTGACAAGGCATCCAAATCTGCTGAAAATATTTTCCTCTAAGAACTTCATCACCACCTGGTCATTTGCCCTTTTAGTAGGTATAGCTTCTACCCACTTGGTGAAATAATCAGTAGCTATAAGAACCCACTTGTGTTGTCCACTTGAAGGTGGGTTAATATCTCCAACAAAATCTAGTCCCCATTGTCTGAATGGTTCTTCTATGAAGATTGGGATCAAAGGCAAGGGAGCTAACCTCTTCTTCTCAGCAAAAATCTGACACTTCTGACAACTTCTGACAAACTTATATGTATCACCAAATAGGGTGGGCCAATAAAACCCTGCCTGGAGGATTTTATGTGCAGTAGCCTTCCAACTATAATGTCCTCCACATAACTTCTCATGATAATCTTTAATGGTCTCTGTAAACTCATCCTCAATTAAACATAATAACAAAATTCCTACAGGAACCTTCTAATACAATCTTCCCTCAACAATCACATATGGCTATGATTGTATCTTTAATGCTTTATACTTTGCTCTATCCAAAGATTGAGGACAAGAGAGAAAACACAAATAATGGACTATGTGCTTGTACCGTTATGAACATAAAAACTTATACCAGATCTTCATACCTGGATTTGATTTTTATTCACCTTTTTCAATTATTTCTTCATTCACAAGTGTCAGCAAGTTGATTCCCAATGCCTAAAAGTTTGACTCTGTTATAAATCTTTGCCAATCTTTTCCCTTTCACCAACTTTGTGGGCTTTATGTCCAAGTCATACTCTTGGATCTTGGCTATCCATTTTCCTCTTTTCCCTTCCACATCACTCTGGACTAAGACATCCTTTACTACAGCATTTGGCACATAAGAAATGATCTATGACTGCAGCACATAAGTCCTGAAGGCCTGTAGAGATTTTACCAAAGAATATACCTATTTTTCAAGAATATTATACTTTAGTTCATCATCTCTAAGGATATTTCTAAAGAAAGAAATTGGCTGCCCCTTTTCTTCATCATTCTTATGTAACAAAACAGCAGCTATCGAATTAGGTAATGCAAATGAAAAAACTTGAAAAGGCTTTTGATAATCAAGGCTAATTAAAATTGGAGATGCTTGTAATGCTTCTTTAATCCTAGAGAATGACTCTCTGGCTTCCTTGGTCCAATGCACTTCATTCTCCTTCTTCAACATATTATTATTTTCTTTTACAATTTCAACATAATTGGACACAAACCTCCTTAAGAAGTTTATTTTTCCCAGAAATTTCTAAATGTCCTTCTTAATTATGGGTAGGGGTATTTTCTGCACAGCTTGCACTCTTGCTAGATCTATCTTCACTCCATCCCTAGAAACAATGTGCCCCAACAGTTTTCCCTCCTCCATAGAAAAAATAGACTTCTTAGGATTCAAGGAAAGCCCAAATCTTCTACATTTCTCAAAAATCTTTTTAAGATGATCCAAATGCTCCCCATCAGACTTAGAGAAAACAGTGATGTCATCCAAGTATATCACTACAAACTTATCACCCACAAAAGCAATGTACATATCCCTCTGAAATGTAGCACCTACATTTATCAACCCAAAAGGAATTCTAGCATAAATAAAGGTTCCCCGAGGAGTTGTGAATGCAGTCTTCTTTTGATCTTCTTTATACATAACCACCTAGTTATACCCAGAAAACCCATCCAGCATTGACATCCTGAATGATCTTATTACCTTCTATAGTACATGATCCATTTTAGGTAACAGATAATTATCTTTCAAGGAAGCCCTGTTGAGATTTCTAAAGTCCACACATAGCCTTATATCTCCATTCTTCTTCCTTACATGCACTAAATTGGCCACCCAGTCAAAGTACTCGAGTGGAATTATTATTTTGGCATCAAGCAGCTTTTTGACTTCTTTTTCAATCAATGGTAAAAGAAGAGGATATATTTGTCTAAGTTTCTGCTTAAATGGTTTAATCCCCTCTTTCAAGGGAATCTTGTGTTGAATAATACTTACATCATATGTTTTAAGATCCTCATAGGACCAAGCAAAAACATCAACATAGTCCTTGAAAAGCTTAAGATGTCTCTCCTTATAATTAAGTGGAACTCCATTAAATAATTTGACTAACCTAGGCTCCTTCTGGGTTCCAATATTGTCATCTTGAATCTGCTCATCCTGTGGAATTTTCTCTAAACTAACAGCTACATCATTGGATTTAAAAATCATTTCAAGAGGGACAAGGCCCCTTGGCAGAGTATTATCTTTCAGTTGAATAATCTTTTGATCAACTATAGAATTTTTCAAACCACTTACTTCTTCACCTTATATTGCTTCATCTTCATCTTGATCAATCTTTGTGCCCTAAAAATCTTCAATCATAGTCAAGAATTCCTTAATCTGTTGATCATCTTCAAAAATCTTCCAGTGCTTTATATTATTAGGAACAGAAGGCCTATGCCTCATTTCAACCTCATATCTTAGCTTTGGATTAATAGGAGGCCTAAAAGTACTAGCAGCCACAACCAAAGAGTCTGCTAATCTGTTTCCATCTCTTGGAATGAACTGAATGTTGAAAGCTTCAAATAAGTTCTCAACCAAATCCAACACTTCATTTATGTATGCCCTAAGCCTAGGGTGCTTTGTTTGACAGTGGTTCTTTATTTTCTTTATAATCAACTCTAAATCTCCAAAGACAGAAAATAACTGGACTCCCATTTATTTTGTTGTTTACAGAGTAATGATCAAAGATTCATATTCTGCGACATTGTTTGTTGCTTCGAACTCCAATTTAAAAGAAAAATGGAACATATTACCTCCAAGTGCAATTAGAAGGAAACCATCACCTATTCCTTCTTTAGAATAGGCTCCATCTAAGAAGCACTTCCACACCCCTTTTATTTGCAACTTTATATTTACATTGGCTGAAGTAAGCTACCTCTGGTTATCTTTAGCCAACTCTACATTATCATCCAGAACGAAGAAAGAAAAGTCATCTTTCTCTTGGCTATACATAGGTGAACTATTTGCTCCATTTTTTGTGATTGTTTTTACAAATCTAGTTTCTCTGTACAACCTCCTTTCTTCTCCACCAAAAATTGGTATAACAGCATAAGTAAAAACTAGTTTGAAAACACCACCCAATTTAGCCCCCCATGACCTAGATAGAAACATTCCAAACCTAGCAAGGATATCTACTACTACTACATCCATTACCAAGATTCTATCTAGGATCTGGGCTAGTGACACCACCATATCTATAATGACCCCCAGACACTTGAATTTATTTGAATCAAAAAAATACAAGTATCTGTAAGGTTTAGTAACTTGTAGGTTCAATTGTTTCATCACTGATATGGCATAAGTTTATGTGAAGCTCCTGAATCAAACATACAATTATGCAAGAGGAAATCATGAATCAATAAAGAAATGTAGAAAGGAGGTGTTGAAGAATCTACCTCCTCCACATGTGGACCAAAAACCACTATTGGTTTATCTTCTTGCACATTTACAATGTCATTTATTTTCACATTCTGAGACAGGTTGATAAAATTAGCAATCTCTCTTTGATAAACTGGTGTTTTGACCAACTCTGTGAGGGGTACCTGAATTCTGATCTTTTCTAACTCTTTAGTGAAACTAAACACATGGCTCTGTTTAGTATTCCTTTCATCCTCATCTTCACTTTTCTTCATCACTGAAACCTCCGGTGGAATTGAAACAATTATTTCTAAAGGAATTTTGTCACTTTAATCTTGAGAAGACTCACCTTGAAGTATTTGAGTCTTGTCATTTGTATTCTGCTACTATTTTCCTTTATTCAGTTATTTTGCAGGTTGTAGTTCTTGTGTAATCGCCTTCTGTAAGGGAGCTAAAACTTGTTCTTCACCTTCATTTTCTTGACTTCTAGACCTTTTCCTTGATCTCAAGTCATATTTCTTATGTAATTTTGCCTGCATAAAATCAGAAAACTGCTTACAATATTCATCAATTTCATTATCATCATAAATGGCATCTGTTTCAGTATGTTCTTCTCCCTCAACACCTAGTTCATCTTCATCTACTGCATACAATGTGGAAATCTGATCATCATGGTCCCTAGAATGCTCTGGTACTTAATTAGGATTTGCCTCTAAATACAGTGGTGCTTGAACCTGATCTTGGCCTTTTCTCTCCTTCTGCAAGATTTGTAGAGGTTGTCTTCTATATTAAGGATTAAAGTTTATGTTCTGTTGTACTTGCCTCTGAGAATTCTTACTCTCCAACTCTAATTTAATCAATTTATTTGACAACTTTTTAATTACGTTACTCATATCCTCTAATGTTTGATCTTGAGAGGATTCCACTTTAGCTTTTCCCTTATATTGGATAGGTTATGTCTCTGGTGCTTTACCTGCAGCCACCAGAATTGCTTCTATCTCTAAGGCATCAGTTTGGATCTAGTCAAGGGTTGCAGACCTTCTCTCCCTCAATGTGAATCCAAAATTTGATTCAAAAGCCCTTGCAAAAGTTATTTTTGCAATAGCAGGAGGGGGCTTAATCTCCACTGGAAGACTATTGTACAATTTATTGAACCTTTTGATGAATTCAACAACACTTTCATTAGATTTATTCTTAATAGCCTTGAACTCTGTGAGTGAATACCCATGATCTCTTTTTCCTCCCCATCTCTGGGTGAACAGGCACTCCATCTCTTCCCATGTAGGAATAGAGTTATTAAGAATCCCTTTAAACCATTTTCTTGCTTCTCCATGCAAGGATTGGACAAAATGCCTTAGAACAACATCCAGGTGTTCAACATTTAGATTCTTTGAAAAATTACAAAATACTGCTATATGATTCTCTGTTGTTTGTTCATCCTCCCCTATGAAATGAGGAAGAATCTTCAAGTACTCTTGAGGCATTTGATTCAATTGTTGTGGCAATTGAATAGGTGCATACCTATTCATCAAGAAAGCAGGTGCTGCCATGTTTGCTCCTGAACTTACTGAACCTTGATTACCAGCAGATGTGGAACCTGACTGAGGGGTAAATGGAGTATGAGAAGGTGACAATGTAGTTATAGGTTCAGGTTGAATAACTATAGTAGACACTGAGAAAGAAACAGACTCTAAAGACTGTTCTTGACAGTTGGGTTCTTGAAATGAAGTGGATGTAAAAGGTGACTCTTGGTCAAATAAAGGTAAATGTTTGGATGAAAAATGAGTTGAACTACTGCCAGGTGCAGACAGTGTAGGACTTGGTGTAAGTGGAGTTTTTGGCCTTCCAACCCTCTTGGAAACTAGCCTCTCAGGGTTTGAAAGGGCTTGAACTTTCTACTGTGAGGTATCTGACCTTGTATGGGGCCTCTTTGGAGCCAGAATTATTATTTTTGTTCAATACAGCCAAATATTTCCTCCTCACTGAACAGCGAGAGGAAAATATTAAAAACCCAAGGAAAATTTTTCTTGTCTTCGGTCCCCGACAATGGCGCCAATTAATGTTGTCCCTTAAGAAACCAATTTCTTGGCTGTGTAGAAATTGTGCTTAAGACATTAATGTTTATTGTTTATGTCACTTAATTGTATGTTGTATTCTCAAATGAAGGACCTGAAAGACCTGGTTTTTAACCCTCAATACTTAGGTGACATGAAAGTCTTAGAATGTCATTTGATTGTTGAATATGAATGTTGAATGAAGAATGCTAAGAGAAGTCAGAGACAATATGTTGTTTTACACAAAATCTACTATCTGTGACACTTAGATAAGTTAAAGGCAATATGTTGTTTTACACAAAAACTACTATTTGTAACTTAGAATAATTGCAAAGGTAGGAACTTCAAGTATAGGAGCGTTGTTTTAAGGAATTTTAACTTCATTTACATAAGCAAATAAAGACCTGTTGCTTCATTACCATAGTTAAAAGAAGAAGACATATGATGACACATAACAGAGAAGTCACAAAATCATACCCAACAATGTGTGGAAAACTTCTGATTATTTCATTAATCAACAGTTTTATCAAGAATACAGTGGCCTAGTCTCCAGGTTCTTCAAAATTCGAACCCTCTCTCTATAAATTTTCCTCTTTTTATACATTTTGAGACAGTTGGTAATCACCAAAACTGTCAAACTACTTAACTATCTCCTAACTATCTAAAGAAAAAAATCACTATAGAATATTAGAGGGTAGAAGACACCTCCTTCTCAAGAAAACAAAATAACAGGAAGTAACAAAAATTAGAAAACTAATGATGGTTGCTCGTTGTTCGGATTTGTGGCTTAGCTGCTGATGAAGTTTCTCTGTAGATGTTCTGATAATAGTTAATCTGTTTTAACACAACACGCTGCATTTTAACAAAACTCCGTGCGTGGACTTGGGCCCACGTATGCATCGGAAATGTTATGATTGAATAAAATGTAAGGAAACTTGACCAATCACCATTGCTGGAAACCAAAGGAATAAATCCCCAATTCATTACATATCGAATCCACCTGAGGACGATCACCTTCCGATCACTGATTCAATGGACGGTCCGATCCTTCGGAACTCAACGAGACTTTAAGCCTTTGAACAAAACCTTATCGCGTTCATTTTTTCAACAACTCTTTGACTTCCCCATGGACTCGATAAGAAACAAAATTGAGAATTAAAAGATTTCTCAGGTCCAATTTTAAAAATAACATCCATTCACTTTTCAACGCGATATCCATCAGATCTCGTCCCTTTCGATGAATGACTACAATGATCTGGACTTCAAGGGATTAAACTGCATTTCATACACCTTTGCGTCCGATTTTCGAAATAAACCTCGTTCTAGTTGACCGTGTGACTACCGTCGGATCTGTGGCTTGTTGATCAAATGGCTCATATCTTCTCACGGGTTTCTCACATTCAAAAGCCATTAATAATGTAAACAACTCATTTCTTTTAAATTTCCGCATTCTCCTTTATTTCCGTTATATCATAATATTTGTTTTTTTTTTTTCCATTTTTGCGATAAAACTAAAAATTAAAATAAAATGACAATGGATGCTACAATAGGTGGTATAACACTTCCTTCCATACTATAGAAAAATGACCCCATTTATGGCACTTTATGGATATCATCCATCGTCCATCACATCATTTTTAAAAGAAAATTTTAAGGTTCAAGTAGTGGAGGATCACATCGAGCATAGAATCACGTGACTTTGGCACAAAATAGAATGACACAACAGGTAGATCAACATCGCGGGGAAAGAATTTTTGATGTAGGTGACTGGGTATTTCTACGACTACAACCATACAAACAAATGTTCCTCAAGCAAGCTAAGAAGGATAATAAATTATCACTAAAGTATTATGGTCCATACAAGGTGTTACAAAAGATTGGTACTATGGCATACAAATTGGAGCTTCCTGCATCTTCCCGAGTGCACCCAATTTTCCATGTTTCATGCTTAAAGAAGGTTATAGGTGAGAAGATCCCAGTTCAAACAATAAGGTCAGAACTTGACGAGGAAGGACAAATCATATTGGAACCTGAAGCAGTCACAAAAACAATAAATCGACAGCTATAAAATCGATCAATTTTAGAGTATCTCATCAAGTGGAAGAACTTACCCACTAAATATTCCACATGGGAGGATGATAATTTTATACAGAAGCATCTAGAACTACTCAAGAAATGAGGAAAACACTTTTTGAAGGAGAGGGGCATGTTAGGTCCCTATACTACTAGTGTAACCCCTTGTTGTTATTAGTTCAACCCCCTTATTGTATTATTGTGCCGATATAGTGCCCATGTTGTTATTATTATGCCCCATAGAAGCCCATTATTGTTATTGTTGCACCCCTACAATATTATTGTTATGTAGGCTCTGATTGTATTGGGACCCCTTAGAATCCTATATATAGAAATGAGGTCTTGTCATTTGTATCATCGAAGAATTATTCATTTGTGTAATGTAAAGGAAGTTTCCCCCGCGAAGAGGTTAATTATGAAGTCATTGATATATCTTTTCTATATTTTTGTGAGCTGGTTTCATAACAGATGAAGATCATAATCATAATCTCAGATTCTTTGTATCTGATTCTACGTTCTCTCTGAGGATGATGAAGCAAAAACTTGGTTTGTGAACTCAAGAGCTTCCACTCACATGACAGGTAACAGACATTGGTTTGAGAATTTTAAAGAAACCAGCAATAGTGCAAATATCTACCTTGGTGATGATAGAGGGTACCAGATCAAAGGGTATGGTAATGTTCCTGTCATTTTCCTAATGGAAATATTAGACATATTCAAAATGTAATGTATGTACCTGGAATAAAAAAGAATCTGATATTTATTTCTATGATAACAGATCAGAACCTTAAGGTAGAGTTTTTAAAGTCTTATTGTGTTATTAAATATTTGTTGGATCATATGAAGCCAATTGCATCAGGTATTTGAGTGGGAGGATTGTATAAGCTGAATGTAAGAAGCACACCACACCAAGCCTTGACCTCATTAGTTATGACTACAGAAGACTTATGGCATCAAAGATTCAGTCATATCAATTTCAATGACCTATTGCTACTTCAGAAACGAGGTATGGTCAATGGTCTTCCTGTTTTAAAGAATTTTCATGTTGACTGTGAAGCATGTGCTCTTGGGAAGATGCATAGGGATGAGTTTCCTGCAAATGTAGATAGAAAGAAGAGAGATATACTAGAGCTTGTGCACACTGATTTGTGTGGGCCGATGCAAATGAGGTCATTAGGAGGTGCCTATTATTTCCTATTATTTTTTGATGATTGCACAAGATTTACTTGGGTATATTTTCTCATAAAGAAGAGTCATCCTTTTGAATCTCTTAAAGAGTTCAGAAGCATGATCAAAAAATAGACAAGAAAATTCATCAAAATTCTCTGCTCGGATCAAGGGGGAGAATACAGGAAGGGTGGTTTCATCAAATATTGCAAGGGCCATGGGATAATTCAACAGTTCATAGCACCTCACACTCCTCAACAGGACGAGGTTACAAAGAGGAAGAACAAAACCCTTGTGGAGTGTGCTCGAAGTATGTTAAAAGGTAAGAACCTTTCTAATGGCTTTTGGGCGGAAGCAATAAATAATACAGTATATTTGAAGAATAGGAGTCCAAAAAAATCCTTGATTTTAAAACTCCATTCAAACTTTATTAGGTTTTAAGCCTACAGTTGATCATTTAAGAGTTTTTGGCTTCAAAGCTTTTTCTCATGTCCCAAAAGAGGATAGGAAGAAACTGGATTCAAAGGCCATTAAATGCATTTTTGTTGGGTAATGCACAGAGTTTAAAGCTTATAAATTGTTTAATCCCTCTACTCATAAAGTGTTTGCAAGTAGAGATGTAGTATTCCATGAGCAAGCTGATGATCAAAACCATGATAGAAGAAATGAAGAATGGCACATGCCTTTGCTGATGGAAGATGGAAGTGATGAAAATGACAACCATGAGTAGCAGCAACAACAAAAGGAAGATGTGGATGGTACAGATGTAAGTAGCAAGCCAAGTCCACCAAGGGATGATCAGAATAGATTTGAAGCCAATCCACCACTCAGGAGATCAGGTAGGAAAATTTAGTTGCCAGCAAGATATAGGGATCATGCTCTTATAACTAGTATGTTAAATGTTGTTGAACCCTCTAATTATAAAGAAGCAAGTCAATATAGTGAATGGATAAAACAACACCTGGGATCTAGTTGAACTACCTGAAGGCAAACAACCCATAGGTTGCAAATGGTTATACAAGCCTAAATTTAAAGCAGATGGGAGCATAGACAAATATAAAGCTAGGTTGGTTGCAAAGGGGTACTCGTAGAAAGAAGGCATAGACTATGAGGAAACCTTCGCCCCTGTAGCTAAATTAAACACAATTAGAATGTTAATTGCTTTAGCTACCAAACATCATTGGATGATACACTAGCTAGATGTGAAATTTGCATTCTTAAATGGGGAATTAAAAGAAGAAGTGTATTTAATGCAACCTGAAGGGTTTGTTAAACAAGGGGAGGAACATTTAGTCTGTAGATTGAAGAAAGCATTATATGGACTAAAACAGGCACCCAAGTCGTGGTATGATAAAATTGATTCATTTTTCCTACAACATAGTTATAAAAGAAGCAAGAATGACCCTAATCTGTATACCGTGTTTGATGAAAAGGGGCAAATTGTTTTGATTTCTTTATATGTAGATGATCTTATCATTACAAGAAATGTTGATGAACTCATTAAAGAAATCAAAGAGCAGATGTCACAGGTTTTTGAGATGAAATACCTCGGAGAGTTACATTATTGTTTGGGTATTGAAGTCTGGAGGGATTCTGGCCAAACTTTTTTGTCTCAGGGAAAGTATGTCAGGAGTTTATTGAAAAAGTTCATAATGGATCAGTGCAAAGCAACATCAGTGCCTTTACAGTAGAATACTAAACTTCAAAATAATGATGGTTCTAAGGAGGTCGATGCAACACTGTATAGACAATTGGTTGGGAGTCTAATTTACTTGACTACAACTAGGTCGGATTTGGATTTTGCAGTCAGTGTATTGAGCCAATTCATGTCAAAGCCTCTTGAGAATCATTGGGTTGCAGTGAAAGGTGTCTTAAGGTATCTTCAAGGAACCTTAGACTTTGGTATTAAATATACTAATTTGTTTGATGTTAGATTGACAGGTTTCTCAAACTTAGATTGGGCCGAAAATCTAGATGACCGACGATCCATAACAAGTTATGCATTCAGCATTAGGTCTAGGGTCATTGCATGGAGCAGTAAGAAGCAGAACATTGTATCCTTGTCTTTAGCAGAAGCAGAGTATCAAGCAATGTGTGCAACAACATGTGAGGCAGTTTGGTTGAGGAGACTTCTCCATGATGTCGGAGAAGAAAAAAAGATGCAACTATTATCATATGTGATAACCAGAGCTCAATCAAACTTGCAAATAATCCAGTGTTTCATAAAAACACCAAGCATATTGATACATAGTTTCACTTTGTTAGGGAGAAGGTTCAGTCAAAGGAAATCCATATTGAATATTGTAATACTTGTGACAATGCTACATGCATTTTTACCAAGCCTCTTGGAAGAATTAGGGAGATGTTAGGAGTGCTAGTGAACCCTTTCTCCATTAAGGGGGAGTGTTAAAGTTAATGGAGAAATGTATTCTTGGAGTCAGTTCATTAGTTATGTGTGAGACTTAGATTAGGAATTTGTTCCTATTTTCTAGGTGGTTGTTCTAACCTCTCTATTTGCTTGTAAACTATATATTCTTGATTGTTAATGGGAAGTGTGTAAAACATTTTCCCAAAAACAATCTCTAGATGAAACCCTCACCTGAAACAAATGCTTAATTTGATGAATAAAGTCTCTCTCTTGCATTTTTAACATGACTAATACTAAAAATATTTTAAAATATTTAATAAAATTTAAATTTCTAATACCTACTTAATACTTATTAATAATTAAATTCAATTTTTAAAATACATTTCAAAATAAAAACAACTATGCGAGAGAACATTATCCTTTAATAATATTATTAAAAAATAAATAAATTTATAAATAAATAATTATGTTAATAAAAAAATATATTCAACCAAATGTGAGTAACCAAAAGTTAAGTGGAACTTAGGCACATGCATCTTGTTGAATTAGTCGATGACCTCTTACCAAATAACTTGTCGTACTGCAACACAACTTAACTTGTAGCGAAGAGCACGTGCAATAACTTGGCAATAATAAAACACGTCAAATCACGCCATCTGAGATAATGGCTAAACATTAAATGTTTTGATGCTCACCTCTGTATACCTCAAACCACAAATCGCGCATCCTGATAGAAAATTGCGAACATTAAATATGGTAAATATGGTGAGGGTATAAAAAGGTCCTTTTTATAACTAAATGGTGTAATTTATCTAATTAAATAATGGTTATTATTATGATCCAATTAATCGGTTAAATTTAGCTTTAGTGTTATCAATATAGCCATTATGTGAATATAGCCGTGGGAGGTTCTGCTCTATTTAACATGCAAAGCCTGATCTGTTCATTCAACTTGTTCTAACGATGAACCACACTGATTGGTTCGAGACTCGTAGACAAATGAAACATCATGTACATCATGTGATTTACGCCAAAATAATCTCTCTTAAACTTGATATGGATCACAGAAGCCTCAATACAGCAACATTAAATATTTTCAAAACTATTTTTGGAAAAAGAATTATATTAAATAATAATAATAATTTGCCATTTAATTACAAAAGTTTACATATTCTAGGTTTTTGTGGTTTTATTCCCAAAATTATATCTTAATTTTATTTCCAAAATTATATGTTATTTGTATTTGTGATTTGATTATCAAAATGTACTTATTTTATTTTTATTTGAAATATATATAATTATTAAATCAATTTTGAGGTTAATTTTTTTTTTTTTTTTTACTCAAGTAAACAGGTTAGTGGGTTAATAGCCAAAAAAAATTTAGCAAGATTGAAATTCATCTTTTATGGTTTAGTTTGATTTTCCTTGAATAAAAATAATAAGTCAACCTGCATTCACAAATAGTAACATGATTGTCTACATTGTTGACTTGACTATTAAGTTATAATAAATTTTTCCAAAAAAACTATTAAATCAATTTAAATTTATAACCCTAAAATCATAAAATCTTAATTTCTCATAAAATTAAAAAATAATAAATCATATATATAATATATATATATATATTTAAGAAAGACAACTTCATAAAAAAACGCAATAACTTGACAGTTTGCCAACAGAGCACTTTGCGCTTCAAATAGATTAGCCTTAGGAATAGGCACCACATCATTTCACATATCTTAAGTAAATACTTCAGACCTGCCAACATGTCACTCCACCCTTTGGTGTTAGTATTGGAATTTGAATATAAGGAAAAAGTTTAATAATTATTCGTGATGACCAGGTATGATATGTGATATTCATCATAGTATGTGGAGGGATACTTATCACCCCACTTAAATTTAGGTGAAATTTTATGTGACATATTTATCAATGTGATATAACTTTTATATATGAGAGATATTTCATATTAATGAGAGATATTTCATATTAGGTAGAGTGATGTTTATTGATGATAATAGTTAACGTTTATTGAGACTAAATTTTGGTTTATTGGTTTTAAAAAATGAATTATTTTTATTAAAATTGAAATTGAATATATATATATATATATATATATATATGTTTTTTAATTATATTTTAATTATTTAAAATGTATTTTTAAATATATAAATGAGTTTTCTTTTTAACTTTTAACAGTTAAATATATTATTTTTAATCATTTTAAATTTAAAAAATATTTAAATTATAAATTCAAAAACAATGATAGATTTAATTTTTAATATTAAATTTTTAATAGAATACAAAATTTCAATGTTATATATATATATAGATAGATAGTAATAAAATTAAGATTTTAAAACTTAAATTATTATTATGATTATTAGATTACAATTTGAGTAGGTTTAATGCTTAAGAACATATATTTCTTAGTGATGGGTTCAAATTTAAAGCATGGTAGAGGTATATACGTGTAGATGTTAATTATTATTATTGGTATCTACAGGACTCAAGTAATTGATTTTCTTGTTGATCACTATTAGTTTAGCATTGACCGATACAAGTTATAATGTACAACTTTCACAAAAAAAATATTTATTTTAATTTTGAATGTCTAATTGCAACCTTTGTGCCATATGGATAATTGCCTTAGATTTTTTTGCCATAATTTTTGGATGTAGTTGCAATACTTATACCATGATTTTTCATTGTTAATATACATAGGAAACCACATAAAATTAAAATTAATTTGTCAATTTTTCTCTCTATCACAACATGTTTTCAGATTTTCTAGATTTTCTATTTCTTCATATATGGTTTAAAGTTGTTTTGGTTCTGAATTTGATATTTTCAAGGGTAAACAATATTTTATCACAATTTTACTTTTTATAAACATCTAGGTACTTTGTGACTTCAAGAGATCTGAAATATTGCAACAACTATAGATCTTGTAATTTTATCATGCTTTACAAAAGAATTTTGTAATGTCCCACATTAATAATAATAATAATAATAGATGAAATAATATTAATATATAAATATATAAAATAACAAATGTCGAAGAAAAGCCGATTCGACAATTCCACAACTGTTGGTAACTGTAACCCCTTTGTGCCACCATACCCCCTTAGGTTATTCAGGATTCTTCTTTACGAACCCATTTCACCAGGCTATCAATTAGGAGGGGCAGTCACTTACTCGTTGTCTTGGTTGGCATTCATTATATACGTAATTACGTCATTCGAGATATGTCATTTTGCGCATCCCCCAAATGGCCAAATTAGGCTATTTCTTAGGTCTACGCAGGTTCCCCAGCTTGGGCATGTCAAGTAGCCGGCACGCAAATGTTCAATTTACTTATTGGGTGGGGGGCTATAAATAAATAAAATAATTTTAAAGATATAAATAAATAAAATAATAAATAATGAAGTAAAATAACAAATAACAAAGAAAATATAATAATAAATAAAATTATGAATAAATATACATATAATAAAAAGAAATAAAATTTGGCATGCTAACACAGGAGATCTCTTTCCAATTTTCTTGCCATTTTTGGAGATCTCTTTCCAATTTTCTTGCCATTTTTGGAATGATCATCCTACAAAAACTTGTCATGACATCATAACGATTAAAATTGAACCATTTCAAAGGTCGATCTGCAAAGATATCCAAGTTTACAGCTGAAAAATTGGAAGAATTAGCTCAAATAATACTTGGAATAAACAATTCCAATTTCCTTGCCATTTTTGGAGTGATCATCCAAAAACTAGTTCATGACATCATAACAATTAAAATTGAACCATTTCAAGGGTAGATAACAATATCCAAGTTGAGCGCTGAAAAATTGGAAGAATTAGCTCAAATAATACTTGCAATAAGCAACATAAATTTGGAAATGGAAAACATTAAATCCAATAATTTAACATCCCAATAAATAAAATTGGTAAGGAGATTGGAAAGGGATTTGCATGTGCAAAATCTATGTGTTATCATGTCAACTTTTATTTCTTTTTATTTTATGTATATTTATTGAGAATTTTATTTATTATTATATTTCCTTCCTTATTTGTTATTTTAAATATTTATATATATTAATATTTCATCATCTATTATTATTATTATTAATGCAGGGCATTATAAATTTTGATAGCCACTTAGACTATTTAATAGATGTTTTAGCTAACTTGCCAGAAGGTAAAAGAATTTATGATTTCATATTGCTTTGTATACATGTATCATAAAGTGCTCTTTTTCAATTTCCATTTTTTCCTAAAAACATAACATCCAAAGTTAGAGGGACTATGCTACCCTACAACACTTGTTATTATTTAGTGACTAAAAGAATAGACAACTAGGCTAGACGTATAATTGGAATAGATCCCTTGCTTTAAAGTAAACATCAATAACTACTATTAAAAAAATTGTCTTATTAATACATCCATTCATTAACTTACATTCAATAAACATAATCTTATTATTATTATTATTATTATTATTGATTTTAAATCTATTTCGAGCCATAATAAAAAAAATTAACATGAATACAAGGTTAACTTTCAAATATTCAAAATTAAACATGGTTATAATAAAAAGGTTATCCAAATACACTTGTTTGATTTAAAAATTGTATGAGTTTGGTCACATGTTAACTGGTTTTTTTTATAGGGATTGATTTATATATATATATAATGTTATTATATGTTTTAAATTGTTTTGTATGTTAATATAGTTATATAAATTAAATTTCTGGAAAATATTAATGGGCATTAATACATAATGAATATCAAAATAATTTTTCATAAGACATTTCTTATTATTATAATTTTGGGAAAAAAACACATAAAAAATAAATTAAATTATAATTTTATTGTTATTATTATTATAAAAAATAATATATAAGTTAAATATATATACATTTAAAAAACATGGAACAAGATTCTTGGTCATGGTGATTTACCGTTATTTTACTATGGAGATTCTTAATATGTAAATAGGTTTTTTTACAATATCATAAGCCAATACCACATTTGGAAAAAACCATAACTCACTTCACATGACACTTCTTCATTGGACAATTTTTTTAATTAACCAATTAATTAAAAGGGTAAAAATGACATAACTACTTTGTAGATAAATCTCAACCATTGATTTGTGTATACTACTATGAATATTCTAGAATATTCTATAGATTTTAAATCGATACCATCCACCTAATAATTATTGATAATTAAATTAAAATTATGAAAATCGTGTTCCAAAATAAATAGGCATACTAGCATAATTATCAAAATATATATATGTGTGTGTGTGTGTGTGTTTTGAATTTTATAATTTATTATCTAAATTCAATTTATTTACCAATACTTGCATGTTATAATTAAAAGTTAGAATATCCCATAATAAAGGAAATGTGAATTCGAAGTAAAGAGAAATTTTTTAAGATATTTGGTTTATGCATGTATTTAAAGTTTGAATAGTTTTTAAGTAGCTTTCTTTTATCTCTTGTTTTTTATATGGATTGGAATATTATATTTTTTTTTCATTTATTTTGATCTCTTTAGAGTGGAAAATTAGGAAGAATCAATCTGTAAGGTCATTTTTATCGACAAGTCTCAATTTGTCGAATTAGAGTCTAAAACTTTTTGGGGTCAATTTGAGGCATGGAACGCAGTTTTTTTAAGTCAAATATCTTCTACCTAATCATTGGATTATGTGTTTCTATTTGACACTCAAAGACCTTTCTAGTGGTGCAAGAATCACATCAATCGTAGTTCGGATGCAAAAGTTATGCCTCCCGCAAGTTAACCCATCATGATTGACCACGATGGTTTGAGAGGATGCCATGTCAACCCACATTACTCATGTAAAGGGGATTGCCCCACATGAACTATGAAGAAGACTCTAAAAGGCTGAAATTTGTAACTCTAGTTGAGAGTTGAAGGAGTCAAACGTAGCTCCTAGTTGGCTACTAGGCTATGTTAAAATTGGGCCACTAGGAGGAAAATGAATTCCACTATATTATATTATATCTAGTTCCATAGTAGAGTAGAGCAACTGGAAATGGGAGTTAGAACACTAACAAACTGAGTGAGTGTTTTGAAGCATCATAACAACCCACATAAGTAACTCCATAGAGAGTGCCTTCTCATTTGTACTTGCAATATTTCCATACGAGAAAAAATAGAGTAGAGAAGCTTGATGAGTCCCATTAATAGGTACATTTTAAAGATCAATGTTCCATCCTCCAACCTTCAAATTATCCTTCTCTTACATTAATTAACATTTTTTGTTATATTATGCTTAGTAAGAGGAGTAAAAGGTGTTTGTTATAGTGTGTGGTCGAATGTGGTTTAATTACAGGAAAATGAAGCATTTTTTGGGCTATTACTATGCAGGGGCTTGATGGAGACAACTAGGAGAGAATCTAGGGGGTTTGTCCACCTCCTTAACTCCTTAAACTTGGCTTGGGATCACAATATCCTCTCTCACTAGTTCAAGTTCATTGGTAGCCAAGTGACTCCTAGTCTAAGTGAAGATCAAGAGGGACAAGATCCACCATTTTCGAGATCAAGGAGGGAACCACTCCTACTTTCAAGGTAGTTGCTTCAACTGCCCTTTTGTATAAATAAACTTTTAGAAAAGCTCATTATGATTCAAAGTTTTTGTTCAGCTAGGTGTAGCTATTGAGCTTCAAGCTTGACATTGTTATTTCAACTTTTATGTGATGTATTATACATGCACTTTTTGATAATGAGAAGTTGGATTTTAAGCTGCACTTGAGTTAGTTTCAGAGGGTTGAGACCCTTGGGTTTGGGCCCAAACCATAGGATTTGGTCCCTCTTATTGTACTTATATTTCTTCTTAATTCCAATCAGTTCATAGTTTATTGCATTTTAGTAGAAATTAATCTATAAAATCTTGTGGTTGTAGCCTCTACAACACCTCTCTTGTGGGAGAATGAGTGGAAGATTTCACAACCACAACCCAAAAAGATTGTGTTTATGATTTCTTTGAAATCGACTAGTGTTAGTTGTCATGTTTTACATTTGCTTTATGTATCTTAGAAGTCAGTTTAGTGATTAGATCAGTGGTATTGCATGAATTAGATGTTATTTAAATTCAAATCATATTTTCCATCATAAGTTATTTCATTTTGTTAATGATAAATGGATGCACGCATGTGATTGATTGCAGGGTTGGTTGATATGCAGGGAAGGGAACCTTCACCACTTCCATCCTAAGCTCCTTCATCTTCTCCTTCCACTTCCAAACTCTGTCCCAAAACCCTGTTTTATAAGCCATTATGCCTAGTACACCGAGAGCACTCATCCTAGTGCAAGACAGGCCTCCAAGAGGTCCTGAGCTTGGCTAGGGGCTCAAACCAACCTCCCTCCATTTTCTTCAACTTCCATCCACCTCTCCATACCCTCAAGATAGTGTTTTCACCTTCGAAAACCACTCGTATGCCCTCTTGTAGCATTACAAGCCTCCTGTAGCAATCGCCTGTAGAAAACTTGTAGCAACATTTTCCTTCATCAATTTTTATCCCCACTGCAACTTTGACTTAACATAGATGCATAATGACCCCCAACTGTGATTTTAAGATCAAGGAAGCTTCGAGGCCACTCCAACCCTTCCTTTTCTTCACTGCCAAAAAAGAGTAGACTTAGTTTCTTTATCATGCAAGTAGGTTACTGAATTATAAGCAAGTGTGAACTAGGTAGATGGTACATGCAATTCTGATTGGTAGTTTGATGAATTATGCAAGATAATTTAGCTTCCTTTATGCAAGTAGATGAGGTAATTTGATGAATTCTGCAAGATAAAATAGCTTTCTTTCTATAAGTAGATTAGCCTTTGTCCTTTCATGAATTGATTAGTTAGCATTTACAGGTTGAGTGAATGACATTTCTATTTTCATAGCTAGAATAAATTTCCAATTGTACCTTTATCAACAAGCTTTCATTCTAATTGAGTAGGAGGAACGATCTCTGAGCACTTTTTGAGCTGATGTCATAACTAAGGGTAGCATGAGTGGAATCCTATTTGTTGTGCATATAGCGCTATCACCTAAAATTTTGTACGAACCCGGGGTTGATAATTTGAGTTGAGGAGTCGTTGGGAGTTGCAATATTCTTAGATCAATACCAGGGCTCACCACAGCCTCACCTTCTAGCTGGGTTTTCTCCCATAAGGGTTTCTCAGAGCATATCTTTATATTCATTGTTGTTGATGTGTGATCATTTCTGTAGTTCTATATTTTCCACATTTTTAGATATTTCATGCATAAGAAAAAAATCAATAGTTAACAAATCTATAATATAAAGGAATTTAACTCTCGTAGAATAGGTTTCAATTTATTTTATCAAATCTATTGCGATGAAATGTCCAATGAAATATCCATTATAGTTTATAGTTCTATTTTCAACATTTTCTATCAAATATTTTCAACTATGAGTACATTATATAAATTTGTATGAAGTTGAATGAAAAGACAATGAATATATTTGGTGATCATGAATATTCTATTTGAAAAGAAAATGTGATCAAATTTAGCTTTGGTGTTCAACTTCTCAAAGACTAGTCACCACAATCAACATGATCAACCTAGCGAAGACATATATCACTTCAATTCAAGGCTTATATTCAACAAAGCTACCATAACAAGAGTTACTATTTTGTCGAAATCATCTAAACAAATCTCAATTATTGAACTACAAGGGAGTACTATTATGTTATTGTCTCCAAAACATATCTTCAATACTGAACACACAAAGTCACATTTAACTAAGTTATTAGGACAATGGGTTATTATTCCATCGACGTCACCAAGACAAATATCACAAGCTTAGACAATGGGGGTATTATTCCATTCTAATAGGACCTAATGCTCACAACCATTATGCTCCTATAACTACATCACACCCACTCATTTCAATGAAAAACATGTTTGTTTTAAATAATTAGTCCCACATTTGGAGTTACACATTCTTACACCACCACATTTCATAGTACCTCCATTAGCTATTATGATTTGAGAATTTTTCATCACATGGGAATAATAATATGTTTTTTTTAATGACTTGATGATGGATGAAATTATTGGTATTTTCACTGTCAATTAAGATAATCGCCTTCTTATGCTTAATATATCCAATCAAGATTTTGGAACCTATAATTCCAAACAAAGCATTCCAAGGGAAAAGTAGGGATCCTCACATAGGGGTGCTGGAGTGGATACTTTATTAAGTGTACACTTTCCAATATCTAGCTCAACCATGTATTCCTCTGGAATTTCCTAGGATGTGCCTACTATAGCCATATCTATACCAAGTAATTTCTATTATTTACATTTATGCCTTTTGGAAAAAATTTCATCACAATGATAATAGAGGCCAAGATGTTAACATCTTACTGCTTCTACTAAGGTCAAATTGTGGAGCTAAAAGGGCTAAGAAGGAGGTGGAGTAAGCATAATAGAGGGTCACTATGCATCCTCAATACCTTGGCAAGAAAAATATTATTCCATCTATCCCACCATCCTACTATATCTAAGCCATCAAACATATTTAGATCAATCTTAGGACCTTTGTGCGCCATATGGGGATAATTGTCATGAAAAATGACTTGTTGTGATGATTTCCGTGATCAATTGGCCATATTCAATCATTCTAAATATTCAATTAGTCCTAGATGGAGTATTTTAAAGAGGATATTTGGTTGTTAAGGTTAGCTTACACTGATGACTAGAGACTTGAGAGAGATGTTTCATTTCGTCTTCCAAGCGAGTGAGGCTATGAATTTTGTCTTCCATGTTACTATGTTTGTTCTCCATTCGTATGGCACTCATGAGGCCACTGGGATTGATGTGCAAGGTTACTGAAGAGCTACACCATTGTAGTTAGCGGCATGCAATGATTCTTTGGGGATAGGTTCCCTGAAGTAGTCTAACTGGGCCTTGGATCACTTCTAGACCACTTTTTTTATTATTAGTGGATGTTATATCAATGAAATTGTCAGTTTCCTGATATTCCCAATTTTGTAGTAATCTCCCCACTTGTGCTATAGAGGCTATTGTTTAACAAGATGCTAAGAGTAAATTGATATCAATGAATATCTTTCTAATATACTATGGGTTTCCATAATATTGATAAATTAGTCTTTCATGACAATAAGTAAAGAGAATCAACCATACACCTAGTCGTACTACCTAATTACTAAATATACCCAAATATTCTCACAAATTATTATCCTCAATCTACTATAACCATTAAAAAGTTTTTTCACTAGTATTTTCACTAGCATTGGCTTTATGCAACTAAACGAGCTTTCACTATACCCAAAAATACATCAAAATTAAAGCCATGAACTAATAATATTTGACATGCTACTACCCACTAAGTACCATCAAATGTGTACATAAACATCTAATAATATTTGACATGCTACTACTCACTAAGTAGCATCAAATGTGTACAAAAACATCTAAGTGATTTCATTTATATATGCTTCCCCATTGTAACTTTACCTATTTCTTTATATTTAAAAATATCAAAACATATCTCTAGTCTAGAAAAATACTAATATATTTAAATTTTAAAGGTGTACTCTATTGTTCCATTATAATACCTAAACTGTTGGTTGAAAAGTGACGGGAACCAATGGCTTTGATTTGTACGTGAGAAACTTCAATGTAGCACAGTTCACGAATAATTCAAATAAAAGAAAAACATGGTCCAATGGCCTAATTAAATTAATAAATCAAAATATTTTTAAATTTTTTTAATAAGGTATATTTTAAATTATAATGTTATATAGTTAAGTTTGGAAAAATATTAAATTCAAGTTTTATATTTAACAAGATATTGTTGTAATTTTTATAATTTTAAATTTTAAATTGTAATATCATATAATTAAGTTTTGAATTATATTAAATTTAAATTTTATTAATAAATAAATTTTATTATAGTTTAATTAATAAATAAAATGATATATTTTTAAGAGTTTAAGTGTTTTGAGGTATTTTTAAGATGTTAAATTTATTTATTTATTCAAAAACAGATTTTAAACCATAAAAAAGATGATTTTATCTAAATTATATATGAAAAAGATTATTTCATTTATTCATTAAACTGCTCCAAACTTATTAATAAAAATAGTATTGAAATTTTTACAATATAAAATTCTTAATATTCCAATACTACAATAAGAATATAAATTAAAAAAGAAAAAAAAAATTTGATTTATCTAAAACATAATTTTATTTCTTTGCTTATTATTATTTTACTTGTTTTATATATATATATATATATAATAAAATTAGATATTATTTTTTAAATATACCACTTATTTAAATATAAACTTTTTTAATTCAATAACATATTTAAAGTGTTATACCATCATAAATATTTTATTCCAAAACATAAATATTTTTTTCCAAAACATAAGAATAATATCAAATTTTAATATTAATTTAAACCCCATAATATATACATGACCATTCCGGATTATATATTTAAATATCTACACTAATAAATATACACACCATTTTCATGGAATTTAAAAAGAAAAATTCCAATACTACAAAGTATTCATAGCTCCTCACACAAGACAACATATACAAAAAGATGTTGTCATGGAACTTAGAAGGAAAATTCCATTACTGCAAGGTGTTCATAGCTGCCCCATACAATACAACAAAGACAAAAATATGTTTTTACTTTTCTAATTAAATATATTTTCATATTAGATAATGACATCTGAGTCAAGCACATGTCATATTTCTACACAACTTGCAGTGGAAAACAAATGGAAAGACACATCAAATCTTAAAACACATCAACTCACACATGATGACAAAGAATGGGTAAACATCAAATGTTTTGATCCTATCTGCAGCTCAAAGCTATCTTAGAAAAGAAACAAACATTGTATATAACCAAGGAATGGCAGAACAATGATATACATACAAAATCAGATATGGGTATTTAAAAGAAGACAATGGACATCCTGTAATATAAAATTGTAGTCTGTTCTAAGTTGTCTTGAAAACTCAAGAAGCCAAAACCTGGGAACTGCCAGACTTGCCAACATGAAACTCTGGCATTGAACCAAATACTCCTTGGAATGGTCACCACAATAAATTACATATTTTATGATAAATTTGTACTTATTTTAATGATACATTTGATTTGTATTTATTTAGATAATGAATGGAATAAGTTCAATAATAATACATTTAATTTCTTTTTAATTTTAAAACCTAATAAGAATTTTAGAATGACTTTTCTAAATCGAATGAGAATTTTGTAGAATTTTGTTTAAGAATTTTAAAATGACTTTTCTAAATCGAATGAGAATTTTGTTTAAAAATTATTTTGATGGGGGTTAAAAATTATTTTGATTGGATTAAATTTTAATTATGAGATTTTGTTTTTAAAGATTCTGATTTATTTTTTAAGAGAAATTAAGATTAAAAAAACAAAAATAGAAATATTTTTTTTATTGAAAAAATAATTCAATCTTTTTCATTGAGTATTATTTTAGATAAGATAAGATTTGGGTTTTCGTGCCCATTATTTTTGGGCAATCAATTTTCCAATTAATGTGTGAGGTACATGACATTTGCCTTGCATGCAATTAAAACCTTGCCTTTGGTCGTTGGCCATGGCATGTAGAGTTGGTGGTTCAACTAGTGAGGTGAATGTGAGAGCTCAGGGTTATTCCTCGGCCTCATGGAGCATACTATATAAGCAAAGGAGAAAGGGAGCTTCCCTAGTGTGGAATTTTCCAGTGAATTGCTTGAGGAGTAGAGCTTTGGGTTTTGCCACCTTTTGGTGTACGAAGTTGGTGTTCCAAGTTCATGTTTTGATCCAGACTTATACAGGAACACAACAGATCATAGATACAAATATAAACATTGAGATGTAGTAGAAATAAAACTTAATTTCATTAATATCAAAGAAATGAAATATGCTTACATAAATAATGGAAATAAACTAGCTCAGACGATGGTAGCTTATCTCTAAGAAGAGATGTGGCAGCTACATGCCTTTGCATTGTGTTACAATGAGGCTCAAGGGCATTTTTATTATTGAACAACAAAGGAAAACCATAAATAACCAAAATCTTAACCCTGAGAGATGGAACGCCAAGAGGTTGTGGGCCTCGCTGGGGTTAGTTGGGCAGTCAACTTCCCAGGGTCGTAACTTGGTCATATGATCTTCGTTTTTCATGTACGATACCTCATTGGAAAGATCTCTCCGAATACTACAAGATCTTTCACAAACTTGTTGCAAACATACAAAAAAATGTCGTTTAGGGGGTCAAAACAACCCCGAAAGTTTAGGACTTGAAAAACTGCTAAAAATAATAAATGTTGCTACAATCAAGGAAACAAATGAAATGGAATAGAGATCTAGGTGGAATAGGTGGATGGTCACCAATATCCACCTGGATCAGTCCTCCCCCCTTAGGAAGCAATGGTTTCCATTGCACGCAGAGCCTCCACAAGGTGAGGAAATTTTTGTTGAACTTGGTCCTTGGTGAACAACTTGCCCTAGTGAAGGAGTTGCCCTAATTTGACAACTCGATATAGCTGGATCATCTGTTGGCGAGTGTTCTTGATATATGGGTCCATAATGCTATCAGTTTTGGCATGTTCAATGCAACTCGGGTTGAGCTTTGTTGGTGTCATTTGCTCAGCAACGTCGAATGTGTCCAACAATGGGGGAAAATATGGTCGCAACTGGTCCACATTAAATACTGGGTGTAGGCCAATGAATGGTAAAATGTTGAGCTCGAAGGAATTGTATCCTACAACCTTGGTGATGGTGTACGACCCATATTGGAGTGGGTGAATTTGGTGTACGACATATTGCTCCTTTTGCAGGTGTAGCGAAACTTTATCTTCCACCTGGAACTTATGTGGCACCCAATGCTAATCATGACGTTGCTTGTACTTAGCATTTGCTCTGTCCAATATGTCATGGACCTACTGGTGGATGTGCTGAATGTGCTCAATGAAGTTGTTAGCCCTATTAGCTTCGACTTGAACATGAGTTGAATCTGCTTGAATAGCTGTAAATGGTATGGCCACATCAATGAGACATAGTGGCTAGAATCCCAACTCCACTTGAAAGGGTATTTGGCCAACTGAGCTATGGAGAGCTCTATTGTAACTGTATTGGACATAAGGGAGGATTTCATCCCATTTGTGTGGATGCTTTGAGTTGTACTTGCACAAAATGTGCACGATCATCCTGTTGACGACCTCTGTTAGCCATCGGTTTGGGGGTGGAAGGTCGTGGAATTAGTGAGCTTGGTATCTAGCATTTACCAGAGGCTTGACCAAAATGTACTCAGGAACTTGTTGTCTCGATATGAGATAATGGACTATGGGATTAGAAAGTGTACCCACACTCATTCAAAGAGGAGTTTGACAGTGGCTTATGCTATGATACTCTTCTTGCAGGCTGCCCAAATGGCCATCTTAGAGAATCTGTCAACAACCATGAAAACGCATTCGTTTCCATGCTTAGTAGAAGGAAGGCCCGACATGTAATCCATGGAGATGGATTCCCAAGGCTGACTAGGAGTATATAGGCCTTGCTTCTTAATGGTCAGTTTGGAAATGACATAGGCAGTGCAGGATCCAATGTACTTCCCAACATCATGTCGAAGGTTTGGCCAATAAAAATACTTCTACAACATTGCCATTGTTTTCTCTACTCTAGCGACCCGACTATAGTGCGCCTCCCAAATCATATTGGAATGCTCGCTCTAAGGAACACATAGGTGTCCTAGGTTGCATAATAATGCACCCTAGAGGTGAAAAATAGGAACTTGCTTGCCTTCTAAGAGAATCTAGTATGTGTTGTTGAATTTTGGATCACTCTTGTAAAGATGCAGCTGCCCCGAATTCTTGTGTCCATAAGAGTTGAGAACAGTGATCAACGCCATGACCGAAAGTCAGCTGAGGCAGTCTACAACATTATTGGTGTCACCCTTGTTGCACTTAATGTTCAAATGGAACTGTTGTAGGTATGTGGACCATTTCTAATGGCAATCGTTCTACAACTTTCCTTGTGTTTGTATGAACTGTAGGGGTAGGTGATCTGTGTGGATGACCGTTTCCTTCCCCAAAATGTAATGCTTCCATTGTCGACATGCCTGCAAAATGGAATACATCTCTTTGTCATAGTTGGGATATTTTTCGATCTATGTCTGAAAGTGTCTCATTATGATATGCCACTAGGTGCCCCTGTTGAGTAAGAACTGCACCAATAGCATAGTATGAGGCATATGTCTCAATCTAAAATGGTTTTTGCTGGTCTAGTAATGTGAGCACTAGTGCAGTGTAGAGGTGATGCTTCAACTCGACAAACGCCTTATGTTGGGATTCATACCAAAAGAAAATTTCTTTCACTCCACTCTTGGTGACTTGACTCAAAGGCCAAGTGATATGAGAGGACCCCAACATGGACCTGCGGTAGAAATTGGCAAGTCCGAGAAAGCTACGGAGCTCTGTTAGAGTGGTTGGGGCTAGCTAATCTTGAATAACTTGTATCTTGGCTAGGTCCACATGCACACCCCACTCATCAATGATGTACCCCAGATATTGAACCCGGGTCATACCAAAAGTGCATTTCTCCAAATTGGTACACAATTTGTGTTGTTGCATGGTCTGGAGGACCTATCAAATATGGTGGAGGTTCTCTTCCCAGCTCTAGTTGAAGATCAAAATGTCGTTCAAATACACTACCACGAATGAGTTGGTGAAGGGCCACAATATGTTGTCCATCAACCTCATGAAGGTTGCGGGGGAATTCATCAACCCGAAAGGCATGACCAGCCATTTGAAAAGGCCCTCCTCGGATTTGAAGGTAACCTTCCACACATCGAAGGGTTTGATTGGTACCTAGTGATAACCATACTTGAAGTCAATCTTGATGAAATTTTTGGCCCCCTTGAGCTGGTCCAGAAGATCATCAATCCATGGGATTGGATACCAATTCTGGACAGTGATCTTATTCAATGCCCGATAGTCAATACAAAGTCTCTAGATCCCCTCCTTTTGTACCAACATGATCGAGCTCCCATAGGGTGATGAACTTGGCCTGTTGTGCCCTTTTTGCAACAACTCCTGAATCTACCTCTTGATTTCATCATTCTCTAGAACAGAGCATTGATAGATTGGCCCGTTGTGTAGCGATGCACCCAAGGTCAAATCGATGGAGTGCTTGAACTGACAGTGTAGGGGTACCCCTGTGGGTGAGGTGAAGATGTCCTTGTACTCCTCCATGACCTTGTCAATCTGTTGTTTTCGTGCGAAGGAGCCATGTCTGGAGGTCGTGGATGTGGCCACAATATTCTCCTTGCCCTGAGGGTGAATCATAAGGAAGAAAAAGTTCCTAGCCCGCAAAATGATCTTACTGCATTGCTTCACAAAGATCAAATAGATGGCCTTAGGTGGTGCTACCTTTGACATCCTGTATAACTTATTTACCAAATAAATAATAATAGTGTGAGGCCTAGACTCATACACAACATGATGCTTCCATAAGTATGGTTGGCCTAATAATACATCAAAAACTTCAAGAGGAGCAACATCGCACAATACCTCATCTGTGAAGGGCTTGATGCTATAGGGAAGGCGACACTGCTGGCTGACGCAAATATTTCGTCCTTAGTGAAGCCACCCGATGGTGTACAACTACAGGTGTGGTGTGGCCAGTAGGCCCAACCGCTTCATGACCTCTGTTGAAATGAGGTTCTTTTGGCTTTCTCTATTGATAATGAACTATAACGGAGAACCTTTCGCCCACATCTATGAGTGGAAGAGTCGCTCCCCCTCCTCTGGATCTTCGGGCTCAATCTTCTGGATCTTAGTGGTGGCAACGATGTCACTGGGCTCCAAATCAATAATTTTCTTCCCTTTGTCATTCCCCTTATCGGGTTTCGACTCAGAGTTGGAACATGCATCTAATTTAGAATCTTTCAGCTCGGCCACTAGTGATTGCTTGGCTCGAGACTCACTTGTGTTGTGAGTGGGGCTCTTATGGAACTCACACCATTTCCTTGTGTCCTTCATTGTCTTCGTGGTGTTGTTCTTTTCTTGCAGCTTCGGCAAGTTGTCTTGGGTCACCCCGCTTTGGATTTTTCCTTTGTTCTGTAGTTTAGGGTGCCTTTCCATTACTTATGATTCGTAACTCCAAAGTATTGCTTCTTCTATTTAAATTTCTTCTCAATCTTGACAACATATCGATAGGCGGCACCAAGCGAGGAGATGTCCAGGAACTCCATCTCGTCCTGGATATACTTTTGTAGACAACCGCAATACTTGGGTACCAAATGCTGATCAGAATCCTTGATACCCAACTTTGTGTGAACGGTATGAAAAATATTTGTGAACACTAACATGTTTTGGTCCCTTCCCTTCCACAATGTGGTACACTTTGTGTATTTATCTTCATAGCTCCTGACAGGTAATATTGTTCCTTGATAGAGTTTTAGAAAGAATTCCAAGTGGGTGCAACTGAAAACAGTGAGGGTTCCCTCTCGTCCTTCTGTTCATAGTAGGTTTCCCACCAATCCTTAACATTTGGGGAAATTTTAAGGAGTGCAATATTTTCCCAATTGGAAAAGTCACGAACCGAAAATATCCTTCCAACAAATTTAACCATCTATCTATGACGTCTGCATCTATCCAGCCTTCAATTATGGGAATGTCAAAGTTGATTTGCACCTTAAAGGGAGTGGCACCTCTAGAGTGGCTACTAGATGAATATGAGTCACCTGTGGGTAGCCACTAAAGGATCTCATAAAAGTTATCCATCATTGCGTTCCTCTACCGCTCAAGGGCTTCCTCAAGCAATATTTTGAAAGGACCTCTTGCTCCCTCGTCTTTATTTTCTTCCACCATGGGAGGCAGTTGGGATTTGCGAGGCTGGTCTTGCAAAGGTTCAACCAGTTCAAGCCCTAACTCCTTACACCCTGACCTCGTTAGGGACATGCAAAGAAAAACAGAGAAAGAGCAAACCGCTCTGATACCACTGATCCATAATTATATAGGAATGAAACAAAATATAGATACAAACATAAGCACCAAGATGCATTAGAAATAAAACTTCATTTCATAAATATCAAATCACTGAAATATGTTTACATACAGAATGGAAATAAACTAGCTCGGGCAATGATAGCTTATCTCTGAGAAGAGATGTGGTGACTACATGCCTATGAACTGTATTACAATGAGGCCCAAGGGCCTTTTTATTATTGAACAATAAGGGAACACCCTAAACAACCAAAACCCTAACCCTAGGAGGTGGAACGCCAAGAGTTTGTAGGCCCCATTAGGATTAGTTGGGCAACCAATTTCCCAGGGTCGTAACTTGGTCATATGATCTCCATTTGGCGCGTAGAATACCTCATTGGAAATATCTCTCCGAGTACTACAAGATTTACTATAGGTCCCTACCTATGGCTACAACCCTCCTATGAACCTAAAAAAATGCAGTTCAGGGGGTCAAAACAGCTTCGAAAGTTCAGGACCCAAAAAACTGCTAAAAATAGTAAATGCTGCTATAATCAAGGAAACAAATGAAATCAACTAGAGGTCTAGGTAGAATAGGCAGGTGGCCACCAATATACACATGGATCATGTTTCTTTCTAGTTGACATAGTGGTTTCCTTCTCCTTGTGGGTTGGAGAGTCGAGCCTATAGGTTTATTCCCTTCATTTTGTTTTACTATTAGGATGTTAGCTGTTTGTTTAGAATTTTATGGGCAGTGTTTCCAGGTGCACATATTTTTCAACCCTGGTTTGTCAAGTATATATGGAAATTGAATCTCTCATTTTTTCTATCTTGGGTCTTGGTGTGTTTGAGTCTGTGCTTACTGAGTTTCCTTGTGAGTAATTGTTGTGTTTTGGGTAAGCAAGTTTTGTTGTGGCTTATGCTCTCTCCCTGTTGCGCTAGGATCTGGAAAAGGGATTGTATTATGGGTCAATGGTTACTGGGTTGTAGTTTCTTTGGTGTCATGGGGTGGTTTTGGTTTCGTTCAATGGTGGAGGAAATTAAACCAGTAGTTGAATTTGTGTCGACCCTTGCCTGCTCAGGTGGCTTGCTTTCTAAATTCAGTCATTTCATTAGGGTTTATTGTGACAAGCTGATGTGTTGGTGTCCTGACATGGTCGAGAGGGAAAGGGTTTGGTTTGTGTGTCCTTTTGTAGGTAGGGTTAACCCCCACAGAGACTCAAGTTAATCCCTTGGAAATTTTGAGATGCCACCAATGCAGAGACAAAGAAGCAAAAGAGGTGGAGGAGGCACTTCTTGACTTGGTTAGAGGGGAGGGAGGTTGATTTCTCATGAGTATGTGGCTTCCTATTTTAATGCAATTTCGCTGGAAGTGTATATGGAGATAAGGGAGTTAGAGATGAAAGTGGGAGAAGATATAAAGTTGTTGTTTGATCCAGAATTGCTTGAAGACCTGGATGGGTGGGTTCTAGACACTGGATACTCAAGAGGCATAAAGAAACAATACCTAAACTTAGTGGCTTTCATTAGAAAATGAAGACACTGTTGGGCTTGGTTCTCGGAGACAGATAAGTTGAAAAATACATCTTTGCATCTCTGGAAGATGTCAAAAGGAAGTTGAGGAATCCATGCTTTTGCGTTGATGGGATTGATGACCACCTAAGGCATGTAGAGAGCCATGTTCCTTGTGAATAATATGGCGGAGACCTTGGTGATCTGCCTGGCTCAAGTGCCCGTGCTTCAAAAAATGTATCTTTGCCAGATGGAGACCTGTGAAAGTGGGTGGAAAGGGGGATGGTATGGTCTACTCCCTCAATCTTCGGTATCATGCTCTAGTTTGGCACTGTGTGGGAAATTCTTTCTTGGGATTACAACGACATATAGAGTCACGACCCAATTTTTATTGTGGTCATGGTTTCTTCCAGTTCGCGATGTTTATCTTTTTGGTGAATCTTGTACATTTCTTGGACTCTTGCACCAAAGGCATATAGGGTTGATGGTTGACTCTTGCGAGCTGGCGTTGGAGTGCTCTTTGTAGAACATGGAGCCTTCCAGTTTCACCCTATAGGTTGGTTTCCTGTGGTTTTGTAGGTGTGCAACTAAAGATGAATGTAGAGGTTGCAGGTCTTATGGTCTTATGAGTGTAGCCTCTCTCTGGTTATTAGTATTGTTTGGTCTGAAAACATGTAATCCTAGGAGGATAAATTTGTGCTAGTTTCAATATATGCATGTAGTTAGTTTCAAGTTGATATATGCAACAAGGGTGGATATATTTCGATGAAACTCCCACTACCCGCATCAGTTTATCTATGTATTTCAACTTTCTTGATTAATTCAAAATATTTAAATTTACAAAAAAAAGAAAAGAAAAAACAATTTAATTAAAAAATTAAATTCATCCATTTTTTTAACTTACTTTATAATAAATTTAATTTAAATTTTAATATTGAAATAAATTATTGAATTGAGGCTTCTGTGATCCATATCCAATTTTTGAGAGAGGTTTTTGGTGATAATCACATCAAAATCATTTGTCGACGCATTTCGAACCAACAAGTGTGTTTCATCGTCAAGACAAGATGAACCACACTTGTTGATTCGAAACGCATTGACAAATAAATTTTGATGTGATTATCGCGAAAACCTCTCTAAAAAATTGAAATAAATTGTTTTTTTTGGGAAAATATTTACTAAATTATATATATTTATTAATAAATAATTTATATAAGATACTTATTTTTTTAGCCCTGTTAACTAAATTATGTGTATTTATTGTTAAATTATTTGGATAATGCTATTAAGTTTTCAAATATGTTCAATATTTTTGTTTTTATTATGTGTATTTATTGTTAAATTATTTGGATAATGCTATTAAGTTTTCAAATATGTTCAATATTTTTGTTTTTAGGAAAAAATCTTATATATTTATAGAATAAAAATATATACATTTTATTGTCTGGAATCTATCAATTATGTTCAATAATATTTAAATTCTCTTTTTAATTTACACATATTCATAATGAGATTATCCAAATTAATATAAAACACAATTTATAAATATAATAATTTAAATATTAAATTATTTTTATTATCTTTTAAAATAATAAATTTTATCATTTAATATTATATTAATATTTTATCATTTAATTTTAATATTTTAATATTTCTTTTATAAGTTTGGTAGGACTATATCTTCATCATGTTCAATTTCTCATCTTTATTTCCACGACCAATGCCAATTGATTTAGCCAAGTGGACTTTAATATTATAATATTAATATGTATTATATGTGCTTAATATTTTAAAGGAGTTGTCTTTAGTGCGATTTTTTTATTTTTTGCTATAAGAAGGAATGGGTATAGCAGATCTCAAAGCCTCAAGGCCTTTCACAAGGCGTGTAAGGTGCCAAGAGTTAAACCTTTTAGTGTTGATCCTGTCTCTAAGGTTCATCTCCCATATATCCAAGGAACCACAGATAGAATTGCCCATATCCTTAGGAGGACTAATGTCGCTTCCTCATTCAGACCTCTCCATACCATTAAGAATTCGTTGGGATCTGTTAAAAACCCTGTTGACCCTAAATATATGAAGGGCATCAACCTTGTTCCCTGTTCCTATGGTATTCCCTATATTGGGGAAATAGGTAGGTCTATTAGGTAGAGAATCCATGATCATGTTGCATATATTAGACACAATCGATCCCGCTCATCAGCCCTAGCTGAGCATGTAGAGAAAACAAATCACCATGTCTGCATTGAAGAGTCCAAAGTCATTGCTAGGGTAGATCACTTCCACCATAGGAAGCTTAGGGAAGCAATTGAGATTGAAAGACATGCCAAAAATCTTAATAGGGATGACGGGTGGAAACTAAGTAAGAGCTGGACTCTGACTCTCAATTCTTGATTCCTCCCGCTACTCTCCTTGGTTACTTTTATCTCTAGCTCTTCTTTTTTGTTCGATTGATTTCATGAATCATTTTCTTTTTTTTGTTTCCTCCTTTTCATTCATTTTATGTTTCTACCTTGTTTCCCCTCTTAATTTTATGATTTTTTATGATTTTTTTAGTCTTTCTCTTACTTTCATTTTGAGCATTATTAATATATCTAAGAATTGTATATAATTTTATATTTAATTTTAATTAGTAACCCCCTTTTCATTTTTATAATTTGATCTCTTTAACTTGGGTTCTCTTCCTTAATCTTATGAATATATTTGATTAAGGTAGCCAGAGGATTTTTATAAACTAATAATATCTAATTAATTATTAAAGCATTAAAATAGAATTTTGACTCAAGAGTAGATTTAAAGGCTTTGATATAATAAATAAAATATTTTAAAAACAATTAGTTGTAAATAAATATATATTATTTTAACACCTTAATTAATGTTTAAAATCAATATAATATTTATTTAATCCTAACTGCTAGTTTTTAAACCAATTTATAATATTTTAATAATTTATTTTTATTTTTATTTATTTAATCCAAATTGATAGTTTTTAAACCAATTTATAATATTTTAATAATTTATATTTATTTTTATTTATTTAATCCTAACTGCTAGTTTTTAAACCAATTTATAATATTTTAATAATTTATATTTATTTTTATTTCTAATAGCTAGTTTTTAACCAAATATCTTTTGTTATTTTATTATTTTACTTACCCTTTTTAACTAATTTAACTACTTTACCAACAGCTAGTTTTCAATAGCTAATTTTGGGCAATGATGCATCCTTACTATTTATTCCTTAAGATCAACTGATTCTTCACCTTGTCCTGAGGATGGACCACATTAGTTGGTTCGAAACGTCTACCAATTCATGATTATGTGATTTGTAGGAATTTATAGGGTAAGTTCCTCAGACAGAACACCAAAGGACAACACTCACAAATACATCACAGATCAATACACCAATATTCTTGACGTGGTTAAAACCCTCAAAGAGGGAAACAATGCACGACTTGAGCCAACGCGGCCACTTCAGGCAAATTATTAATAAAATAATGAAAATTTACATAACCTTCTCTCATGAACAGTTACCCTACAAATGATCGACCATGCTCTTTAAATAGAGATCATGGACCAATTGGGTGTTAAGCCACAGATCAAGTGTCGGTAATACTGAGGAGAGGATGAACCGTCGGATCACTTCATGTCTAGAACATATCGTGACCGTCGGATTGTAAGTTACAAAAGTACATAGTAAATAAACACACTTTACCTAACTCTACATTAGACCAAGTTATACTTAACTATTTCCTATGTGTCGGAATATCCTAACATCCCCCCTTAAGAACAACTTGGGATAGGATTGAAGGATGTACAAATATGACACAATAAGAGAAGGAAGGAGACATTAGAGCCTACCCCCTTAGTGACAACTTCCTGAACTCCAACCATAAATCGAAGTTTAGTAAAATTCGCATTTGTGAGAGCCTTTGTAAAGATGTTTGCAACTTGATCATCTGTTGAACAATATTGCACTTCAAGAACATGGTCATGAGTGAGCTTTCTAATGAAGTGCATGTGCAGTTCAATGTGTTTGCTGCGCTGATGTTGGACTAGATCTTTGCATAGTTGAATGGCACTTTGATTATCACACCAAAGTGTAGTCGGATGCTGCTGCTGAAAGCCAAACTCCAACAAAGTCGTCAAGATAGGGACACATTATTTTATCAAAGTCACTTAGAACTTGCACTTGGTCCTAGCTACAAGAAACATACCTTCAAAGAATCAAACTTTTTCGATGACCTACCACATCACCATGGAACCATGACCACGTTAGCAATTCACACATCTTCGTAACAAAATTATACTTGTGATTAGTTACATGTTTCCAAATTTGAGTAGGCTAAGAACTCAAAACTTGCCCTAGCAAACAATATACTCTATCATTGAGCTACATGTCCCTTTATGTTGAGCACCCTCTCTACCATTAAATTGCATGCCCCATCGTGATGAGCACCCTCTCTACCATTGAGTCACACTCTTCATCATGATGGGCAGCTTTAATGTATGAATCACTATTTCCAACATTCGCTCTTGAGCAACAATTTTGCAAATGTCTCATAACCAACACTAAGTCTTGAGTCAAACTAACTCTAACACTATGCTGAACACTAAAACCTTATTGCAATTATTATTTTGTCATAAAGCTACATGCCATTTCATGCTAGAAACATGTAACATTTCAATGTTGAAACATATATTTCTTTCTTCTATATATTAAGTGCTTATAGCTCAATGGGTTAACTCAATTGTTGTCCTTAATGTTGATCAACATTTGAGTAAGTCCATGTCAAGTGGTATCCAATTCAAATTCTTTTAAGTAACATGCACTCGTTTTAGTTTATATTGACAAAGTGGCTAGGGATATCATCCATGATTATTGGGAAGTGTTTCTTGAAATTCTTCACCAAATTTTCCTTGAAAAAAAAAAAATAAATACTCATACCAATAAGACATTATAATTATTAATTCTTCACCAAATTTTCCTTGAAAAAAAATGAATAAATACTTATACTAATAAAACATATTATAATTATTAAAATACTCGTTTTAGTTTATATTGACAAACAGTTGAGGGATGCCATCCATGAGTATAGAGAAGTGTTTTAAGAAATTCTTTTCCAAAATTTCCTTGAAAATTAAATTAATAAATAGTGATACCAATAAGGCATATTATAATTATTAATTCTTCACTAAATTTTCCTTGAAATTTTTTTAATAAATATCGATACCAATAAAACATATTATAATTATTAAAATTTAACTAACTTATATAAAAAAAATAATAGTAAACTTCAAAAAAATAATTAATATATAATAAAATTATATATATAATAAACAATTTTTTATTAAACAAAAAATAAAATATTATTTTTACTGAAAATTAAAATTTTAGTGTTTGTAATTTTTTTTTCACTTCAATATTTTTTTCACTTTATTATTAATATTATTAAGTAATATTCAATTTAATTTCCATATTAAAACAATTCTAATAAAATAATATTAATAATACTCGTTACTTTAATATTATATTTAAAGTATCATTATGATTCCAATATTTTATCTCATAGGTACTCTCGACAAAGATCTTTCCTCATGTAATTTACGCCGAAATTCTTCTTACAATCATAATATCATTTACAATTTCAATACCTTATCTAATTTATAATTACAATTACATATGCGACAGTGAAATATCATTATACATTAATACTCCCTTTTTTTTTTTTTAATTATATATATATTCATTACTAAATTATGCTTAAAAGCAAAGCAACATATTCTTTTACGAAGTTATATTCAATCATTTTACGAAGATATATTCAATCTTTAACGAAGATATATTCATAAATGGGATGGTGTGAATACTAAAAAAAACACATCTAGGGAACAACCATGAATTACTAATAACAATATTCCCAGCTGGGGGAACGGTTTCTCCTTCCCCAAAAAATTGAAAATCATGGTCAAATTTCACAACTTATAACGGGAATACAGCGAAGACGTCCATTTCCAACATTCGGATTCTCAAGGAAAAATTTAGATTCATCGTCTGCATAGAGCAAAGAAACGTCCCATTTCTGACATTGCTATCACAGAAGACGTGGAAAGCTCAAGCAACTAAGTGGGCGAAAATCAAAAACATGCGTGAAAATCTGAGGCAACTAATAGCTAAAACCCAAATTTAAAAAGTGCACATAACGTGATAGGCAGTGCGAAGATTTGAATCTTCCATGGGGGAATCCGACTTAGATCCCACTCACAGTCTTTGTCCACCACAAATTACAATTGAGCAGATTGAAGTATTGGATTCCGAGTAGGCAAAAATATCTCTATAAATAAGTGTTCCATCCACTTGCCTTTATGCAGGCTGCCTTACAGCTTTATTTGTGCTTGTGGTTGTTCTGTGGGCAGACAGGAGATCCTGCTTTCTGCTCTTTATCAACACTCACATAGAGAGAAAGTAGAAAGTAGGATCCCTAGTTCAGCAAAATGGGATGGGCCATAGCTGTGCATGGGGGTGCAGGAGTTGATCCATGCTTGCCAATGGAGCGCCAACAGGAAGCCAAGGACCTGCTCTTGCATTGTCTTAATTTGGGAGTCTCTGCTCTTAAGGCCTCTGTTCCCGCCATTGACGTTGTTGAGCTCCTGGTGAGCAATCCAAATCCAACTAATGTTTTGTCTCAGTGCTTCTTATATGATCATGATAGTCACAGTTGAGATGTTTGAATGAATTGAATTACAGAACTAGTTGTTTTCTGAATGTGAGTGTTGTTTTAAGCATGTAGAAAGCTAGGTTTATTTGGATGGTGTTGAAGCAGTTTTATATGTTTTGGGGTGGTGGAAAGATTGGTTTTCTTAGCAGTTTTATATGTTTTGGGTGGTGGAAAGATTGGCTTATTTGGGTGGTGTTCAAGCAGTTTTAAATTTTTGGATGTTGGAAAGATTGGCTTATTTGGGTGGTGTTCAAGCTGTTTTATATGTTTTGGGTGATGGAAAGATTAGCTTATTTGGGTGTTGTTCAGGCAGTTTTATATGTTGGGGTGATGGAAAGTTTCCTTTATCTGGGTGGTGTTTAAGCATTTTGATGTGTTTTGGGGTGCTGAAAGGGTCAGTTTTCTTGAAGTATACAGATTGGATTATGTGTGTATCTGACTGGAGCCATATTTTGTGGCTTGTTGACATAGAATAATTATTGATAAGGCATTATTTTTATAACCCATTATCTGCTTTTCAGGTTGAATCATTTGAAAGCTTGGTTTTCTTAAAGTATACAGATAAATTTGTGTTGGTGTGTATGATTTTAGCCATATTTTGCAGGTTTTTGATAAGAAATAAGTCCTTTATATCTCATCATTTGCTTGCCATGTTGGATTATGCATATCTGTTCTTGTTGTTGCTCCGGTACATTTGATGCAGTAGGTTCAGCTGTCATGTGTTTGAAAGTTAATCCGATTGATTGAAATCTACACGGGATCTGTTCCGCATAATGTTTTCCATTTGTATTCATAACTGGGTTGTAGGACCTGGAAAAATATTGTCCTACATGGTACATGCATCACAGGGCGTGATTGGTTTGGTGGTAGCCTCTATCACCATGGTAGTTTTGTTAAATTAGTGAACAGGTTGCCAATCTTTCTTAGTTGTTTCATGTTTTTTGAAAAGGAAATGCATCTCAAGTGGGTTGCAACACGGCACGCCCCTTGACAACAATGGATAGCTGCCTCTAAGCTGATTTTTTATTTTGTGTTGGAAAAGCCCAAGGCTTAAACATAACTCCGTGCTTTTTAGGTGTCCATGTTCTCACCATTGCTTTGGAGGTCTGCAGTGGAATCGGAAACCCAACCAGGAGACCTTTTTCTCATCCCATGCATGTTTCCATTCTCGTTTCCTTCTGTCTTGAGATTACACGGCATACTGCTCCTGGGAGTTGGGGAAGCTGTACCCAGTGTGTATGAAATGGCCTCTTGTTGGGAGCTTTTTGGGAACTCACTTGGCCTCTTCCTTTTTTTGGGAGCTTGTAGAAGTTCCCTGTCTGTTTAGGAGCTTCCAGACCATGACAAGCAGGGAGCTTCTACAAGCTCCTGGCCATGTGGGGTCTAAAATCATATGATCATTGCTTCTCATGCCAAAATATCACTAACAATAAAATAATTAATTAATTCTATCGATCATGCCATTTAAATTTTTTCAAGGTTATGTAAATGGAGAAGGTTCATGCGTCTTAACTCTTTATATCTGCTCACTCTCAAAATATGAGCTGCCAGGGTACGTCAAGTGAATAAACATGGGTATTTCTACACCAGTACTATGATATTGAACAATGCTAATTCATGTCTCAAACGTTTTATAGCTAGCTCACATTATTCCTATTGATTGATATAGCATTTTAGGATCATATACAACATAAAAAATAAGATACCAAAGACTTTGGAAGTTTGATGTGAGTTGAAACTAGAAACAATCAAATTCATCTAAATGAGAACTTAGAAGGAAGCAGTGGTTACCATCCAAAAAATGCAAAGGCACCCAAATACTAACTTCTCTTGGGAGCAATAGCAAAGATGGAGCTGGAACAAGGAATTAGAAAAAGATTGAATCTCATGGTTTATGAAATTGTTGGTGCTTTGTACATCTATAGATATGCAAATTCAATTTACAGATTCATACAATGGGATGCAGTTGTAGGTCACATTGCTAAAAATACCAGGGCTGTAGAGTCATGCATAGTTAGTAAAGGGTCGATTTCAAGTCAGACAAATCCAATTTATGTATAACATGGACACTTAAAAGGATTAAATTTCATAACACTAGAGGCTTCAGAGATTAAAATAGTTGATGTTACGAAATTAATCAATTTTGTTCTATTTCAGTTTCTTCAAGGTTTATATTTTTTTGTGTTTTAAGCTCCTATATAATTTTAATTGTTTTTCTAATGTATATTATTGCCACTCCCAACCAGTAATTTCCTGCGAATTTGGACAAAGCTTCTAGCCATACCGGATACTTGTACCCATGTATTCAACTTACCTGCAACATATTACATTAATAATAATTTTATATGCATTATCTATACTGGGAGGAGAAGGTGGTGAGTTCATGTTTCTTATCCCCTGCAACTCTCTAGCCCTGTTTCTCATTCCATTTCCTGCTTCTCTTTCTTTCCTGTTTATCATTTCTAGGAATATTTCCCGTTTCTGGTAACGTATGCCACAGAACAATCAAATTCTGCCTACATTAAACAGCCTGCTATTAAATATGACTCCATCATGCAAGTTTATAACAGTTCCTTTCCCCATGAAACAAATTGTTTTGGTTACTCCCTGTCTCTGCTAATGGGAATCTGATCATAATAGTTAGCATCAGAAATTATAAAGGGATTTATTAAAAGATTTTAAATTAAGTTTTTCTAGTGACAACCATCTGAAAACCCTCATGTAAGTTGTAACCAGTCTGTAAGGCTATGGTCCCATGGAAGGGGTTTGCATTTTTTTAACAGTACCTGCTATGACAAAAAGGAGAAGGTGACCCAGGGAAAATGTAGCATTTCCTTTGCATTTTTGGACTTGCAAGAGTGAATGCAGGGTTCACATCATGTTTTATCTTCATGAATGTATCCTAGGTTTTAGCAATTCGTTCTTTTTTCTCATGGTCTTTTTTTGATGTATCTTTGGCTGTAGAAACTTTTTTCTCTTTTGAGTAAATCAGCTTTAAGCTTTGATGGTTTCCATTGTTTTCCTTTTGGACCTCTGATCTCTGTCAAAAAAATATGCAGTACACTTCCTTTTTGTCACTGGGTCATTTCTTGCTACCTTCTTAAAATCCGAGTTTAGCATCTTAGAATATTGATGTACTTAAGGCTTTACTGACATATTTTTATAAAGAAATTTTGACAGGATTATATAGGGTGGAAGATCTTTGGCATTTTATCCTATAGTCCTATAGTTGCACCTAACCTTACGTCAAGAATTTAGGTAATCCCTTGAAGAGTTTGCATTTCTAATGTCTGAGTCACTTTCTTGAAAAAGTAGGCGATTCTGCCTATGGCTCGCCTTCCCTAAATATTACCTGTAGAAGTTTTGGACTATCCAATTTTTGAGTAAATCTGTATTTCAATTGTTTTTAATGAATTGCCGGAATTTATATCCTAATGGTGCTCCATGCTTTTCTTTTAGACACTAGCACTGACCACTACTTGTTACCTGCTTAGGATCATTTCATATTTCTGGACTTTTATCCAAAAGCATTCACCATCTTTAGTTCATTTATTGTGTCAATATGTCCATTAATCTCTATGGAGAGAAATGTTATTAGGATGTTAGAATCTATCAATACATACATTTTACGCTTTGAAATATTGTTGTCCTTTGTTAGAGGTTTGAGTAGAGGAAAATTTTTCAACCATTTGTAAGCTAGTGCAAGAACTTGGGCTATTTTTTAATGTTAAGTTTTGAATTTACTTCCTCTGCTCCAATATTTCCAATTCAAACATATCTTTCTAGTTTCCATCTCATTGCGTTCATTTTCCTTGAGAACATACTTTCTTGTGAATTGTTTCTCAGGAGGAATTACTAAGAAATACTTAACTTCAAGCCTTATTCCATATATGGCTTATGTTCTGTGCTAATTAGACAATGAACATTGACTAGGTCGATGCATGTTTTGATAGTGGGCATACGATCATTGTTTACTTTTCAGGATGCTTCTTCCAATCTGCAACTAGAGGGTTTAATACCTTTAATGCTTTTCAAAAGGTGTCATTTGACTTCCTCTAATCAACCTGCAGTCATACTCTCATGTCCTTACCACATTCAACACTTCAGTAGAGATAGACTTTGGACCTTCAACAAGCTTCTCTTATTTTGATTTTTTCTTTGTTCTCTGCAACTATTTGGTGAATTTGTTTGAGTCAAGAAGATTTATTCTGAAATGATTGGTTTTTCCACAAATCCTATTAACAGGTTTTGTTTGTAGCCAGTTTGAGTGTAATCTGCCTTAATCACGTAACAGCCCTTCAGAATGCATCGAGTTTTTCCATGTGTATGTAGCCTATCTGATTGTGAGCATCTGAAATTGTGTATCTTGGGAAGTTTCCAAGTTGAACATTTTGCATCACAAATTGTGGTTGGGATTACACCCGCCTATACTCTTTAAGGCCTGCAAGTCCTCTTTAAGGTTATTAAGTCCTAAGATTCTTTATGAGAGTCCAGAGTGCTTCCTTTTCAACACAGATCTATCTAAATTTTCTTGAGTTTTGATTTGAGAACCCCTTGGGCAAGCTAGTTTCTCAAACCAATCATTTCCATGGCAATGCTTTGCAATATTGTGCTATTTGGTTAAATTTTAACTTTGGCACTTCAACGGTTTCCTAACATGGTTTATAAACTGTGTATGTAATTGTTGTATTTCAATGGTTACCTATATCGTTACTTTTTTTTGGATTGGGATTTACAGGTAAAAGAGATGTATCTAATTTTTCTTGAGTTTTGATTCGAGAACCCCTCGGGCAAAGCTAGTTTTCTCAAACCGATCATTTCCATGCCAATGCTTTGCAATATTGTGCTATTTGGTTAAATTTCAACTTTGGCACTTCAGCGGTTTACTAACATGCTTCATAAACTGTGGATAAAATTGTAGTATGTCAATGATTATCGATATCATTACATCTTTTGGATTGGTATTTACAGGTAAGGGAGCTTGAGACCAACCCAGTTTTCAATTCAGGTCGTGGTTCAGCATTGTCTGCAAAAGGCACAGTAGAAATGGAAGCAAGCATTATGGATGGTTTCAGAAATAAATGTGGAGCAGTTTCTGGTCTTTCTACTGTTAAAAATCCTATTTCCCTTGCTCGACTTGTCATGGAAAGGTCTCCACATGTCTACCTTGCTTTTAATGGGGCTGAAGAATTTGCCAGAGCACAGGTTCAAGCTTTTCTCAAATGGAATTTGTTACCTTCATTTACTTGTGACAATATCATAAACAGTTCTAGACTCTAGTTTTAGGTACTAATTGAATAAAATAGTAGATTAGTAACATGGAGAACGGAGTGTGTCTTTTAATTCCTTGTAATATTAACAGGATCATGCCAATCATGAACCTTAAGCTTATGATTTCGATATTATTTGCATCTTTTAGTGCTAATCTTCAATTGTGTTTCCTTCATGTGACAACCACAGGGAGTTGAAATTGTGGACACAAACTATTTCATTACTGCAGAAAATAAAGAGCGATTGGAGCAAGCAAAGAGTGTAAACAGCATACAGGTCTCTCTCTTTCTCTCTCTCTCTCTCTCTCTTTGTTTGTTGTGTGTGCACTTGCATGTAATAGCTCTTAAAAGTTCACACCAGACTTCTCATATTCAAATGAAATTTCTACAAGCAGATAAAGTTATTTAGCATGTTTCCATACCAGTTAACACCATAGACATTGAAGCATAGTCTTTTGGTGTTGCTGTTATCCAATGGCATTTACTAAATGGTGTTTTTTCTTACAGATACTATGAACTTATTATTCTTTTGCAACTTTACTTAAACATAAATATGAATTTACCTTCAAATAACAAACGTAAGGGTCAGTGCTTTGTGCTTTAACTGACATTGAAAGCCTATGTATCTTCAGTCTATTCAAGATGCCATTTTGAAGGCAACCTGGGTGGATATTAGTCACATTTTGAAATGGCATGTTCTTAGTGGATATACTTTGTCAAAGGGAAACTAGCCCTCTTCTGAGAAGAGTAAGTCTTCCATTAAAATGAAGAAAACCTCAGAATAACCCTATTCAATCAAAGAAATGTATCGTGTATTTCTAGGTTTGGAGTTATGGTGTTCGTTTCAGAAATTTGGGAAGCATGTAGTGTGAAGCATGTTTCTAGTTTTATATATTTGGTTATCAGGACATGGTCAAGGTGTTAAAGTGCAATACAGTAACTAGTCAATATCTTTAGTCTATTCATAGATATACTATTTTAAAGGAAATCTGGATGGGCATCTAGTCACATTTCGAATGTCATTTCCTCTGTGGAGGTACTCTGTCAAAGGGAAACAAGATCATTACTTAAAAGAACAGGTCTTCCGTTAAAATGAAGAAAAATTCAGTATAACCCTATTCAATCAAACAAATGTGTTGAGTATTTCCAGGTTTGGAATTCTGGTGTTTGTTTTAATCATTTGGGATACATGCATTGCCTGATTATATTTTATTTGGTCACTAGGACATGAGCAAGGTATTAAAGTGCAACACTGTCAGTAATAAATTTTGATCTAAAAGTCTGCCCTGTGACACATTGCTTGATCGCATGACTTCTGAGATACAACACCATATATTTTCCATCTATCGAGCATCTTTATTTGCAAGTGGTCATCATATTGTTTGTTCCGTCGTATCTTGATATGTCAATGTTAAGCATGATATTTGTATAGCCATCGCAACTTTCCAGATAATAAACTACAGATTTTAGTATCTAATGTGAGAAAGATTGAATAACCTACAGTATTTTATCTTAGTTTTGTTCGTGGTGATGACATATTTGAGAAATAGAAAGAAGTAGGTAATTACTAGAAAACACCAAGCTTCTCATTGAAAAAGGAAATATTTTTGAGTAATTTCGAAAACAATATGTTTGTAATAGTGTCCATACAAGGCATTATAGAATTTTTGAAGATTGTTGCAAAACACTTTCAATCTTGGTACTTGCTTAAAATATGTATACTTTCTTGTGACACATATTTTCTCTATAGTATACTTCTTGGCGTTTCTAGTCAATTGCTTTCACTACTATATATCTAGAGATTGAATGAAAAATGACTTTATCTGAGAGCATGGATCATGAATGTTTCTGTTAACTTTTTCTCACATGGAAACATCAATTCACATCAAAGGAAATTATTGTCATTCTGACCATTGAAAAGTGATATATACCCCATTCTCGTAGTTGGGGCCATACACCTTGTCATTATATCCTATGTTCAATGAAAGCTGGAATCATGATAATAGTTGGCTGTTGCAATTGACTAGATTCTAAAATCTGTGGTTGGAATCATGTAGCTATCTTGAGTAGATAAGTAATCCAAGACACTTTGCGATAGGATATAATAAATTTCGTATGTTTTGAAATGTCTAAATTGTATTGGCAATGGAATTGCATTACTTTGTCAATTTTGTTTTCTTTTGTTGATATTTAGATCTCAACTGTGGTACTACTTTTGCATGCTAGCATTCTATCCTCACGTTTGAATTCTTCTGTCACAGTTTGACTACCGTCTCCCAGAATCTGACGATGCTGTTGGAAAACCAAATGAAAATGGTTTATTGCCTACAGTGAAAATTCATGCAAAGGGAATAGTAGCATTTGACAAGATCCTTCAGAATGGAGAACTGTCTCAAAAAGAATTGTCACCTTTAGAAAGTTGTATGCAAAATGGGGATAAAATGGCTTGCAGAAAAGGAATGTTACCGGAGTTTCAAATGAATGGAGTACCTATCAACATATATGAGCCAGAAACTGTGGGTTGTGTTGTTGTTGACAGTGAGGGACATTGTGCATCAGCAACTTCAACAGGGGGTTTGATAAACAAAATGTCAGGTAGAATTGGCGACTCTCCAATAATAGGGGCAGGCACTTATGCCAATGGGCTGTGTGCTGTTTCAGCTACAGGTGAAGGTGAAGCCATAATCCGAGCCACTGTGGGTAGAGATGTAGCTGCTCTTATGGAATACAAAGGGTTATCTCTTCAGGATTCTGTTGATTTTGTTATTAATAAGAGGTTGGAAGATGGTAAGGGTGGCCTTATAGCTGTGTCCAGTAATGGAGACGTTGCTGCAGGATTCAACACTTCGGGAATGTTCAGAGCCTGTGCTACAGAGGAAGGCTATTTTGAAGTAGGCATTTGGCAGTAGGATGCACCCTCTGTGCTTGTTTGATCTTCATTTGCATGTGCTAAAGTATAGTTGATGTTCAGAACCTTATCTACTGCTTGGATGTTTGTATTCTCACTCAATCAATAATAAAACTGCAAACAAGGTGTTGTTCACAGCAATTCTATGTTAATTTTTCTTTCATCCTTTTATTTTTTTGGGAAACAGAGGGCAATTACAACAAGTCACGGCATCTGCCCGTTATCTGGGGTTCAATTCTTGTTGCCACTACTATAAACCTCCCAGCTTCACTTAAAGTTGGCCCCAGGAGGTGGAATACTGCAACCTCGGGGGAGTGAAACTGGGGTCTCCAACTGATAACGCTCAGCTGAGAACGTGTGGTTGCTTGCCCTTCACACGTGAGCTAATTCTATATTTGCACGTTAGTATCAATTGACAGTACAATGTCTTTCAGTGCACTCCATGCCAATCTTGCTTTTATGACGGGGCAAATCCTTTTATGATCAGAACTGTAAAAATAAACTACGAATGTATAAATTTCAAACCGTGAAGAGTGGTTAGCTGCTCATCAAGATCAGCTTTCATTTCCACAAGGAGTTAAGTTTCAGTTATTAATGCTGTAAACATTAACCTAAAACACAGAATGAAGATAAAATCAATCATCAGTTTTAAATTTCTGAATTGCCAATAATGGCGCCAATCTTGGATACCAAACTGCTCATCAAGATCAGCTTTTCATTTCCACAAGGAGTTGAGATACATTTATTAATGTTATAAACATTAACCTAAAACACAATGGATATAAAATCAATCATCGGTCTTCAATTTGTAAATTGCCAATAATGGCTTCAATCTAAGATACCATTGGTTCCCCCGGATGCGGGTGGTTGCTAGCGCAATAGAGCCCATGGCTTGTCAACAGGGCAGGTGTCCGCCCGGACAAGCCACGTACCCCCAAAGGACATGCCTTAAACCCGCAAGCATGCAGCATTCAAGGCCGGTAGTTAATACTGGCTGCAGAGCCGTCCCTCCGACATTCATTGCCAGCATTGAAACGCTAACCATGGCCCTTCAAAGCCGAAAGCTCGCGGACATTCCTCTGCACTTTTCGCCTGCACCGGTTCTGATCTGGAAGGAAGGGGCGGAAGCTCATTACTTCGGCTCTCTGTCTGACTGTGGGAACGATTGTGAAGGTTCAGGTGCCACAGACCTGAGCAATTGGAGCGCTGGACATTTCAACTGTGAGCCTGGTCGTTTGGAGGTCCTGCATTCATACAATCCGCAGTCTTGTGGAGGAATTGGGAGTCTGGTGCAGGGGAACAATTGGTGTACACACACCCGCCATCCGCTCTCCTTCACAATGCATCGTGAAAGGCTTCGGGGTATCAGTCGTCGGGGCAGTTTCAGTGGAAGAGCCCCTTCCCCCACCTCCTCCATAGAAGATTCCTCTGAGCAAAGAAGACCGAGAGGCAGGCCTCCGGGCAGAGGTAGAATTGTGGAACCGCCAGAAAGAATGGAATGCGGGCATACAGAACACCCGATGGTAAGATATCGCCTCCCCTGTACTCTGGCCAATTCGACCTTCTTCGTCACTGTTTCAGTTGAACATTGCCGTAATCCGTGGGGTGATGATGATGCCCCTCATGCTGACCCTCCGCGGATTCCTGGGGTTGTCCCGACTGTGGAAATGGAATTTCCGGCCATCGACATGATGAGGCCTGTTCATGACCCTGGAGCTGGTCCAAGCGAGCCTGTGCAACGCCATGGTGCTGGTCCAAGCGAGTCGGTGCAACGCCAAGTTGCTGGTCCAAGCGAGCCTGTACAACGCAATGTTGGTAAGGGCAAAGCAATTCTCCAGCCTCCCTGCTGCCAGATGGAGGACGAGCCACAGACCACAGATGAAGACTAGGGCGCGCTCCAGGTTCCTCTGCATGATTCTTCTTGCTGTCAGCTCTCCTTGTGACCACATATATGTCTGCAATCGGTCTTTTTGTACTCCAGTTCATGTGTCTATGTGTCCATCGTGGTTATCTGCTATTTCTGTTATGGTGTCTATGTGTCCATGTGTCTATGTGTCCATCATGTCTATGTGTCCATCGTGTCTAAGGTGTCTATCGTGTCTATGTTGTCTCAGTCCATGTGTCGGCTACGTAAGCGTCACTCTGGATCCAGCTTTTGTATCCCTGTTATGAACTTTCTTGTGTTTACAGTTGGTCCTAGGACCAGTTTTACAGGGTCGCGGCCCTGGTGTAATACTGATAATGTAATTTGGCTCTCGATGTAATATATTTTAGCTCAGTCTTATTTAGAAAAAAAAAAAAAAGATACCATTGGTTCAGTCCATAAAATCTGATTTTCAATTTCTAAATTTCCAATAATGGCTCCAATCTAAGATACCATTGGTTCAGTCCATAAAATATGATTTTCATAGGATAGGGTGGATTTGTCTTATTTTGTTTTGTAATGTCATTGTACTAATCCTTTTCCAAATACAAGTTGAAAAAGTGTGTAGACAGGGAGGGAAACTTGTAATTTATCTGTTTTTTTTTTTACTTCAAATTTTGTTTTCCAGGGATGAGGCTTTTTTTTAAGATAAGTTTAAAAGTGTATAAAACATGGAGGAATCTTTGTAATTTATTTGTTTTTTAATTTAAAATATTTTATTTATACATACAAGGCTTTTTTTAAGATGTTGATTGAGGTATATATTAGAATATGATTTTTAAAATTTTAATTTAATTATCAATAATTATGAGGTGGATGGTTGGAATTTAAGTTCTATGGAATAATTTAGAATATTTTTTTATATTCATAAATTAAAGATTGAGATTTATCTCTAAAATGGGGATGCTATTTTTCCCTTTTAATTAAATTGATTAATTAAAAAAATGTCATATAAACAAGTGTCATATTAAATGAGTTATGATGTTTTGGGCATGTGGTATTGATAAACCATGGTATTGACTCATGATATTGTAACAAACTCTGTTTACATATTGAGAATCTCTATAGTAAACTAGTGGATGAATCTCTATGGTTAAGAATTTTGTTATATGTTTCTTTTAAATGTATGTATGTTTAACTTATATATTAATTTTAGCATGTATATTTCCACAATTTATAAATTGTTGTTGATAAATGTTTTTGGAGAACTGTGTCCTTATCAAGGATTTGCCCAAACATGTATATTAATTCTTTTTGTAATTAATAAAAATAAAAATAATTTTTACGATTTTTTTTAATTTTAGCAACCCTCATGAAGTAAATATTTTGATGTTTATCATGAAATGCGTCATGAAGTAAATATTTTGATGTTTATCATGAATTGGTGACAATAAATTTTTACAAGTGATTTAATTTATATAAATGCATTATTTTATATGTGATATTAGAGTTGAAAATGTTGCAAGAAATTCCTAATTTAATTTTCCTTTGATTAAATTAGGAGAAATTCGAATTTTGATTTCAGTAGAATACTTGGAGATAGTTAATTGAGATGACATGGCTCTTGTCACTCACTTAACTTAGTAAATTAAAGTTGGAGACACTCGAGTTGAGTTCTACATGATTGATTGCTAATTTGTAGCAATACATTTAAGTTAATTTGAGTTATTGTCAGTGTATTGTCACTAGAATTAGGGAGGCCCAATTAAGGGTGTGTAACTTTTTTTCACTGTCAGTAGAACTAGGGAGGTCCAGTTAAGGGTGTGTAATTTTTTTCACACTGAGTGATAATCTACTTAAGTGATCAATCAACCCTAAATAATTGATGCATGGAGACAATTCAAGTTATTCAGTTGAGATTGGAGTTCAAGGGAAGTGTACTACTAGTTGTAAACTATTCCAAGTTGTACAAGTCATACATGCAGTTAGAGAAGGACTTAATGGAATTGCACAATCCAAATTGGTGAATTTATTAGTTAATAGGGGCCTAATTCCCAAAGGAAAACACAATGAAATAGGGGCTTGGAGGCTTGAAAATTTGGCTAAGTATTGGTCAGTTTTAGTCAGTTAGACAAAGGATAGAAGATACAGGCGCAGGTTGTGCTCAAGCTTGAGCAATCATATTGTATTCATCCAGATTCTTTGATTAATGCAATACATATAGTAAGGGGTTTTGAGCAGTGTCTTTCCCCTAGATAAATATCTGTGTATGTTTGTTGAATCTTGATGCATGTTAATGATTTGTGTTCCTGGTCGTGAATTTACTTCCGCAGATTGGTGGAGTAGATTCTAGTCTTGTGATTTAGTAATTTTCATGAGAAGTTTAGGATATACAAATTAATTTCTACATGGTATCAGAGCTAGATTCATAGTAGAGAAGATAATTCGAATTTGTCATTGTAGAAGGTTTGAGGTTGCAAATCAGGTTGCAGAAATTCTTTAAGATTGAGAAGATGGATTTCAATGGACTAAGGCTTGAGTATGCCCTTGAGGGAAGTTCAAATTATGTTGCATGGAAGGACCATATCGAGGTAGTATTGAAGGATAATGGGTTGAAGGAATACATTGATAATGATGTTCTGAAACTAGCAGTAGTTGATGCTCAGAATCTAGTAGAATGGAAGAAGTGTGTTGCTAGTGCAAGGATAATCATATTGGAGGGAGTATGAGATCATATCTCCATGGGAAAGAGACTCTGTATGCAATGTGGCAAGCACTGATATAATTGTTCTAGAATAGTAGTGACCACAGGAAGCTGGCACTCAAGGACAAGCTTCGAAGTATTAAGATGCAAAAGAATGAAACAATTCTGCAGTACCTGAGCAAGGTTTACACAGTGTCATGATGAACTTGGCGGGGTCGGTGTTATTGTCCCTGAAGAAGATTTGGTAGCTCTAGCCCTCTTGGGATTTCCCAAGAGCTGGCATAGTTATCAAGATTCAGTGAATGGTAGAGAAAAAATACCACGCTGGGAGTGTTATGGTCCGATCTAATGCAGGAAGAAATAAGGTGAAGTAACAAAGACGAGACTTCATCCAAGGTCGAGGATGAGGAGAATTGTGCCTTGGTTGGAAAGGCAAAGAAAGGGAAAGGGAAGAAATCCCAATCCAAAATAGAATCTAGTTAAGGGGGCAAGAAGAAAGACTTGTTCAGAATCAAGTGCTTTCACTATCATGAATTCAAGCACTATGCCACGAAATGTCCATACAAGAAAGAAAACAAGAAGACCTCAGGAGGAGCGACATGTGAAGCTCTAGCTTCATAATTCGAGCTTGATTTTACTCATTGCATGCATGACAAGCACAGTAATGGGAAGTGTGTGGTATCTTGACAGCGGTACCTCATTCCATATGATAGGTAACATAGATTTCTTCAGTAATTTGGAGGAAAAGGATCTCAAGATGCATATTGATATGGGAGATGATGGAAGGTAAAGTGCGAATGGGATCAACACAACCACCTTTTAGAGGGATTCGAGCTCCCCTCTCAGGCTCAAGGATGTGATGTTTGTACCGGGTCTAAAGAAGAATTGGGTTTCCGTCGCTGTGTTAGAAGATAGTGGCTACGATGTGATATTCAGCGAAGGAAAGGCATTCCCGAGACACATCGCCACGAGACAAGTAAAGCAAATTGGGGTTCAGGTGAAGAACCTCTATAGGTTGGATGTGGAACATTGTGTTTCCTTGAGCACAAAGGCAGAGAAGGTGCAGAGCCGAGATGTCGAAGAATTATGGCATAGAAGACTTGGCCATTTACATCATGGAGCTTTGAAGATCATGCAACAAATCAACGCATGCCTCCCCAGTGGAGCACTAGAGCAACATAACACATGCAAAGGGTGTACATTTGGGAAGTACGTAAAATCCACCTTCAATGATCAAGACAACGGGGCGCATGCAATCCTTGAAAGGATCCACTTTGATGTATGTGGACCTTTCTCAACAGGCTCCACTGCCAAGCACAAGAATTATGTTATATTTGTAGATGATTTCTCACAGAAGTGTTGGATTTAATTCATGCAGAAGAAATACCAGACATTCTCCAAATTTGTTGAATTTAAAGTACTTGTTGAGAAAGAAACTGGCAGGAAAGTGAAGGCTCTAAGGAGTGATAACGACAGTGAATATGTGTCAAATGAGTTTAAATATTTATGTGCAAAGGAACACATTCGACAGGAGTTGACAAGACCCCATAACCCACAACATAATGGGGTGGTTGAGAGGAAGAATAGAAGTATTGTGGGAGCTGCATGGGCGATGTTGCATGATTAGGGCCTATCTCCACACTCGTGAGCCGAAGCATGCAACACATTAGTATATGTACAGAACAAGAGTCCTCATCGGATTCTTGGGATAAGTAAACCGGAAGAAGTTTTTTCAGGGAAAAAACCATATGTGTCACACTTCGGGATCTTTGGATCATCAGTATATGGCCATGTTTCCAAGGAAGTAAGGAAAAATCTAGAGCCACTAATAGACTTGGGCATATTTGTGGGATACACTGGCACACCTCACAACTATCGGGTGTACCTGCCATCTCTTAGGATGACAGTTGTTCGTAGAGATGTGAAGTTCGATGAAGAGAAGGAAATGAAGTGTTCCCTTGAGAGGGAGCTTCAACTACATGCAGATCATGATCTTTTGACTCTAAAGGAAGAAAATCAAGAAGATTTGGAGCAACCACAAGCAGAGGAACAAAGAGTGGAGACAACCATTCAAGCAGAGACATCCAGGGAAGAAAGGGACCGGACCAGGGAAGCTGACAGATTGTTGCAGGATGCTAGAGAGAATGTTGGAGCACCCACATCACAACATAAGCAGAGGAGGTCACCATATTAGTTCATTGGCTACATGGATATGATGAGTGAGCTAGTAGAGACAAAACCAACCTCATTTGAGGAAGAAATAGAGCAACCAGTATGGGTTGATGCTATGTTAGAGGAGTATATCTCCATTGTCAGAAACAATGTTTGGGAAGTGGTTCTAAGACCAACAAACAAGTAAGTGGTGGGTTCAAGATGGATTTACAAGGTAAAGAATGCAGCAGATGGAAGCATCAAGAAGCACAAGGCCATATTCGTGGCCAAGGGGTACTCTCAGGTAGAAGGGATCGACTATGAAGAGACCTTTGCTCCTGTAGAAATGAACTCTTCCATCAGATCAATTCTTTCTCTGGCTGCACATATGGGGTGGAAGATCCACTAGATGGATGTGAAGACAACATTCCTCAATGGAGTTATTGAGGAGGAGGTGTACATTGAACAACTTGAAGGTTTTGAGACCTTTGAGAAAGAGTCACATGTGTGCCGCCTAAAGCGAGCAAAGTATGGGTTGAAGCAAACACCTCGTCCTTGGTACACCAAGATCGATAACTACCTTATCGAGTTGGGATTCACCAAAAGTGAAGCAGATGCAAAACTTTACCACATTCTGGTAGAAGGTAAATTGTTGATTATTGTTCTTTATGTTGATGACTTGATTTTCACTAGTGATGAAGAACTTATCAGGGCTCGCAAGGAGGACCTTGCAAGAGAGTTCAAAATGAAGGACATGGGATTGATGCACTATTTCCTCGGTTTGGAAGTATGGCAAGGAGGAGGGGAACTATTTGTTTCTTAGGGAAAGTATGCCAACGAGATACTTCAGAAATTCTACATGGACATATGTAAACCCATGGAGACTCCTCTAGCGACCAATGGGAGGAAAGAGGATGCCACTTCAGGTGAGGAAGTGGATGTTACCATGTACAAGCGGTTGGTGGGTTCACTTATGTTGGCATTATTCCTAATGTTTTTTCCTTGATGGCAACCTACTTAATAAAATTGTTAACATGATGGTTATGCAGATGCTACATGTGAGATAGATAAAGAAATATCAGTTCAGAGACAAAAGAATGGTAAAGTTAAAGTGTGAGAAAGTATATGTGGGTCTTATGAAGCAAGATCACGTACATACGCAGGTATGGTGAATAGAAGTCACGTACAATTTCCTCACCATGGTATTGGTCCATAGTATTTGGAGCAACAACGATATTTGATCCCGTTAAAGAATACCATTGACATTACTAAGGGACTGGCCTAAGCTATTGACTAAGGCTTATGCTATATAAGGAAATGAAGATCAAGTGTTGGGTTGCGCAAGTTTTGTGTTTTCTATGAATGATTTGATCTAAAACATATGTGCACCAAGGAGCAAGGAAAAGACACAGATATGAAAAATCTTAAGTATGGTATCATATGTGGTTGTTTGTTGAAAATATCTAACCATGATAGATCTGTGGTGTTGATGATACTCTGACATGAATATGAGACACTAAGGGTTACAAAGTATATTCTATGGTTCTAGCGAAGACATGATTCAATAATTACAAATCTGTATGTTGGTTTGCCTCTAAGAGGACGCGTACATATGCAAATTTTCTTCTCGGTAGTCGCGCATACATTATGCGAAAGTTCAGAATCTATATGCAGGTGTCAAACATGATAAGCGCATACGTATGCAAATTTTATTTATAATAATCACGTATACATGCTAGGGTTTGCAGTATGAGCTAATGATGATGGTTGATCTGTTATGTTATGTTCACTATTGTAGGTTGATGAAGTCTCTCTTATAATAATTTGTGTTTGACAATACTGATTGCGTTGAATTGATTATGAAATAGAATTTGACTAAGTGATGATGCTACTGTGTGATTATTTGTATTTGGTTTAGTGATTTGTGTTGTCTTCAGTATCTGATTAGGTGATTGATTCATTGGTATAGTGATTCATATTCAGTTATTAGTGTTTTGAGATCTGTACGCAGGTACTCTTAAGGAGAAGCGCATACATACACGGTTATTATGCAGAACAATAGCGTATATATTCTGACATATGGTTGATCAGGGTTTGCAGTAGCAACAATTGGTTTTTGTGATGGGTAACATTGTTTGGCTTGGTATATTGATGAGTAGTTGTGCATCGATATGATCCATCTTGGTTCTGTTTGATCTATTTGTATTGATTGATTCAATCATTTCTTTAATGATGTAGTTGGTTAAGTGATTTGGTACAATGATTGGTGTTGGGCCTCAAATATGCCCATGTTTTCATCATACAATACCACCATTCATAACCTATATTCATGTATTTTTAACCCATTTCGTATCACAATTCCATAACTTTCCACCAAATACATATCTTGCACTATAAGGTTGGTTATCGTTAGTTTTCTTGACTCTTCTATGATTAAAGATGATTTTTCTATGATTTTCTAATGATGATTTTGTTAAGTTCCTTTGTCACAGGGTTCCATTGCCGGAATTATTCACAAGTTAGTTAAACTAGTTACAATAGTTTAAGTACAGAATGAGATTGTTGTAGGTGAAAATATGAAGTTTGTAATCAAATGGTGAATATTATCGACATTCCAAGACTTGCATCATGCTCAAAATACCCTCTTTCATATAACCCAAAAACTGTTATTCATCACCAAAAGGAAGTTAAGGTCAAAAAAATTCTTAAGTACAAAATCTTAAGTACATAATTGCTGAACTGAACGATTTCGGTTCTGAATGGTTTTGGTTCTGAACGGGTCAGCCATGTGGAGGACCATAATTTGAATAAATCACTTCATGCTCAAACAAGGAACAATGTTGTTACAATACAACGCAACTCAGCGTAATTCAATTTAGGATCCTTCACGTGTAGAAATTCTCACTGTAGATTAAATTGATTATGCAATGTCCTAAAGCAAAATACTTAATCTACTTCTACAATCAAACTTGTGGAAGCTTAATTGATTTTGAGCAAGATCAAACAAAACACATATAATAGAGAAGAAGAATCAATCACACATGAAACACAAAAGAATACTCTGGGGAAAGCCTCAGCTAAAAACCCCGCTATCTGTATTATCATACAAGTGGAAATATCGCAGGATTACAAAAAGATTTAGCTCTCAAGCTATCCAACTCTCAGTACAATCCCTCACTGTTGCTCATAGACATAATAAAAAACACATATGCCTGCTCCTCTGTCCTCCAAGCCTCCTATTTCATTGCGCAGTTTCTCCTGGGTCCTCCAACTGCCACCTGTGTGATTCTCACCTCACACATTGCTCTGACCTCTGTAGTAATTGCACAATCCTGAAGGAATGAATTCCTTCTGCATGGATGATTTTATTTTATAGGAAAATTCCTCCAACTGATAGTACACTATCCCCGTATTTAATCTCAACTGGGTCTTTGTTTGAACTGACATGCATGCGTTATTTATGAGAGAATATTCAGTTATCTGGAGTACACTAGTTTCATGCATGCATGCATTAACTGACTGAACTCACAATTAGTTCCTCAAACTGTTTGGAACTAATTTAACCAGACTTAACTCAGTTAACTGAGCTAACTAATTACAACTCAAATACAACTCATCCTTATCTCCTTAATTAAGGGATAACTTCCTCAATCAAAGGGATAACTGTTGCATGTCTTCACAAAGACTTCATGTTTGAATTTCTCCAACTAATTAACTCAAGATGAATTAATTAATTATTTTTCAAACAGTTGGTGAGACTAAATTCGAATTTTAATTATCAATTTTAATTCAAGGACAAATTAAAATTGGAATATATCCTGAAATGCTATCTTTAGCAATGCTATTTTTAGCATTTCTTGTTGCTATTTTCAACACTCCCTCTCAACAAGAAAGGAATTCAACTCGATCCTGATCTTGAACCTTTGGAATGTTCTGCATGCAACACTTCTCTCAAGTGTTGTTGCTCCAACAAATCTAGAAAAAAACATCCAACCTGAATCAGAATGCTGCCTCTATCATCAAAGTCTCTGACTGCTATTGCCTCTGTCGATTGAAAAGTCTGCACCTATGTGCCCTTCAATATCTGACTGCTCTAGCCTCTATCACTTTGATCTCTGACTGCATCAATCACACTGATTCCTCCTACTACATCCATGCTGTTGCTGGTTTTATCTCCTAGCACTACATCTGCACTGCACCTCCTCTCATCATGTTGCATCGTGCTGCCTAATGCTGCACTGCAACTCAATTACTGAGAAGTAAGTAACTGATCTCCCAACTGACCTCCCTGTTGGGCTAGAAACACCCTCTGATGCTGAAGTTCCCTCTACCGCTCCATCCGCATCTGTCTCTACCCACTCAGCAAGTGCTACTACTCCTCATCGAGGTTCCTGTAGCAAGGACTAATCAAATAGGCTGGGTACCTCAAGGATCTTGCCCCTATTTCAGCCTTTATGGGACTATCACTTCACATTGCCCCACCTCACACATCGAGGTATGGCTGCATGTGATCCCTCTGCTGACTTGGCTCGAAATTCCCCCCTACTGGAGGTCTTTGCATGAGTGGATGCCTCCACTTGATCTCCTCTCAGCATCTCCAATTGTGGCTCCTCCACAATTGTCTAAGACTTCTTCTGGGACTACATATTGAGATGTAATTTACTCTCCCTCTTAACCACCAAGTCTCTAACATTTCCCTTGCTCCTCAAGGCTTTGCATGCATCTTGAACCTCAAGAGTATACAGGTTCTGTACCCGTGAACCGATATGTTTCACTTGTCCCGTGGTGATGTGTCTATGGAAAACCTTTCCCTTACTAAAGACAACATCATAGCCTTTGTCCTCCAACATCGCGATTGATACCAAGTTCTTCTTGAGTCTAGGCACATACTTCACATCTGTCAAGGTGATAGAAGCTCCATGCTCCCTCTGAAAAGCAACTGTGCCCACTCCTGAAACACTATACCTTTCATCATCACCCATCTCTATGAGTATCTTGAGGTCTTTCTCCTCCAAGGTACTGAATAAACTTTTATCGCCGGTCATGTGGAATGAGGCTCCACTGTCAAGAAACCAACCACAACCCATCATCAATGAAACCATGCATGCAATGAGGGTGAAGTCCATCTCGAACTGAGAGGCCAATGCCTCACCTTCAGATCCTTCCGAGGATCCCTTCTTGGACTTCTTCGATGGGCAATTAGTCGCATAATGACCCATCTCATGACAATTAAAGCATCTCACTTTAGATTTTTCACCCTTCTTCCCTCCATGAGAAGAACTCAATTTGGGATGAGAATCCTTCTCCTTCCCTTTCCTTTCCTTACTCGCTAAGGCCAGATTTTCTTCATCCTCCTTGGATGAAGAACCATCTCTGGTGCTCCTCCTGATCTCCTCCTGCATCATATCCGACCACAGTCGTTCCCAATCTGGTAGCTTCTTTCTTCCATTCACAGAGTCTTGGTAGCTATGCCAGCTCTTAGGAAGACCGAGGAGAGCAAGGCTCACCATGTCATCATCGGCTGTCGTTATTCCTACACTTCCAAGCTCATCTCTGTAGGTGGTTAGCTTGTTCAGATGTGTAGAAATCGTGTCGCCCTTTTCACACTTGTTTTTCCGAAGCTTGTCCTTGAGCGCCAACTTCCTCTGGTTGCTGCTGTTTTGATATAGGTCCTTCAATGTATTCCACATTGAAAATGGAGTCTCCTTCTCATGGAGACTCGAGACAATATGGTCTCGAACTCCCTCCAGAAGAATCCTCCTTGCTCTCACCACACATTTCTTCCATTCCACTAATTCTTGGGCATTAGCTGCTTCTGGCTTGGGGACTTCGTGATCAAGGAAGTCCTTCAAACCCTTATCCTCTAATACCACTTCCATGCGATCCTTCCATGCTATGTAATTCAAGCTTCCATCTAAGGCATACTCGAGTCTCAAGCCATTGAACACCATTGGTGAACTTTGATATGTGATAAGAAATCGATTTTGTACCTGCAATCAAGAACTTAAAACTTCGAACTTCTCCCTTCTTTGTATACTGTTCTTTGCTTTGATCACCTTTGCTTCGATACCATGTAGAAATTCTCACTATAGATTAAACTGATTATGCAATGTCCTAAAGCAAAATACTTAATCTACTTCTACAATCAAACTTGTGGAAGCTTAATCGATTTTGAGCAAGATCAAACATAACACATATAACAAAGAAGAAGAATCAATCACACATGAAACACATAAGAATACTTTGGGGAAAGTCTCAGCTAAAAACTCCACTATCTGCATTATCATACAAGTGGAAATATCTCAGGATTACACAAAGCTTTAGCTCTCAAGCTATCCAGCTCTCAGTACAATCCATCACTGCTGCTCATAGGCATAATAGACAACACATATGCCTACTCCTCTGTCCTCCAAGCCTCCTATTTCCTTGCGTAGTTTCTCCTGGGTCCTCCAGCTGCCACCTGTGTGATTCTCACCTCACACACTGCTCTGACCTCTATAGTAACTGCGCAATCCTGGAGGAATGAATTCCTTCTGCATGGATGAGTTTCCTTTATAGGAAAATTCCTCCAATTGATAGTACACTGTTCCTGTCTTTAATCTCAGCTGGGTCTTTTTCTGAACTGACATGCATGAGTTATTTATGAGAGAATATTCAATTATCTGGAGTACACTAGTTTCATGCATGCATGCATTAACTGACTGAACTCACAATTAGTTCCTCAAACTGTTTGGAACTAATTTAATTGGACTTAACTCAGTTAATTGAGCTAACTAATTACAACTCAAATAAAACTCATCCTTATCTCCTTAATTAAGGGATAACTTCCTCAATCAAAGGGATAACTATTGCATGTCTTCACAAAGACTTCATGTTTGAATTTATCCAACTAATTAACTCAATATGAATTAATTAATTATTTTTCAAACAGCTGGTGAGACTAAATTCGAATTTTAATTCTCAATTTTAATTCAAGGACAAATTAAAATTGGAATATATCCTGAAATGCTATCTTTAGCAATGCTATTTTTAGCATTTCTTGTTGCTATTTTCAACATCATGAATATGCATAGCTGATTCGAAGTAATCCGAAATGCCTAGATTGGTTACAATTGTTGAAGTTGCCATAGATAGAAATATGTTGATTAAATCTGCATTTGATAGTTGCCTTTAAAAGGATGATGTAATTGAACTCAGGGAGGAGGATGTAATGTTTTGTTGTTATTAATGTTATAGACTCTGTTTCGAAGGATTTAAGATGATGTATGATTGTTCTTAAGCTCTAAATCAAATCAATTTCGGCATATCTTACTGTGAGTCATAGTATTTATGTTTTGATCTCCATTTTACTAAAGTAGATTAGCTTGCTCCAGGCGTGGGAGGGCCCACCACATCTGGAACCAAGCTCTATAGTTAGATTAGATTTAGGAATTGTTTACTATGTGATCTTACATAGTATAGTGAGTGATCGTTTAAATTCCAAATGGTTTGAATGATTTTGTGCTTAAGCTTTCACTTCAATTCTGTAACTAAGCTTTATGATCAGTCCATAAACATTGAGTAAAATTCTGCATAAGTATTCTGAAACCGTATATTTTGTCACCATTTGAATGCAACAAGTGTACGTGGATGTCTCAACATAGAATAGTCGAAAGTAGCATTACCATTGAATGAAATTTGAATCTGTAGCTAATATTTTATGAGTCAGAACAATTTCTATTGAGAATGTGTGTTTTCCATCAAATACAATTCAAGTTTTGTAGTTAACGTTTTAAAAACCAGAGTGATTTCAGTTGAAGAGGAGTGTTTTTCATTAAATGCAATTTGAAGCCAGAGTGATTTTCATTAATGAATGTTTTCATGAGTGCAATCTGAATCTTATAGTTCAACATTTTGATTTCGATTTGAATGATTTTGTTTTCCATTAGATGCAATCTGAATCTTGTAGTTAAAGTATCTCGATTAGGAGTAGTCTAGGTTTGAATTGGCATTGCAATTGAAGTAATTTAGTCTTGAAATGGTCATTGCAGTAATTTAGTCTTTTGATGATTAAGTAAAGTAGTAGATTTGTGAGACCCGAGATTTAGATTTAGTGTGCATGCTTTTAGAATAGGATTCTCTGTTTTCGATTAGCATCAAAGTGTGTTAAATGAATTCTGCTTTTATTAAGCATAGTTTTAATTATGTAATTATCTTCTAAGCATTTCATAGTTAACATGTTAGTGTGGTTTCATTGTAGTTAAATTTTACTTGCATTAAAATTAAGTTTGATTGAATTAGATTGAGATTAAAATTGTTTATTTGCATTTTGTACTTAATTCAAAAATATGAATTTGATATTGATTTATGTTAGATTCTCTGATCCTGCATTACCTTCACTTGCGCCTTGAAGCTTATGAGTCCCAGATCGATAATTTAATGTTGGAATTATAACACATATAATTTCCCCAACAATTGGTTTTAGAATTTTTATTTGATATTGGGCTTAAATGATGGAAGTGGGTCTAGTATGAAAATATGATGAAAAGTGGCCTACAGGTTTGATGTTGTGATTCAGGTGGATCTTATATGAAATATTATGAAACGTGGTCCACAGAGGTGCTAAGGGTTGGAGCCTTCAGTAAGGGAGTCATAGCTTCCTTCTAGTGGTAGCTGGTAAATCTGATCAGGGGGTTGGAGCTCCTTTTTGATGGGTGCTGGTAAATGAGATTAGGGGGTTGGAGCTCCCTTCCAGTGGGTGCTGGAGAACACGAGAAGGTTGTAGCTTTCTACAAGTGGATGCCTGCGTGTGGGTATGAGTATGCACCAATATAAGATTTTAAGATGTTTTCCTTTATAATAAATGATGAAGACAGAGACGAGGACAACGATGGTTTTCTCCCACATTTGGTTTCCACCTAAAAATCTTGGTGTCTTCATGTGTTGCTATGTTTCTTATGTGTGATAGTCTATTATGTTATTACTTCTCATGGTTACTGTTTAATTAAATACTAATGAAGTAATGATACATGACTTAAAGTAGAACAAATGATGAGATATATGAAAAGTTAGTTAACTGGACATACATTGTTTTCCTTCGTCATAGTCACATTCGGATACATTAGTTTACTTAATTACAGTGGCGTACACAAATTTGAATATTAAATTGAAAGATTTAAGTGAGTTTTAAAATATTGATTCGCCCCCCAGTGTTTTTCCCAACAATTATAATTAAAGCAGGTCACTTCAGTTGAATCTTAACTGCTTTGAGTGGATCAAGGATGATGGGAAAGAAGAAGATAGCTCAAAGGAAGAAGTTAGAAATTTGTGGTAGTGATTGCGATATATCAGATGCAGCGACAGTTATAAACGTCAACAAATATTCAACTTTGAGAGCACCTCAATTTCTATTGATCAAGAATGAAGAAGACAGTAACAAAGAAATATCATGTATGTTTTTTTTAATAATTGTGGTCCATTTCCCCTTCTATGTAATAATAATGATAGTGAAGATGACAATAAATTAGCTGAACTTTCTCTCATGGGTAAAAGTGAAAGTAAGCATTCTAAAGAGATAACATATTAAAAAAGGATGGCCCTAGAAGCAGAAGAACAAGGCAAGTCAGAAACAATGGACAATGAAGGTATGTTTATGCTAAGTAATGATAACTATTAGGAATGGAGAGAAGAAATAAAGTCTAAGTTAATGAACCAAGGGTCTGCTGTTTGGAATTTACTATGTAATGGTTGCACTAAAACCCCTCCATTAGGTGAAGAATTATGAAAGAATAATGTAGCATTAAATGTGATCTTTCGTAACATACCTGATTCAACTTTAGGAATATTATGCACTATGAAACTGCAAAGGAAGTATGGGATAATATTCAGGAAATCCATGAAGGAAGAAAAAAATAAAATTGTCCATCATAGGAACCAACAGGTAACCTTATTTCTAAAGAAAATAGTGATGAATCAAAAGATGAGTATGTTATGTCAGTTGGAGTTACTAATTTAGAAAAAGACATGATAAAGGAAGTTCTTAATCTTAGAAGAAATTCAATATTGCTTTGAAAAATATTATTAGTCTTAAGGATAAGCTGCATGCATGTGATAACAGGGATCATGTTAAATCGATAGAATCTAAAAAATATTGTGAGGTATTGAAGTTGAGATGGTCTTTCTAAGAGCAGATCTTGAAAAACCAGACAAGCGAAATGAAGAGCTACTTCAAGCATTTGAAGAACAACAGAATGTGTTGAAGGAAGAGATTATCAAATTAAAGGAGAAAGTGTAAGAAGGAAGATATGTTGAAGAGGGAATGAAGAAGAAATATCTAGAAAAGGAAGAGCAATACCAAATAATGGAGGTTGAGGTAAACATTCTAAAAGGTAAATTAGAAGAAAAGGATAAACATTTGAGATTTTAAGATAGGTCTAAGATTTTGGATAATATTCTTAGTAGTCAAAGGTCTCCTGCCATTAAATCCGGTCTTGGTTTTCATGAAAAATGAGAATCTGGTTCACAGGCTTGTATAGGGATATTGAAAGATAACATTATAAAATCTAAAATTCCTATCAAAGAGATAAGAAGTCAACCAGATCAACATCCAAAGAAGATGAATTTTCAAAAGAAATCATTTTCTCCCAATAATAGAGATTTTAATCAATTCTCTCCTCTGATCAATAATGTTGAATGTTTTGTATGTCATAATTATGGACATGTTGCAGCCAATTGTAGAAGCAAACTGTTTTGATCTCAAACAAATAGTCGCTTCACAGGAAGATCATTAGCTCCCAGGTACTCAGGTTTCTTTAAGGGATATTGTTTTGCTTGCAACATATTTGGTCACAAAGCTATTGATTGCAATAGAAGGAATATGAAACATAAATATTATGATTCCTCTACTCCATTTTACGGTCATATAAGATTCTATGCTTGTAACAAGTTTGGGCATGTAGAAAAAGAATATAGGAACAAATCAATGGATCGCCACAGGAAATATGGAAAGCAATCATATAAGAAAATTGATGTCAAAAGACCTGAAAAATATGGATCCACCAACATTTATCATAATAAGCAAGAAGAAAAATCACATATAAGGTGTGGTCTTTCTCTCTACTCATTTGAAGATGAAGATGAATGATACATATACAACGGATGCTCTCATCACATGACAGGATATAAGAACAAATTTGAGTCTCTCAGGAATAACAAAGATGGTAAGGTTATTCTTGGAAATAGTGCTCCAACAGAAAGTCTAGGAAAAGATAAAGCTAAAATTAATAAATATATAAGAGTAGTTGATATTTTATTAGTTCAAGAGCTAAAGCGGAATATTCTAGGTGTAGTTCAAATGGAAGATAAACGAAATGTAATTTTTTTTACGTCAACCAAATTCAAGGTTATAAATGCAAAAACTAGAAAAGTCATAACAAGAGGATATAGAAATTTAGACAAATTATACGTGTTTAAAGAAATGAATTTTCGAAGAAATGAGGAGGATAGTTCTTCTTCTGCAGACGAGTAAAAGAAGATGGTCTCTACTGTAGTACATTTTTTTTAAAGCTTAATTCTCATAGTGATTGTAGAAGTGATGTGAGGTAAATGACCTCATGAAGAGCAGGAGATGATTATCAGGTCCTTAGGATTAGTGATGTATGATCTCAGGGGGAGCTATAAATGTGTATATATTGATGATGATTCCTATGTTGTTTTGATATTCATGTTGCTTATATTACTGATAGTGCATATGATGTAGTAACAGTGAACAAGAGCATACAATACAAGCTTAGGGGAGTTGTGGTTATCATAATTCAACATTTTACTTTATGTACACGGATTACATGAAGGGAAGTCATGTATATATGTGATTTTTGATCTATACAGTCACATATGTTTCTCTGAGATGAAGAAATAGTGGGAAATATTCAGGGATAAGTTCTGATATGTTTCAGTCAGTGATTATTTGGCTTGCTGGTTTTGATATTGATTGGTTACAACCTGTTGATGCTCAGATTCTACTTAGGAATGATATTGGTTTGTGATAGTTCATGAGTTTTTGCAATGTGTGATTGATGCTTTGATGACTTTGTTGATGGATGAGTTGGATGTAATTAGACTTGATAATATATAATTGGCATAGGTTCAAGAGGGAATTTTCTATGATTCTAATAGTTCATTAGTGGAATTATGATTTCTTGAGAATTTCTTGTTGCAGAATGGTGATCATGAACAATATATATCATTGGTGATGCTTCTGAAGACACATATGTTGCTAAAGTTTTGATATAGTGCTTAAGTTGCATTTAGTGAAGCTGATTATCAATATACTATCGCTACAACTGTTGGGTGATGCTTAAAAGCATTACATATTTGGTCACATGTTGATGCTGATAAAGATTAATTCTCCAATGTCCTATCTTACTTCATGAAGATGATGTTCATATTGCAGGATCCTATATCGTGTGCGACAATTGCCGATGACTATCATGATCTTGTTACCTCACTATTGAGGTATTTGGTTTTGGTTATAAGTGTCATATTTGTCTCTTGATGAAAAGGTCATGTAAATACCCATGATGTAATAATTGTAATATTTAGTCATGTTTGGACTATTGGGGTCAAGTCAATTATGTATGTAATCCCATTATTTTGGGCATTTGATGTAATGTTGAGTCAAATATGTAACCCCACTGTGATGAGTGATTGATGTAAGTATGAGTTCTTGGTTATAAGAAAGGCCATATTTGGTTGAGTCATAGAGTCATGTAATTCTTTCCAGAAGATTCAACATATGCTCAGGGGGAGCATGGTCAGTAAACATTGCTCATATTCAAGAGATTAGATCTAAAGTTCTCATCCTACATAAGGGCAAAGAAGTCTTCTTTCAACATTGGCCAATCATTTTCCCTTGATGTCAAAGGGGGAGAGTAGCTTGGTGTGATTACAAATGTCTTTGTAGGTATTTATAGGTGGTGGTGACCAAACACCAAAGTGGTTGCCATCAAGTCGAAAGGGGGAGATTGTTGGCATTATGACTAATGTGTTGTTCTTTATGGAAACTTACTTAATAAAGCTGTGAACATGATGGTTATGGAGATGCTACAGGTGAGACAGACAAAGGAATATCAGTTCAAAGATAGAAGAATGGTAAATATAAAGTGTGATAAAGTATACATAGGTCCTGTGAAGAAAGGTTGTGTACATATGCATGAATGGTGAATAGAAGTCGCGCACAGTTTCTGCACCATGGTATTATGAATACTAGGGGTTTGTACCATGGTATTTTTCCACAGTAGTTGGAGCGACAATAGATATTTGATCCCGTCAAAGAATACCATCCACATTACTAAGGGATTGGCCTAAGGTATTGACTAAGGATTATGTTATATAAGGAAATGGAGATCAAGTGTTAGGGTGTGCAAGTTTTGTGTTTTGTATGAATGATTTAATCTGAAACAGGTGTGATCCAAGGAGCAAGGAAAATATACAGATCTGAAAAATTTGAAGTATGGTATCATATGTGCTTGTTTGGCTTGGTTGTTGATAATGTCTAACTATGATAGATCAGTGGCTTTAATGATACTCTGACATGAATATGAGATAGTAAGGGTAGCAAAGTATATTATGTGGTTGCATCGAAGGCATAATTCAGTAATTATAGATCTAAATGCTGGTTTTCCTCTAAGAGGACACATTTATACGTGTATCTGCTTCTGGGTAGTCACGTATAGATTCTGTAAAAGTTCAGAATCCATACACATGTGTCAAACATGAGAAGCATGTATGTACACGAATGTTCTTTATAACAATCATGTATACATGCTAGGGTTTGCAATATGAGCTAATGATGATGGTTGATCTCTCATGTTATGTTTGCTACTATCTGTCAATGAAGTCTCTCTTATAATAATTTGTGTAGAAAAATAACATATATATTCTGACATATGGTTGATTAGGGTTTACAATAGCAAAAGTTGTTTTTGTGTTGGGTAACAATGTTTGGCTTGGTATATTGATGAGTAGTTGTGCATTGATATGATCTGTCCTAGTTCAATTTGATCCAGTTGTATTGATTGATTCAATGATTTCCTTGATGATTCAGTTGGTTCAGTGATTGAGTGATTTGATATAATGATTGGTTTCAGAATTTTTATTTGATATTGAGCTTAAATGATTGAAGTGGGTTTAGTCTAAAAGTATGATGAAAAGTGGCCTACAAGTTTGATGTTGTGAGTTAGGTGGATCTAGTATGAAATATTATGAAATGTGGTCCATAGAGGTTCTGAGGGTTGAAGCCTTTAGTGAGGGAGTCGTAGCTTCCTTCCAATGGTATATATTAAATCTGATCAGGGGGTTGGAGCTCCCTTCTAATGGGTGCTAAAGAACAAGAGAAGGTTGTAGCCTTCTACAGATGGGTGTCTGCGTATTGGTATGAGTATGATCTAGTACAATATTGTAAGATGTTTTACTTTATAATAAAAGTTGAAGACAGAGACGATGACAATGATGGTTTTCTCCCACTTTGGGTTTCCACCTAAAAATCCCGGTGTCCTCATGTGTTGCTGTGTTAATTATGTGTGATAGTTTATTTTGTTCTTACTACTCATCATTACTGTTTACTTAAAGGCTAATGAAGTAATGATACACTGGTTAAAGTAGAAGAAATGATCTTATATATGAAAAGTTTGTTAACTAGATATATGCTGTTTTCCTTCATCATAGTCGCGTACAAATGCTAGTTTACTTAATGACAGTAGCATATGTTGTCACCTACTGTACCTTTTTCTAATTCTTCCAAATGATGTCAATTTTGGCCCAAAAAGGGGATCCAAAGTGAAAAAGGCTAAAGGGAGAACAAATATTAGAGCCCGAAAGCTCAAGGAGGAGGCGAAAATGAAAGCTTAAATTTCAAATCTAAGAGGAAAGCCTAGATTTAAAGAGGAATGATGTAGTTTGAGACCCAATTACATTGGAGCCCGATATCGGGGAGACAGAGGACGTAATATCGGAGGTAAGTGGCATCAAAACCATTTTAAATCTCTTTTTGAAAGTTTCTGATGAGAGGGGCTTCGATATCAGTTGGAACCTGGTCACAAAGAGCTCAAAGGACCAAGGGCGCAGAGTTGGGCAGAGCCCCCCCATGCTAATAAGGAATATCGGGGATTAAAAGCATTGAGAATCCTTCATAAAAAGTTCCGATGAAGGGGGATTCCAATAAAAATTGGCATATGGTCATGAGAGATCCACATAACTGTTGGTGCACTATGACGACTTTATAAATAAATATTAATCCTACATTAATATCGGGGAGACATAGGACGTAATCTCGGAGGTAAGTGGCATCAAAACCATTTTAAATCTCTTTTTGAAAGTTTTTTATGAGAGGGGCTTCGATATCAGCTGGAACCTGGTCACAAAGAGCTCAAAGGACTAAGGGCATAGGGTTGGGCAGAGCCCCCCAGTGCTAATAAGGAATATCGGGGATTAAAAGCATCGAGGCTCCTTCATAAAAAGTTCTGATGAAGGGGGCTTCCGATAAAAATTGGCATATGGTCATGAGAGATCCACATATCTGTTGGTGCACTACGATGACTTTATAAATAAATCTTAATCCTACATTAATATGTCAACTTGGGTTCATCTTTCTATTTCAAAATTATGAGCACTGTTTGTGCGATAACAATCAGAGATTGGGATGCAGGTGATTAATCTTAAATCCTAACTAATCGTTCCAGAAATAAACAATTTCTCAACAACTCATTGACTCTAGAAACTCAAATGCAAAACAAATATTATTCTATGGTTCAGAATTGGAAAGATAAATGAATTGCAAACTACTTTAGACAAAGATCTCAATATAATATTCTAAATTCCAAAAGGAAATCCAACTGAATAATCGAATCCACACATATTAAAGGAAACTATTCAAATCATGCTAATCGCAAGGAGCATCCAAATCTAGAAGTAATTGCAGAAAGCATATACGGAGAGAAAACAACAATAATATATGAGACTTACTTTTCTGTAAATTATAAAAATGATATTAACCGAGATATAAAACTTAATTTATCTCAACCTGTAGAAGGAACAACAATATAAACCTTTAATAGTAAGGAATAATTAACATAATAAAAATGAGCAGTAGATCTTCCAGTGACCGGGCCCAAAGCCTCTAGAAGGAACTGCTATAGAAGCTCAATGCACGGATTTAATGTGAAACTCCAAGTTTTTCATTAACTGTCAAAAAGAAGTTACAAAATCACTACAACCCTTGAGGTTCAATCTACATTCACAGTCTTGCTGGAAATTAACAATGATTACAACATTTATTGTTCTTTTCATCTACTAGTGTTATATATTCTTATGAAATGTTGGCAAAAGCAAAGCTTATCTTGAGGATTGGAAGATCCTCAGGATTGCTCGGATTCTCCACATCAATTCCGTGTTTTTCCTCCTGTCGTTAGCTTGGCCTACATAGTTGGGATAACGAAATCTTCCTTTCTTGGAGCTGCTATCTTATCCAAAGGAACAACAATTGTCTAATCGAATCATCCTGGGCATAAACAAGCAAAAACTTAGGCTTTTAATGCTAAAAACATGTAACTTCTTCAACACTGCTTTTTATTCATTTTTCACGACCTTACTTCGAGAATATGTTCAAGACAAGAACAAATTCATGAAAACCATATGAATAATCAAGTAAATGAGGAGGAAAAACATACCTTTTCCATGACCCAACATACTCCCAAACTTACCTTTTTGCATGTCCTAATGGAATAAGATAATTAAGATGCAACCGAGTCAGAGAATGGGTAGGATATGTTTCTTCCTTGTAGACCCGAAAACCATTTTTATTTTTAAGTATTGCATAGGCTTGTCCTTACTGATATTTTGATAGCTCATAACCACAATCATACTCATCAAGAGGATACCAAATAATAGGGGTTCTGTAATGACATCCAATCCAAGTAGGACCCTTACTCAGGACAATGTTACCATAACAGACGATTCTAGCTGCAACTGCCTTAAAGTTTTTGTAACTAAAGGGTTCTCGATTTCTGAAACTGTTGGGAGAAGCTATCCACCTTTGCTTTGTAGCCAGGAGAAATTCTTCTCTAATGTCCTCAAAATATTCCAAACCTAACTTGATAACATCTGTGTGGTTGGGACCCAAGGTAGACACAACCCCTTCCTGTTCCATAAACCTTTTATACTATATCTAGATTTGCAGAGGTCTTGTAGGTTCACCTCTTACCCAAATATCCAATCCACTTTCTCTCCTCTGGAAAGTATCATGAGCCTTAGCCCATTTGAGCTAGTTTTTGGCGAAGGAGATGAAAGCCTGGAACTGGACATCCCCGATGAAGGGGATGGGCTTGGCATCCCTTTCATATTGTGCAAATATAATTCAAAGAGAAAATGCTTTACATCCTCGGTCTATTTTTGGCAACATTTAATAAAATCGGGAGTAGAACTATAGTCAAAAGACTGACCAACTCTAATAGCCTTAAATTTTAACAACAAATATCGTTTAAGCAGAAAAAGTGCATAGTTTGTAGCAGGTGACCTACAGGCTAGTGCATCTAAATAAACAAATCAAATAATTTTGATTTTCTCCAAGGATTTTTGAAACTGTCCTTGTACTTCATCCACTTTCTTCTGTTCCGCTCTGAGACTGGCATAGGTCTCATCCTTTGTTGTAGTCAAGTCATTAAAATTTTTCAGTAATTCTTGGTATTTCTTTAAAGGCACAACTTCTTTTTGATGCTGCTGTAGAACTTGCTGTAACTCTGCTAGTTCTTTCTTCAACTTTCGAATAATAACCTCTACTACCAAGGGGTTATAAGGAGGTATGTCCTTAGTATAAGTAGTCTTGCTGCCAGTTTCTACTGAGTCTATTTGAATGGATATTTCCACTATTGACACGGGAACACAAAAGTCTGTTTGAAGATTTGTTTGAACAACTATTTCCAATGTCGACACAAGAACAAAAAGGTATGTTTGAAGATCTGTTTGAATAGATGTTTCCATTTTTGACACAGGAACATAGAGGTTAGTTTGAAAATCTTTCTGAGTAGCTGTCTCTATTAGTTCCACAAAAGAATAGAAATCTGTTTGAGTTTCTACAAAACTAGTACAAACATCCTTTGTTTGAGTCCCTGTTGGACAAGTGCTAATGTTTTCCATTTGAATTTAAGTGGAATTAAGAAAATTCTCGCTTTGGGTTTCTATTGATTTCGACTGTACTTTATTTTTATAAGCTTTCTTAGAGTCTTTTAGCCATTTCCTAAGCTGCTTGATTTTTCTTTTCAGTTTCTTACTTTCCTTATTCATCAGTTCCAACTTGTGATCATCTTTCTTCTTTGTTATTACTATGGGTTTCTTCATTGGGGAAGAAGGACCAACCACAAAATTTTCAAAAGTAGGATAAGTTTCAAAATTGTCAGGATCATGTTCGAGTAAGACTGTGTCTCCTGATTTAGCTTCTGACTCCTCAACATTGTCAAGGTTTGGTTCAAGTAAAGTTATATCTCCTGAATTAGCTTCGGGCTCCTCAACATTGTCAAGGTCTGGTTCAAGTAAGGTTGTATCTCCAGAATTAGCTTCAGGCTCCTCAAAATTATCAGGGTTTTGTTCAAGTGAGGCTGTATCCCCTGAATTAGATTTCGGCTCCTGGGTTTCAACTGCAGAAAAATTCTGTCCTTCCAATTCCTATGTATCTCTATCATTTCCGGAAGAGGGTAATGTCTTTGTTTGGCGAAAATTATGAGGAGAATTAGAAGGGATAGGATTAGGGAATTGTTCTTGTGGATTCTCATATTGGCCTATCTCCTAAAAAAGGGTTCCCAAATTTTCCAAGACCCGAGCCACTTCTTCTTCATAATCCTGAGGAAAATCAACTCATTGGCTATCAGGGGATTCGTGGGGTGATCTCACCTCATTTGTGGCTACATTAATGCTTCTCCATTGGATTATTCACTCAGACCGTCTTTGTTTAACAAGAATGGATTTCAAGACAAGGGTTTTCCTTTTTCGTCTCCTTTCTAGGGCTTGTACCTTTGTAGTCTGGTGTTCCTCCTCAGGCTAGGCATTTTCAGGGATTCCTTCTAGGGGTGGTACATTAGAGCTTATAAAATTGTCCCAGGTTAGATGCAACTGAGTTAATTCCTTGGTGACTATCAATTTGATCAAACCATGATGACTGACTGTAGCCTGTGGGTTTTTCGATTTCCTCACTCTACTAGCAATTTCATGTAATAACGAGTTCAAGAAAAATGGAAAATTCATTACTATCTTTTGTTTTAATACTGCTAACAATTTAAGGTGATGAGGCCCTACCACATCATGGCGGTCATCGCATGTGATGTGTTTCTGGATGACCTTTTCCAGTTCGCGCATGGCTCACTCAGAGATGTAGGACAAATATGTTTGCCTTTTTGAACTAATTCCTCGCTAGGATCCTTGAATAATTCTACAACTTCGTGGAGTACCATGTGCTTTTCTACCCATTTTATGCCTTCTGTAGGGAGGCCTGTGACCTCTGCCAAAATGGCTTCAGTTACTGCTATGGTCCTGCCTTTGATAGTTTTTCTCTCGTTTTGTATATTCTGTAAGAATTCCAGAGCGATATCATCATTAAACCCCTGCAATCGAGCAAGATATTTTGTCCATCCTGCAAGTTCTAAAATATCTCGAGCTTGTGTGGTGATTTGTAATAGTGTAGGCTCATTGTGAACAGAGGTGCCACCCATACCTACTATTTCTTGAGAACAATTGCAAACCTGCATGCACTATTGAAATCCACAATTCTCGTAATGAAACAACATATGTTAAGCTACATGCAGGAGTATAAGGAACATAAACTAAGTATAGACTCTCAATAATGATATCTTATCACATCGACAGATATGGTGGATGTTCATTAATCGTGCACCTTCACATCGTCATAATGTATGACCGTCCCCCTTTAATGAGAAAAAGGGTGACCACGACCTTTGAAGCATGTGGAAGGGAAAAGGCATGCGACATCATTAATACAACAAAAAGTGGTCAGAGTAGTCATATGGGAAGAATTAAATGCAATGAATGCACAACCATATGATTGGTCAGAGAATATCATGAAAAATAAAGCGTACGAAATATACATTATGGAAAGAGATTTTCCTTTTGGAGTATGTGTGACGAAATCTAATGAAGCACTATTTTAAATCTATTACTGCTGATGTCGGATGATCGGATAATGCTGACATGGTTCACGTAATATAAATATGCTGCCATATGAGTTATTAAGGATATAATCACTAATCAAAGGTGTTTTCTCCCTTTTTATTTAATAAAGAAGAACTAAGGACATAGTAAGAGTTTGGCAACTTCAAAATATACTTCAATACCATAGGCAGAGCCATTGCTGCCAACATGCATCCATAGCCTCGACAGGGTTTCCTTTTAACCCACAAATGAGCTAGTATCCCTAACTATAGAAAATGATTTCCTTCATAAAGGACATTGTTCTGGTGTGATGACCAGATAGTAACAATGCCAATCACCGGATCATAACAAAGTGAATAGACCGACTCTTGATGAGACCTCATGTCCTTTGACATTTTAGTGTCACAAGGCCATTACCCTGGTTTGGTAGCCATAATGTGAATGTCACTTATGTTCCTTTCCTATGATTGTTGTAGGCTGGCTCGTGATGAGACACCCTATCCCATTTTGAGAATAATTAACTTAGTATATTTCCAAATTTATTTTTGTTTTTGTTTCTTCCTTTTTTTTTGGTTTAGAAGTTAAGGGAGGCTCATCAACTCCTTAAGAGTAAGGGATGGTGTTAGAACTTAAAAAAAAATGCCAAGAATAAATATGCCTTGGATTCTTCATCATATTTGTGAAGGAAACCAACATTTGAATGTGTAATAAAAGAAAAACTAGTATGGTGGGGTTAAATCATGAACAATTTAGAATGCATCTAAAAAAATAGGCATAAGAAAGTATATTCATAGATAGAGAATGTCAGATTTAAAAAAAATATTCACCAAAAGGCTAAGAATCATGATGATCTAAAGATTACTTCTTTTAAGGATTTAGATCGAACTCATAACCAAAAGGAATAACTAGCATGGAATGATAATAATGGGAACAACATTCATTCATGGTGATGGATCAACAATTGTTCTTTCGTGAAAAGGGACATCAAATGTTTCATTCGAAGAGGGGACAAAAACTGTTCTTTCGAAAAGGGAACTATAATTATTTCATCGAAGAGGGAACATCAACTACTCCCTCAAAAAGGGAACAATAATTGTTTCTTTGAAAATGGAACAACAACTGTTTCTTCGAAAAGGAGACAACAATAATTTCTTCGAGAAGGCAACATCAATTGTTTCTTCGAGAAGGGAACAACAATTGTTTCTTCGAGAAGGGAACAAGAACTATATCTCTGAAAAGGGAACAAAAACCATTTCTTCTAAGAGGGAACATCAACTGTTTCTTTAAAATGGGAACAACAACTGTTTCTTCGAGATTAGAGAAGGGAACAACAATTGTATCTCTGAAAAGGGAACATCAACTGTTTCTTCGAGAAGGGAACAATGACTATTTCTTCGATAAGGGAACAACATTGTTTCTTCGAGAAAGGAACAAAAACTGTTTCTTCGAGAAGGGAACAACAACTGTATCTTCGAAAAGGGAACAATAACTGTTTCTTCGCAAAGGGAAGAACACTTGTGACGAAGGAACAACTCTGTTTCAATAGGAGAAAAACGATTGGTTATAAAACAATGTTTGTATCAAAATTCAAGCATGCTAAATAAGAAAAGAAAGAAAAACAAAATTTCTCAACCATTTTGAAGGAAAACATGTACATTATTTACAATATGGAAAAAAAACAATTTTTTATGGAGCTACCGGGTTACCATCCCCTACAACTATAATTTGGAGAGTAGGATCATTACTTACCTATTGATAGAAATATTCCTTAGTGAGTGGTTGGTGATAAAGTCACAACCAATGTCCATTCACTAGAAAGGGAGCACCAGACCTGTCAATGGTGATTAAAGTTATGTTTCCATTATTATGCACTTCTTGAATCTCATAAGGGACGAGCCACCTTGTCTGTAGTTTCCCTGGGAATTCATGAAATCTGGAGTCATAGATGAGTTCCCAATCACCTTTCTGAAATGATTTCTTTTTAATAATCCTATCATGCTACTTGGCCCTTTGCTGTTGGATAATTGTTGTACGTTGCAGGGCAAGTAAGCGTGCTTCATCTAGTTCATTTAATTGCTAAAGTCATTGTGTTTGGGCCTATGTAAGATCTAGTCCAACCACTTGGGCTGTCCTAAGAGTCTTTATCTCAAACTCAATTGGGAAGATTGGTTCTTTTCCAAAAACAAGTTGGTAAGGGGAGTATCCAGTAGTATTGCGTCATGTTATGCAATAGGCCCATAAGGCCTCCAGAAGTTTAGCGGCCCAGTTCCATCGATTTGTCGAGACTGTCTTAGTCAAGATTGCTTCTAGGAATTTGTTGGTGCTCTCTACCTGTCCATTTGCTTGTGGGTGATACAGAGAGGTAACTTGATGTTTGATATGATGATTTTGCAGGGTGGCCGAAATCTTATATCCTATAAACTGCAATCCTCCGTCGGTTATTTCCTACCTTCTTAAGCCATATCATATGAAAAATTCAAAAAGGAAATTAATCACCGTTTCTTATGTGGCCCATGGCAAGGTTACTGTTTCTACCCATTTAGTCACATAGTTCATGGAAACCAGTATATAGACCTTTTGATTTGATGGTGGATTAAAGGGCCCAACAAAGTCAAGCACCCATCTTTCAAAGGGTTCCACCACCAACTGTGGCTACAATGGCATCTCATCAGCCTGGCTAGGATGGCCCATCCTCTGGCAGCTATCACAAGCTTGAACATGTTTCTTGGCATCTTTGAATATGGTGAGCTAGTAATAGCCCCTCCGAAGGATTTTATGCCTGATTATGTGATTTGTGAAATGTCTTCCACAGGGCTCGTCCTGACAAGTTTTCAAGATATCATAGAACTCATCCTCTTGAATACACCTTCAAATCTGTAAATCAGATCCAATGTGGAAAAGATACCCGCCAATCCATGAAAATTGGGCTCTGTGTTGGACAATCAAATTCCTTTCCTTGGGCGACAAATGTGCTGGCAACTTATCGTCTGCTAAATAATTCGCTACATCCGCATACCAACGTGCTTTAATCGTTACAATGAACATGTGCTCTTTTGGAAACTGATCATCTACCAATAATGGATCATTCATCTTAGGCACACGAGATAGGAAGTTTGCAACAAGATTTTCTTTTCCTAGCTAATCATTTATGGTGATATCGAACTCTTGTAGTAGCAACAACCATCGATTTACTCGCCCATTAGTGATTGGTTTGTTGGCCGAGTACCTGATAGCAAAGTGGTCAGTATACAAGAAAACTGGACAGACTGTTATATAATGTCTAAAATTATTGATAGCATGTATAACAACTAAAAATTATTTTTCTGTTACTGTATAATTTAACTCCATGGGGGTAAGATTTTTGCTAATATAATAGATAGCGTAGGGATTCCTGTCCTCTTCATGTCCAAGTACAATGCCTATAACTGTGTCTGATGCGTCTGTAGAGATATGGAAAGGTAACTCCCAGTTCGGTCCTCATAATACTAGTGTGATTGAAATCAATTTCTTTAGATCTGAGAAGGCAACATCACTTTTTTCAGATCGGTTAAATTCAACATTACCTGTTAAGACATATAAAGGTGTAGCAATTTTTGAAAAGTTTTCAACAAATCTGCGGCAGTACTCTGCATATCCAATGAAACTACGTACCTCGGTCTATGTGCAGGGTGTGGGTAGTGCAATAATTACCTCTATTTTCGCTAGATCTACCTGTATTCTAGCCGCAGAGATGTAGTGTCCCGGAACCACACCTTCGGTCATCATCATGTGACACTTTATGTTGCTTAAGCATAACTTGGTAGTAATGCATCGTTCAAGTACCTTTTCCAGATTCGGTAAACCCTGCTCAAAGTCACTTCCGTAGGGGGTAAAATCATCCATATAAATTTTGATTCCTTCCTTAATCAGATTAGAAAAAATGCTCAATATTTATCTCTGAAATGTGGTTCGGGCATTGCATAAACCGAAGGGTAAATTTTTTTATGCAAACATACCCCAAGGGTAGGTAAACGTAGTTTTATCCTGGTCTTTAGGGGTGGTATGAATTTGATTATAACTGTTGAAGCCATCAAGGAAGGAAAAAAACTGTTTCCCTGCTAAGGTATCGAGAACTTGATCAATAAAAGGAAGAGGGAAATGGTCCTTCTGGGTGGTTTTCTTTAGTTCTCTATAGTCCATGCAAATTTGCCATTTTCCATTTTCCTTGGGAACGACTACCAATGGGGAGACCCACTAACTATCTAAGATAGGATAAATAAAATTTACATCCAACAACTTTTGCATTTGTTCTTTCACAATTTCTTTGAGGTGAGGATTCAACCTTCTGTGAGGCTGCTGGATGGTGCGAGCATCCTTCTCAATGTAGATGTGACGGGCACACAGCTGAGGATATATACCTTTCATGTCTGAGTATTTCCAGGCAAAAGATTTTTTATATTTCTGAAGAACTTGAATAAGTCTTTGTTGTTGATGACAGTTGAAGTTACCGTTGATGTTAAACATTTTACCTAGTTCAATCTCAATTGTCCTGCTGTTATAAACAAAAATCATGGGTATATGTTGTTCGTCTATGTACCTCAAGGGATATCCCTATGCTTCATTGCCTTTAACACTTGGCATGTTGGATTATTCATGGAAACTGGTCTATTAATGAAGTTGTTAATCGCATCATCTTCCATTTGATTCTTAAATTCAAGAGCTTCTTCCAGTGTGAGAGGAGAGTGCATGTTTTCTTCTAGGTATCTAGGTGGGTATAACTAAGTATTTACAATAGGTAGAGTTGGCTTAGTTGGGGGATACAAAACAAGATTCTTCAAAGCATTTCCTTGAGTGATAGTCATGCTGCCTGCACAACATCCTATATAAGCATCTGTTGTTGCTAACCAAGGTTGACCAATATCAAAGGATGTCCATCTAGCCTACTTCTTGGGTTGATGACTAGAAATTCCACTGGATATTCCCAGGAATCAATAGAAATAATCACATCATGTAAGGTTCCTTCAGGTCTAACTACTGATCTGTTGGCAAGTTCTAATAAGGTTGAGGTGGGTTCCAAAGCTGTAATGCCCAGAACCTTGCAGGTTTCAGCAGTTAGAATATTAATGGCTGCCCCAAGATCTACTAGTGTATTTGGAAAGGTGCAGCCTTGTATGTGAATCGTTACTACAGGATTTCCTGGGTCTTCATATTTAATCAATGCTTACTTACCCAAAAAAAGATCAAATAAAGTTCCTACCACATGTACTGTTGGTGGTTTTTTTAATTTCCTCCTAGGCTTCTTCCCACATAATTCCTTAATTGTCTTTACATAAATCAGGATGTCTTATATGTCCTGGAGGATCAAAATCTTTATACACAATTTTTTCAATTCCCCTAAGATATCAAAATCAGGATAGACAATAGGTTCAATTATTGTTAGTCTCTCAGGGAATGGGGGAGAAGAAATTATAATTTTATTGGGATTCTGCTGCTCGACTGTGTCTTCTCCCTGTTTTATTTCCATGGTAATAACAGTCGAAGGATTTATTGTAGATTGTTTTCGTTTTCAGTCTCTTTATTTTATTTTTTTGACCTTAGCCAAAGCTCATTGAATTCTACTGGTTTTGTATTGTTATCCGAATTCTCAAGAATCTGTACATATTGAATTGGTCTAGTATTAGGATTCAGATTTGGTTGATATGGAAATTGGGGGCGTACTGAAGGCTGAGGGTTCTTGAATGGACCTGGCAATGTGGGCTGAGGTTGAGAACCCATTCCTATGGGTAGATTGTTCATCCCCATAGGGCACTTCCAGTTTTGAGACCAATTCGGGTTCTATGAGGTGGAAGAAACCCACTGTGAAGGGTAAGGATTACTAGCTAAATTTTTCCAGAAGGGGGTAGAGCATTGTGAATTTGGCCAGCCAGCTCCTAGGAAGGGTTGGTTTACTGAGGGTGACATGGAATACTGTTGGAATTTACAGAAAGAGAAGGGTGGTTGGCCTTGCCATGTTGTTCTAGGATTTCGTTGTTTATTATATTGCATAGGAAATAACAAAGAAGGGTCTTGTGGCATACCTGAGGGTTGTGCTTGCCATTGTCGACATTGAGCCATTAAGTATGCCGACTTTGTTCCTTATTCAGCTTCTTTGAACACTGATTTTAATCCAGGAAGTGATGGACATTGATCCGTTGCATGGTCCTTGGTGCATATAGAGCACGTCTAAATCATGTCCAAAGGACATTCTCTTTGATTGTGCTTTTTTCGGCAACGTGGACAGAATATGGCTAGCGTTTGTTCTGCCTCAGCTTGTCTTTGTATGGCATGTAAGACGTCTAACTATGTAGTCAACGTGCCCAAGATATCTGTCTTGAAATATTCCAAGAGGTGGCCGATCTCTGTTCTCATCATGCCTCCGCTGGAAGATCTGCTTCCTCTAGTCATGGAATCTCACCCTCCTAGTCCGATGCGTGTATTGCCCTGCGAACACCTGATACACAATAAGACAATTTTATCATATTCCTCTTGATAAATTTCACCTTTCCCCATCACATTTAAAGTTTCTACCCATTCTTATCTCATTCCCTTTATCAAAATGGTTTTCAAGACTGCTTTTGGTAATGTGGAGTGGGGAGATCTCTGCAAATTATATTGAAACATTCAACATATTCTTCTAAGTTTCATTTTCCTTTGCAAACATTTTGAATATTTCATCTTTTAGATTCCTAGTCCTACAGTAGTGCTGCTACTTAGTGAGAAAATAGTTCTTCCTATCATCCAAGGAGTTAATGGTACTTCCACATGAACCCATAAACCATTAGAAAGCTGTTCCCTTTAAGGTAGAAGGGAACAACTTCAATTTCTGAGGATCAATGGTGTAGTCATATCCTCTGCATGGGACATCAAAATCAAATATAAAAGCATCTAGATCCTCTGAGGTCATCCCGTGAAAGGTTGGGATATTTTCAGAGGGATGGACTTCATCAGGGCATTGACTACTGGGTCTACAATAGGGTATTCCCATGTCGAGGTCTGACCTTGAGGTGGTTGATTTTCCATTTGATCAAAGATGTGCCAATAATCTTCAAGGATTTCTTGGTCAGGAGGTGTTATCTAGGTATATAAAGTATTCAAAATTCGAAGGGACTTTACTGAACTACTTAGATATGGGATGTCAGGCACTTCTTTTTCAGCCAAGGTCACAGGAGATCCTAATTCATATGGCTGTGGGTCTGCTTTAACAGCTCCACTAGTTTCTCCCTCTCCTTCTTTCAGATTACACGAATTTCCACTAGAGTGTAGATTATTTGTATTTTGAAAACTCTACTCAAATCCTTCAGTTTTACTATGGATCTTAGCGTAAGCTGCAGTTGGTGATTCTGCTGCTTGAGGGACCAAAGTAGAGCCCTTTCTAGATATTGTCCAGGGTCCTATTGATGTCTGAGATTCAACTCTTCGAATGATTTCATCTATAAATGTTGGTCTCCCAAGGGTCGCCGATCCCTAGGCTTTGGTCGTTTTTGGTATTGATTTCTGATTTATTGGTGCCTTTCTTTTCTTAGTCATTCATACCTACACAAACTCTACGTATCTACTGATAGTGGGCACTAGAAACAAGCTTTTTGCTTGCTATGTACACATGTTCTTACCTCCCATTTTCAATACCTGATTCTTTTCAGAGATACAAAAGAAGTATTATTCTAATAACCTCCCTAGAAACAACGCCAAAATGTTGGTGCACTAAGATGACTTTATAAATAAATATTAATCCAACATTAATATGTCAACCTGGGATTCGTCTTTCTATTTCAAGGTTGCAAGCACTGTCTGTGCGATAACAATCAGAGATTGGGACACAAGTAATTAATCTTAAATACTAACCAATCGTTGCAGAAATAAAAAATTTCTCAACAACTCATCGACTCTAGAAACTCAAATGAACAACAAAGATTATTCTATGGTTTAGAATTGGAAAGATAAATCAATTGCAAACTATTTCAAACAAAGATCTTAATCTAATATTCTAAATGCCAAAAGGAAATCAAATTGAATAATCGAATCCACATGTATTAAAGGAAACTATTCAAATCATGCTAATTGCAAGGAGAATCCAAAGCTATAAGTAATCACATAAATCATATATGGAGAGAAAACAACAATCATATATGGGACATACTTTTCTGTAAATTATCAAAATGATATTAACCAAGATATAAAACTTAATCTATCTCAACCTGTAGAAGGAACAACAATATAAATCTTTAACAGTAAAGACTAATTAACATAATACAAATGAGCAGTAGATCTTCCATTAACCGGGTCCCCAAGGCTTCTAGAAGGAACTGCTATAGAAGCCCAATGCAACGGATTTAATGTGAAATTCCAAGTTTTTCATTAATTGTCAAAAAGAAATTACAAAATCACTACAATCCTTGAGGTTGAATCTACATTCACAGTCTTGCTGGAAATTAACAATGATTAAAAAATTTATTGTTCTTTTCATCTACTAGCATTATATATTCTCTATGGAATGCTAGTAAAATCAGAGCTTATCCTGAGGATCGGAAGATCCTCAGGATTTCTCGGCTGAATAATCGGATTCTCCACATCAATTTTGTGTTTTGCCTCCTGTATTTAGCTTGGCACGCACAACTGGAATAACGGAATCTTCCTTTCTTGGCATTGATGTCTTATCCAAAGGAACAACAGTTGTCCAATCCAGTCATCCTATGCATAAGCAAGTGAAAACTTAGGCTTTTAATGCTAAAAAGATGTAACTTTTTCAACACTAATTTTCGTTCGTTTTTCACAGTCTTACTTCGAGAATATGTTCAAGATGAGAGCGAATTCATGAAAACCATATGAGTAATCAAGTAAATGAGGAGGAAAAACATACCTTTTCCATGACCCAACAATAACTCGGAGCCAAGAGAATATTTATCTCTTGAGTGCTATGACTCATATCGCAGAGGCAAATATCATAAATCTTTTGTAAGTTGATTTTGGAACAATTACGATAAAGAGGGCTTCTTATGTAGACTTGCGCTTGGTCATGATAGTACAAAAGAAACCAACACAAAATCAAAGGTGCATCTATGAGTATCCTTTCCTCCACTACTTGGCAAGTGCTTGGTTTGTTGCCGCTTGTGCCTGTTACCCAGAATTTGTTTGCTTTTAACAGAGGAACTAGTCAACTATTATGGATCCTTCCTCAATTGCCTATTACTTTAGGAGGAAAAATTGTTTATCTCAATGTGATGGTAGTCCCAGGCCCTTTAGATTAAAATTTACTTCTTGGGTGCGACTATGTTTATGACATGGGAGCTATTGTTTCGAAACTCTTTCGAGTGATGTGTTTCTCGCATGAAGGCAGAATTGTCATTGTTGACCAGCTTTCATTTCCCGGCCCAAATATGGTTTCCAGTCAACCATCTTTCCTAAATGGTTGTTTTGTCCCAATGGTATCTTCCCCGCCACGGGTCAATTATGTGGCAACCTGTTCCATGCCTACATCAACTGACGATCAATTCCGTGATGTTGTGCATTATGTACTAGGGGCATTGGAACTAGATCCCTCTAATGGATTCCTTGCTACGTATCCCCTCTAGAGCATTGTTCTCCCATCTGATGAGGACCTCTTGGAAGTCATGACCTCTTATGGATCGTGAATAAGGAATGTGAGGGTAGTTCCTGGTCTTGTGTCAACCTCGTTAAAAAATGAAACAAAAGGTCCATGAGCATATTTCCTTGTCTTGTGTCAAGCTTGCTAAAAAAATGAAACAAGGAATATGAGGATAGTTCTTTTATTGTGTCAACCTCATTAAAAAATGAAATAGGTCCTATGAGCATGGTTCCTTTTCTAGTGTCAAGCTCATTAAAAAGTGAAACAATGAATATTATGATAGTTCTTTTACTATGTCAACCTCATTAAAAAATGAAACAAGTTCCATGAGCATAGTTCCTTGTCTTGTGTCAAGCTCGTTAAAAAATGAAACAAGGAATATGAGCATAGTTCCTTGTCTTATGTCAAACTTGTTAAAAAATGAAATAAGGAATATGAGCATAGTACCTTGTCTTGTGTCAAGCTCGTTAAAAAAATGAAACAAGGAATATGAGGATAGTTATTTTACTGTGTCAACCTCATTAAAAAATGAAACAGGTCCCAGAGCATAGTTCCTTGTCTTGTGTCAAGCTTGTTAAAAAATGAAACAAGGAATTTGAGCAGAGTTCCTTGTCTTGTGTCAAGCTCATTAAAAAATGAAACAAGGTCCCTTTGAGAAAAGTTCCAATTCGAGTCTTTGATTAGATCTCGTAAAATCCCTGTCGAGTCTTTCACTTGACCTCGTAAATGGACCTTCATTCCATCCACTTGATAGCCACGAGTAGTGTACTTAGGTGAATGTAATGAAGCTTGGGGGGCATGCACCTAAAATCGAGTCATCATGCTGGGGGAATGTAAACCAATATCAAGAATAGTTTTTCTTGTTTCAAGCTTATGTAAAAATGAAACTGAATCCAAGCATAGTTTTTCATTTCAATCTTGTGTAAAGATGAAACTGAATCCAAGCATAGTTTTTTGTTTCAAGCTTGTGCAAACATGAAACTGAATCCAAGCATAGTTCCCTATGGTTCAAACTTGTGTAAAAATGAACCCATCTCCATTTTAACCCTCGTGATTTCCATTCTATTAGCGTCTTCCGTTAGATGAGCCTTGGTTTTTCTCCTTCCATCATCACTATCTTCTTGGCCGATCATATGCTTTCACTTGGTTGTTTTATCCTTTTTGAGGAACAGTTGCAATGAGTGGTCTTATTAGCCAACCTCTTCACATAAATCAACATGTTTTGAGAAGTTCCAACATCACCGGAACCGGTTGCTATCCTAGACACCACTTGCTCCTCTAAGTGGAGTCCTCTTTAAGCTCTTTTCAGAGTCTCGAAATATGAAAAGGCTGTCGAGCGCTTGTCCTTTTCATCTTGTAAATGGATTGGAAACGAAATATACTTAGTATAAGTTTAACCCATTTTTGGACTAAGATAGATTATTTACGAAAAAGGAATACATTGATCGAACATGATCGATAGGTTCTCTCTTGTATTATTTTACGCTTTTTCGGACTTGAGAGACAAATTTACGAAAAATAACTTGTGGAGTTTTCTTTTTGTCCCTTTTCGAACTCTCTAAACATGAAAATGACCGAGTTCTCATTGTCGTTAAACTCATTAAAACATCAAATAGCGACAAACTTGTCCATCATGAAAAGACTGAGTTTCACGTTCGATAGGCTCGTTAAAACATCACATAGTGATGGATTCACCCGAAGGGTGGAATTATACTACAAGCATATGTTATCCTCCTCAAGTTTGTTAAAAAATAAAGAGGTACCAGTCAACAATGACTGGAGAAAATTGAAAAAGGGATAAATCACTTTATGGTAGCAAGTCACTCTTGAACATGACACTTTTAGTTCATCTCCATGACTATTTGGGTTGGGTTATCTGCTTGATGTTTATCATACCTATGGTATATCACACCATCCATCACTTTGGTTTTGGGTCAATGTTGCCAATTCATTCAGTGTTGCCGACATGTTCAAGAGAAGTCATTCAGTAAAAATCATCCTTTGTAATAATCATAAACCTTCATTTTCATGAGCGCCATTCCTGAACTTTGTGTTGTTAGTCACATTCCATCTCCAAAATCATTACAATCATTTCGTGTCGTTGATGTGGGATATATCAAGGCCCTCTTGCGATGAGTTTCTTCTTGTCGACATCAGCACATTATCCAAGAGGTTGACTTAGAAACACCCTTCCTGTACCTTGAGACTTTCATACATCAATGGAGATTTTCTCTCTTTCGACGACATGTTTACATCATTGGCCTTCTATCGAAAGACTTTGTATGGTGTTCGACATCAAAACATCCATTCACACCATGTAGAATGTACTGCAGTACCTTGAGAATCATTATCATTATCGGTGATCTCTCTTGCGTCTATTAACGACTTACATCATTAGCTGGTAATTAGATGGTGTCTCCCCATGTTTGAATTCATATCACATATTTGCATGGTTATATTCTGTTATGAAACCAGCTCAAGAAAAGATAGAAAAGATAGATCAACACCTTAGAATTCAGCCTCTTCGAGGGGGCAACCTCCTTTACATTACATAAATGAACAATTCCTTGATGATTCAAATGAAAAAACCTCCTTTCTATATATAGGAGTCTAAGGAGTCACAATATAATCCAGCCGACCTAACAATAATAATATAAAGCCACAAAAATAACAATAGAGGGATTCTATGGGGCACATTAATAACAATATGGGGCAATAGGGGCACAACAATATTAATAAGGGGTATAACTACAATAGTAATGGGGTAATCACTAGTATTATAGGGACCCAACATGCCCCTCTCCTTCAAAAAAGTGTTGTCCTCAACGCTTGAGTAGTTCTGGATACTTCTGCATAAAATTCTCATCCTCCCATGTGGAATCTTCAGCGGATAAGTTCTTCCACTTGATAAGATACTCTGAAATTGATCGATTTCGTAGCTGTCGAGTTCTTGTTTCTATGACTGCTTATGGTTCCAATATAATTTTTCCTTCCTCGTCAAGTTTTGGCAATATTGTTTGAACTGGGAGCTTGTCGCCTATAACCTTCTTTAAACATGAAACATGGAAAACTGGGTGCAATCGAGAAGCTGCAGGAAGCTCCAATTTGTATGCCATAGTACCAATCTTTTGCAACACCTTGTACGGACCATAATACTTTGGTGATAATTTATTATCCTTCTTAGCTTGCTTGAGGACATTTGCTTATATGGTTGTAGCCGTAGGAATACCCAATCACCTACATCAAAACTTCTTTCACTGCGATGTTGATCTGCCTGTTGTTTCATTCTATTTTGTGCCAACACGAGGTTATCCTTTAAGAGTTGGAGGACTTGTTGTTGATGTTCGATGTGATGTTCCACTGCCTGAACCTTAGAATTTTCTCTTAAATATGATGTGATGGATGGTGGTTGATACCCATAAAGTGCCATAAATGGGGTCATTTTTGTTGCTGTATGGAAGGAAGTGTTATACCACCATTCAGCCAGAGGCAACCATTTGACCCATTGTGTCTGTTTATCAGATACAAAGCAACGAAGATATCCTTCCAAACATTTGTTTACTATCTCAGTTTTCCCATCAGATTGAGGATGATAAGATGAGCTATGAGCTAACTGAGTACCAAGACAAGAAAATAATTCTGTCCAAAAATTTCCAGTGAAAATGGGATCTCTGTCACTTACAATAATCTTTGGGTTTCCATGTAGCTTTTGAATTGTTTCCATAAATGCAGTAGAAACTGTACTGGCTTTAAATGGATGTGATAATGCACAAAAGTGTGCATACTTGGTAAGTCTGTCAACTACCACCATGATGACACTCTTTCCCTCAGACTTGGGTAAACCTGTGATAAAATCCATTGAAACCTCCTCCCAACGTTGGCTTGGAATGGATAAAGGTTGTAATAGACCCGGTGTCTTAATTGTTTCAACTTTATTTTGTTGGCAAACCAAACATTCCGCCACAAACTTTTGAATATCTGATTTAAGGCCATCCCAAAAAATTCCTTCTTAACCCTGTGGTAAGTTTTTAAAAATCCTGAGTGCCCTCCTAAGGGAGAAGTGTGCAATTCCATAAGAATCTTTTGTTTTAGCTGGGAATTCTTACAGAGGTATAAGCGATCTTTGTACCATAACGAATCATTTTTCCAGCTAAATGTATCAGACGTACTGGAATCTTGTTGTAGCTTTCGAATAAGTGCCCACACTTCTTCGTCATTCTTCCATTCCTCCCTTGCTTCGTTTATCCAATCTGGTTGGATAATAGAAATGGCACACAACAATGCTTCCACATCCTCATCCTTTCTTGAGAGTGCATCTGCCACCACATTTTGCTTCCCTTTTTTGTAGATGATTTCAAAGTCATAACCCAACATCTTTGTGACCCACTTTTGTTGCTCTTCAGAGGATAATCTTTGTTCTAAAAAGTATTTAAGGCTATCATGATCCGTTTTTACCTTGAAGTGTCTTCCCATTAGGTAGGGTCGCCATTTCTTAAGTGCATGGAGTATTGCCAACATTTCCTTCTCATAAATAGCTTTGCTTAAAAACTTTCCCTTGATTGGACGACTTTCAAAAGCAATGGGTCTTTCATCTTGCATTAGAAAAGCACCAATTCCATTTCCTGAAGCATCACATTCCACAATAAAGGTTTTTGTGAAGTCTGGTGTAGCTAAGACCGGTGCTTGGCACATTGCCTCTTTAAGATGTTCAAAGGCCTTTGTTGCTTCCAGAGTCCATGAAAATGCATCTTTCTTCAATAATGTTGTTAGAGGTGCTGCTATTCTCCCATAATTCTTAACAAACTTGCGATAATACCCTGTCAACCCAAGAAATCCTCGCAGATGCTTTATGGATGTGGGGATTTTCCATTCCTTAATGGCTTTAATTTTGCTAGGGTCTACCTTAACTCCTTCATGAGATACAATATGACCCAAATATTCCACCTCCTGGACTCCAAAGAAACATTTGGATCTTTTTGCATATAATTGTTTCTCCTCCAATAGTTGTAGCACCCTGTCAACATGTTCAACATGATCCTTCCAAGACTTGCTGTAGATTAGTATATCATCAAAAAATACTAACACAAATTTTCTAAGGAATGGTTTGAAAATTGAATTCATCAAACCTTGAAATGTTGAAGGTGCATTGGTAAGGCCAAAAGGCATGACCAAAAATTCATAATGACCCTCATGAGTTCTAAATGCTGTTTTCGGAATGTCTTCAATCTTCATTCTGATTTGATGATATCCTGAACGAAGATCCAACTTGGTGAAGTAAATTGATCCATGCAATTCATCCAGTAATTCATCAATGACAGGAATGGGGAACTTATCTTTAATAGTGAGCTTGTTGAGCTCCCTATAATCCGGACACATGCGCCATGATCCATCCTTCTTGTGCACCAATACTACTGGAGCAGAGAAAGAACTTTGACTCGGTTGAATTATACCAGCCTCTAGCATTTCTGCAACCATACGTTCAATTTCACTTTTTTGGACATAGGGATATCTGTACGGCCTGATGTTTGGAGGAACACTTCCTGGAATCAGATGAATAGCATGATCATGATCACGCATAGGTGGGAGACCTTTGGGAGTCTCAAATACCTTGGAATGATTGTCCAGGACTTTTTGGAGATCTGGAGAAATAGATGATTCCAATGTGGAAACATCTAGCGAACATAATTGTGCAATTACACCTCTTTGCTCCTTTTTTAGAAGCTTTGTCATACCATTAGAGCTGATTATCTTTCCTGGTTTCCCTGCAATACCCCTTAATTCAACTTCCTTTCCTTCCATAGAAAATTTGATGAAAAGTTCTTGAAAATTAAAAGCTATTGTACCCAAGGATTGTAGCCATTGGACTCCTAGTACAACATCAACACCTCCCATTGGAATGGAAAGCATTGGGCTAGTCAATACATATTCTCCCATGGATAGCTTGATATTATGGCACTTTCCAGAGCAATTTATTGTTCCTCCATTTGCAATCATCACTTGACACTCTGGTGCTGGATATAGGAAGCAATTCAATTCTTTTGCTACCCTACAATGAATAAAATTGTGGGTGCTTCCTGAATCAATCAACACTATTACCTTTTTCTTCTTGATTTGTCCTTCTATCTTGATGGTTTGAGGAGTGGTAATTCCCGCCAATGCATTACAAGATATGGTCGGATTTATTTGTTCTTCATCTAGGCTTTTTTCCTGGAGTATATCCTCTTCTTTTGACCTTTCTTGCTCCTTTTCTTCTTCCTCTTCACAATCTATGTAGAATAATTTCTTCTCAGCACACTTATGACCTTTAGTGTATTTGCTATCACAAATGTAACAAAGCCCTTTTGCTCTTTTTTCTTCCAATTTTTGTGGTGTCAACCTTATAGGTTGTGGAAGACTAGGGGTAACAACACTTCCGTCTTTATAGTTGTGAGTGGTATGCTTCCTGGTTGCCATAATTTTGCTTTCCATTTTTCTTGCTAACCTGAATGCCTTCTCTAATGAATCAGGTTCCCAAAGGCGAACATCATGTTGGATATTATCCTTTAAAGACCCTATGAACACATCAATCCTATGCTCCTCTGGAATATCTTTTACCCTTATGTTCAATTTTTGGAACTCCTCAATGTGCTCCATTATTGAACCCTTTTGTTTGAGACTTATCAATTGGCTAAAAAAAGTGTTGCTTTTTGTATCCTCATAATGTGCTATCAATTCTTCCGTAAAAATTGCCCAAGTGATAAATTGTTTACGAGAGCAAAGCCATTGATACCATACAAACTGATTTGGTTCCAAATATAAAGTTTCCATACGTACCTTTTGTGTGTTTTGCACATTATTGAGATCGAAGAATTGCTCCATCTGTAATATCCATGTGGCGGGATCCTTGCCATCAAACTTCCTCATATCGATTTTTGGAATATGGTGAGTCTTCGATCCAACATTAGAGTCTATGGAATCATGATTAACATTTCTTTTGTTCTCATCATGAGTTTCCTTTAGTACCCTTTCACCCTTAGTGACCATTTCTTGTAGCAACTTATTCATATTTATCTTCAATTCTTCCATCTTATCATCCATGCCATTAATTTTAGCTTCTACACCTTTCTTTAAACCATCCATATTAGCTTCTAAATCTTTCCTTAAACCATCCATCTTAGATTCTGTTGCTTTTTGTGCAAGTGACACTTGTTGCACTTGTTCTTGTAGTTTTGATATATCATATAGCATTTCTTCTTCTTCTTCATGAGTCATGCTAGACCTTCCAGGTTCCTTACTAGGTGTTTGCATTTTCTTTGCTTGGGGCATCAATTACCAATAATAATGCTCTATTATGCCCTTTGAATTCCTGCAAAACAAATTTTCAAACCGAGCTTAAGCAAAAATTTAAGAAAATCTACACACCTTTTTTCACTTTGTAGGAGCTCGATATTGCCTCTGATGTATCTCTGTACTTTCCGATCATCTAGTTTTGAATTTGTGATCTGTAGTAGCCCTTTGTGTCCTCTTTCTAATGCCACAAGTCTGACACAAATTGGTTTCTCCAAGGAAGAGTTATGCGAAATCTCCCACAGTGACTTGATTATAGACTAGTTCATTAGAGTGAACTTGTACGACGTGCCACGAGTCACTGTTTCGACCTTTGGATCTGAAAAATGCATAAAATAAACTATAATCCGTCCTATTTCTGTACCTTCTGATGAAATTTCAATCTGATCCCTAGATAGAAAGTTATGACGATTTTCCCCAGGTCACCTTTTTGGAATGTAATTTAGGAGTCTGCAAAAAAGACCAACTTCCTCAGATCATATCTCCGCAAATATAGCGCGAAAAGCTCTGAAATTCGGACCTGAGGTTCAGCGCGATTTCCTCTCAAATGGGTTTTTTTTTAAACTTCTGAAACGTCGCAAAAAAAAATTATAGCGAAAATGCCACAATGACCTGTTTGGAGCAGCGAAACCCTAGAATCCAAAGCTCTGATACCAAATGTTATGAAACCAGCTCAAGAAAAGATAGAAAAGATAGATCAACGCCTTATAATTCAGCCTCTTCGAGGGGGCAACCTCCTTTACATTACATAAATGAAAAATTCTTTGATGATTCAAATGAAAAAACCTCCTTTCTATATATAGGAGTCTAAGGAGTCACAATATAATCCAGCCGACCTAACAATAATAATATAAAGCCATAAAAATAACAATAGAGGGATTCTATGGGGCACAGTAATAACAATATGGGGGCAATAGGGGCACAACAATATTAATAAGGGGTATAAATACAATAATAATGGGGTAATCACTAGTATTATAGGGACCCAACAGATTCGTACTTGAGTGAACGATTGAACGAGATAGAAGATCCTGGATCTAGTTTCATCAATCCAGGCTGTGATTTCAGGAGAGTACTAAATCATATGTATGATGAATTTACACTGATGGTCATCCCATCATGGGCCTATATCTGTAGACGAATATCTATGTACATGTAACGAAAAGTTTATATGCTGAGTATGGGTATGCCTTCCCTCAGCAATTCATGGAAAATCCAAAATATCATGATGTTATGTATTGTAATCAATGCAGGTCACCGTCCGCTTCAGTTCATCTCCGTCACATCGTAAAGCATATCACTCGACATTATCATTTTCGACTTCATGCTTTAGGGGGCAACTGTTACAAGTCTATTTGGGCACATCACTCCCAACATTCAAATTAGTACTTTTAGGGCTCATCAAACCCTAATTCAGTTGTTACATGCCATAGAGAAGTCAACTCATTGAATGCCTCCTTCTATGAAAGTTTCATGGCCTTAAGCCCTCCTGAAAAGCTTCCTTGGGATACCAGTGCAGCCTACGCCTTGAGACACTGCCTTGCATAGTCTCATCTAGTAACTTTCCACAATCCGCCACTGTGTCAGAGATGCCTTTCATTGCAGCTTTGAGATCCTTCTCCCTTTTCTCCCACACTTCCATTGGTGTGACTGGTTGTAGCCTTATTTTCAGCTCATATATCTTCATTTCATATTAAAAACTTATCTCCACGATCTTATTATTTGATTCCTTTATCACGAGGCTAAGCTTCGTGACCTTCTCTGCTAGCGGTTCTTCTTCACGGACCTTCACACCTGAAACTTCACTGCAAGGCTTCCTATAGCTGCTATTATTGGTGGCATGCTTCATCCCTTTCTTTAATCATTTGATCGAGCTCCTTCTTTAGCCAAGTTCTGTCCTTTTCCACTTGAATGCTTAGCAATGAAGTGCGTTGTTCTCGTGCCTTTGATTCATTTGTAATACCCTGATGGAACTCGTGCAATACCTGAGTTGGAAATGCAACGATGCTCATGTTAACACGGTCCCACCCTCTTACTCGTTCTCTGTGCTCAGCAGATTAAAACTGGAATGCTCCACCTATTACCTACAAAATCCTTAATCTAATCGTCGAATCTATCCATCACTCTAGCTACATTAGCTGACCTATCTGTGCCAGTTCTCTGGCTGATTGTGCTAGTACCTTTAACTTCACGATGCCTTGCTGCACATCTATCAAGATCGTTCTGTAGCAATCATAAACCTTGATCCAGTTCTATGTTGTTACTTCTTGGATATTTTCTCGAATCTCATTGATGTCCCCCTCAGTGAGAGAAAGTGGTATTGCACCCTTAGTTTTGCTCGCCTTCTATTTCTTTCTTGTGCCTGACGTAGTTATTGTAGGTATCCTCTGTTTGATAATGAATGGCGACTCCTTTGTTGGATCTATATCGCTGAGAATTTCCTAGGTATCATGCTCTGTTTCTTGCTCTGTCTCTGACTCTAGGTCTAGTTCCTATGATTCTTTCTCCTTGTCTTTCCCACTTGGACCCGCATGCTGCACGATGCCCCATGTTTCTCCAACGTTGATGATTGGGGTAATCCATTCACATGACCATCGTTGTATTATTGCAAGTAGGTCATCTTCAATGACAAAATAAGGGAAAGGGTGTTATTTCTTCATTGGATCATTCTGAGCCCTAATGTATATTTTGTGAAAGTCTGCCTTGAATGCAATGATGTTGAAATAATGTTCAGACAAGCTAGGTGACAACTTGGGATACCGGTTCATGACCATGTGCAAATCAATGTGCAACAACAGAAAAATATTTATTTCTCCTCTGCGCGTAATGACTCCTTAGTATGCCACAACGAGGCATACCGTGCGACTTCACATATATCGGTCTCGATTGGTGGAAATTGTGAGTTGTCTAGCTCCTTCCATGCTAACAACACGATGATCAAAATAAACCATGCATAGTGAAATGTCTTGCTTTCCTCTTGTGCCTCTCGACAATATTCCCAAAACTCCTTGCATAAGTACACGAACCAATTGAACTGAGGCCCAACACTGCACTATGTAGCCAAAGAAACCACGGTCATAGGGACTTCATTTTCTCTACATTTTCTCATGATTTTCCTTGCTAAATTGTGTGTAGTGAATTCCATCCCTTGGTCACTGATATAATTGATATCATAGCTGTACCATCCTTATCCCTCATCCTTTGTGCCATTTCCTTGTCTTGTTTTTTTCCAACAAATTCTTTGGCGGGGTCCTTTCTTTGGTAGGGAAGTCCAATGATTTTTCTAATCAACATCTCATCAATCAGGATCTTCTTCCCCAACTAGAGACGTCCACCATGCACCAAAACTAACAACGTCGCACACAGGATGTGTTGGATGTGCTTCTACCAAAGTGTGGAACATTTAGCATGTTGAGAAAGTCTGACCTCTGCGATCTTGCAACCCACTAGTGAAACTCCAACCTTGTAACTCCGCTCTCTGGATAGTAGACCTGGTGTAGGCACCTGCTTGGCTCAAACTGCAGATATTTTCTTCTATCATTAAAGTCCCAATCCTTCATTTTCAGTTGCGGGATTTTCCCTGACACGTCATTGTCAAATGGAACTTAGTCTGGTAGAAGTAGTGTGAAAGTGCCAAAATTTGTGTCTTTCGGGTCCTTAACCAACTTGGCATCCGGCTTCCTTAGTGGCATATATGGTGGTAGCGCTGACGAAAATTCTGTGCCCTCTGTCTCCATCTGGTGCATCTTGACTTCCTCCTTGCGGTCATGGATTTCCTCTGGTTCTTCTTAATATACTGGCTTCTTTGCCTTCTCCTTATATTTCTTATATTTTTTGGTCTTTGTTTGATTTTCTATTGCTGTCTTCTTCCTTGGAGATGTTCTTAGCTCTACTCCAGAGGCTTCAAATAGCCTCTTTTCAGGTCTTTTCTTGGGTTGTTCTTCTGTAACAACTTGTTTTCGTGGCGACCTCGTGTGCCTTGGGGATAAGGGTACTCCAGCTTGGGCTTCCAAGACTCATACTATTCCTTTCTGTGCAAATTCTTGAGCAATTTTTTCAAAGCTTCTCCCAGACATACACTCAACTCACTCTTGATTGCAAATTCTCAACTAAATTCTCCAGATAGCGAAGCGTAAAATGTGGAGTGGGTCACAATAGCGAATTTGAATTTCAAACCTTATGATTAGCTTAGATCTTGTTCATTTAATGTAGGTATGGTGCTAGATCCAACTATATATGCTTCATAAATGGGTTTCTCCCGTACCTTTTAACGAAAACTTCCTTTTAACGATAGTTTTTTCCTTCCAATGGTCATATTTTTCCAATTATCTTCGACAATCACACAATAAAATATACTCCTAAATATCATGTTGTAATCCTCCTTTGGCATAGTACTTTCTGACTTCGACATAACCCTGAATATTGGACAATAAATTTCTTTAACAAAGTCCCATTCTGTAGAGTAGTTTATAGTCTTGTGCCCACTTTCAACTGTAGGTGGCACTAAGACTCTCCTCCTTTTATCTTTCAGTGCAAATCTCTAGGGATAGAGTCATCCCTGTATACCTTCAATCTGCTACCATTCACTCATCCTGGAATCAAATTACCGTTTAAGTTCACAAGTTGAACTGTGCCACCATCAGAGAGATGTATGATGATATACAATCCCAACCATTGTGTCTTAAATTTTCCTGGGAACTTCATGAATTTGTGATTAGATAAGAGTACAAGATCTCCTTCCTGAAATATCTTTTGCTTGATGTTCCTGTCATGCCAAGATTTCTCCCTTTCTTTTTGTACTTGCTGATGAAAACTTGCTATAAACGTGTCCTCTTCCAAAGCAAGCAATTGCGCCATCCTCTCCTCCATTATATTGGAATCTGCCATGTCTATGAAAGCTGCAATTCTTAAACTAGGAACAATGTATTCCATCGGCATGATTGCTTCTTGTCCATATACCAATCTAAAAGGTGTCTGACATATGAATTTCTTGCATGTTGTCCTATATGCCCAAAACATTGCTAGAATCCTTAGATCCCAATCACTCCTTTTCACATTGCACACTTTTGTGAGCGCATTATCCATTTTTTTTTAAAGCTTCAACCATCCCATTTGCTTGAGGGTGATATGGGGTACTTTTCTGATAGTTTACTTGAAATTCTGTAGTCAATGCCTCAATAGTCTGATTCAATAAATGTGAGCCTCAGTCACTCATTAATATCTTCAGACACCCAAATTTGGACAGGATGTATTCAAAAATGGACTTCACGATGGTATCTACATTGCAATCCTTCATTGGCTATGCCTCAGTCCATCTCTTCAAATAATCAATTGCAGCGATTATGTATCTTGTGCCAATCTTCTTTCTAGGTGGGTTAATAGGTCCAACAAATCCAATAGCCGACTTGTCAAATGCTTGCAACGTTACGTGTGGATTTAATGGCATTTCATCTCTTCTAGATATCATTCTTGTTCTTTGACATGTATCACATGATCGACAAAACTCTCTTTCATCCTTATGTACTGTGGGCCACAATAACCCAACTCTTAAGATTTTTTGTGTAGTGGCTTTCTCTGCATAATGACCACCTGCGACTCCTCCATGATTTACTGCTAGAATACTTTGCCTTTTCATGTTTTGAGACGTATCTTCGCATTATTTCATCTGCTCCCATTTTGTACAAGTGCCCTGCAGTCAACGTGAAATCAACTGCTTTTACCACCAATTCCTTCTTTTGCTGTGTAGTGTACTTCACGGGCACCATTCATGTGGCCAAAAACTGAATGATATCCATGAAGTGATCATTCATGACCTTGATTGCAAACAATCGCATGTCGAGAAGGTTATCTTCGATACTAGTGGGTTCTTCTCCTATCTCCAACCTCAACAATTGATTGGGCCCGATATTCACTCTTCTTGGCTTGACTACAACCTCAAAATCATACTCTTGGAACAACAACAACCATCGACAATTTTTTCCTCCTAAAACAAGCTTATTCACCAAATATTGCAGTTATTGTCACGTAAACTGATATTCTTACTTGTGTTCAATTAACTGAATAATCATATACATTCGCACATCAAATAAACAATGTAATATAAACCTAGATCGTAACACAATATAATCAGATGCATTAAAAGAGACTAAATACACAGTAATTGAAGAATACTTCTCTTTATTGATATCTCTAGTTTAATACAAACTCTATCCACCCTGTGCACATAGCTGCAAGGGTCCACGCACTTAGCTGCGGACTTCTACCCTAGGCCTCTGTGCACTCAGCTGCAGAGCCTCTACCTACGCTAAGACCCGAAAACACTTAGACTTCTCCAAGCTAGATCACTCTGTAGAAACCATCTCAACTCTACTTCGCTACTAACTACTTAGAGCTTACTTACTTAGCTCCTTTTTATACAATCCCATGGTCCGCGGACCATGGGTATATATTTATAGCTGACTTGACACTTTACAAAATAAGAGCGGACAACCCTTTATGACTCTTGACACCTTCGTGCTCCACGACCACAAATTATGAAGACTTTACAACTTTATTACAAAATTGTCCCAAAACATGGGCTTTTAGCCCCAAAACTGCTCTTAGGGGGACCCATTCCCAACAGGCCCCCAACACAAACATGGTGACTCACCCTCGAGTCACTCTACGGGTGCAGAGATCTTGGCGCGAAGACCTCCCAGCTCGACCTGTATGACTGCCACCTCAATGATGCACTGCGCGACCGTCTGCTTCACTTTTTCAACCAATTGCTCTGTCACTGGTCCTAAATTGTGAGCCTGAAGCTTCTACTAAGTCGCCTGCAGACTAGAAAGCTTGCCTCCAATGGAGGCCATAACCAAATAGGCCTCGTCCAACGAAGGCTTTAAGTGTGCCTTCACTACTGCCTGTTTGTGCTGAGCTTCATCTACATGTTCCTTCAGTGTTTTGGCCTCCTGCAGCTTTACAAGTCTCTGTGTGAGGGTGACAATGCGCACTGTTCCTTTCACCTCGTCGTAGCACTGCTACAGTTCTTGCACCTCTATCTCTAGCCTTTGTACATTAGGATCTTCTTGCAGACTGGTCAGTACTTTGAACAACTGTTCAAACAGCCTTGTGTAGTCTGATATTGCACTGTCTACTGGTACTATCACCTCTATGACAATGGTTGCGCGCTACTCCTTTACTTCCGACGGAGTTGAAGGCTGGGCCTTCAACTGCAACTCTACAATCTAGAGGTTTAGCTCCAGCTGAACCTTGGCCAACTCTGTGCAAGTGTCGTGCACCCCCGTAGCAAGTTTGTGGACCTGTTCATCTACCTCCACATCCTCAGGAATAACCGATTTGGGGATCATTCGGTAGGCTTCCTTCACGACCTTAATCATGCATTGATTTGTGTTAGTAAGTTCCATCATGGAAGTGAGGGTGGTGTCTCACTGTAGGGCCATCTGCACATTATTGACCTTCTGCTCATTGATCACCTGTAAAGTGTGCTGTTCACGAGCCCTTAGCTCTGCAATCACCCCATCCTGCAGTAGGTGGAGCGCCTCACCAGGAAGCGCTTCCAAGTTTAATCCTACTCCCTTGAGGGCGCTGACAACAATCCTATTAGCTTCGATCTTTGTGGTTAGTGCTCCCTCTGACAGCACTATTGCTCGGGAGTCATTTGCGTGCAGCATCCCGATGGCTTTTGAAGTACCGATGGCAAGGCTGGTGGACGCCGTGCTGGTCTGTGATGCACGGATCTGTAGCTCATGCAGACCCATCTGGATGGCCCCCAATGCTTGTTGCTGTTTCTACTCGAACTACTGTAGTACCTCCGCGGTGACATCCCGCACTGTATCTCCAATGTCGTTCAAATCTCCCTCTGTTAGGGTGATTGGGTCCAGTGATGTCTTACTGGCCTTGGATTTTTTCTTCGACCAAAATTTTTCCTATCCTCTTGGATGCTTGATATGGAATGACACCGTCTGCGGGTCCACTCCGCGTTGCTCTTTCTTCTCATATGTTTCTTCCTCTGTTTTGGGTGAGGGTGACCTTGGACCTTTGTTAGAGCTGCGCTCTGCTCCACCTGTCTTCTCTTCCACCTGCTGTGTGGCATCACGCTCTACCTAGGCCTTGTCATTAGCCTCCTTCCTCCTCTTCTCAGCTAGTTGCACCATCTTGAGCTTGGCCTCCTCCTTTTTGCGTTGCGCGGCGGACTTGCTTGATCCCACCGCTGAGTTTGAGGCAATGCGCCACTCTGTCGGCCAGCGATCAAGAACTGCATCGATCGCGTCATCAGTTGCCAAGTAAGGAAAGTCATGCCACTTCTGCTCAGGGTCCTTCCGTGCCTTGATTGATACGCGGTGAAAGTTTGCCTTGAACTCCACGTACTCCTGCAGTTTATCAAAAACAGTAGGTGACAATTGCGGCTTGCGGTTGATAGCCATGCGTATATTCATTTCCATTAAGATCTAAAAGATCTTGCTATCCTTGATGCATTGAGCATCCTTGGTCGCCCACAACGAAGCTTACTTCGTTGCTTCTGGTAGGTCTAGCACGACTGAGGGGAATTGACTGTCTTTAGGTAGCTCCCAGGCTACCAGCACTGTTATGCTCTTAACCTGCAAAGCGATACCCAAACAGAGATTTTGTGAAGAAAAGATACCGAGAACACAAAATATGCGAAGAAAATATACCCAGAGCACAGAATAGCAATGATTTTATTATCCAGAGAGAAATGTTCACAGGCCTCTTCGAGGGGGCAACCTCCAATAGAGCAGAGCTCGATTACAAAACAAGACACAATACTCCTCGCAGGGAGTCTCTATCCTTTATATATGACTCATACATGCAATACCACGAGCCAATATCGTGGATTTTATTAATACCATCTATCTAATACTACCGCCCATTTACCATCTAACTAATACTTCCGCCCATTTGCAACTAACTGTGGTCCCGTCATTAATTGCGGGTTAACCACTTACAATTATTAATATGGGCTTTATTGACTCTTGACTATGACGTGATCCCATGACATAAATAAGGGGGTTAGGGTGGGACCCTAACATGCCCTCCCCCTTAAGACTAGCCTTGTCCTCAAGGCTGAAGCTGCGGAAACTGCTGAAGAATAGCGGCTGGTTCCCAAGTTGCATCTTCCGGCGAGGTGTCTTTCCATTTGACTAGGACCTCCGTAATCACGCGTGTTACACAGTAATTTGTCACTGCCTTCCTGTCAGTCACCCTGCTGTGTCAATCACTAAGCTTCATGTCTTCTGAACTAGCCCAGAAACCCATTTTTCTAAAGTTTTATGCATCAACGCGTCTGTTTGAAAAATATCCGCGATTACTGGTGCTCCATAGTGTATTCAATGCGCTGACAGCTCGGAAGGACACCACTTTTCCGTGCTGGTCGCCAGCGCGTCTTTCGCGTGTTCTTCCGCGCTGACATGACTGTCCCAGTTATGTAGACGCGGCGACATCGCGTCAGTTTCCTCATTATCCGCGCTGATCCAGTTTGGGCGAATTTGTTCAAACAACCAGCCTTCCAGATAACTCCAGGCTTGGTTGTTAGCTTTGTGAATGTCGACTCCCTTCTATGGCATGACTGTTCGACCCTTTGCAACCGTTTCTCTCAAAGATAAGCTCATCCTTCCACCTTTTTAGGAAACTCCTTCTCCTATATAAACTTCCACCATTACCATGAGCAGCTAGTTAGACTTAGCTTGGAATAGCTTGGATTGTACAGAGCTTGTAGTGCTCAGATTGCTGCTATAGGTGTGGTGTGCTAGGTGTGGAAGTGATTGATTGCTTAGGGAAGGTTGTTTTGTGCTATTTGTGTGAGAGAGAGAGTTGTTTGTCTTGGGAGAATCATCCTCAAAGGTGAATGCTTGAGATACATGCTGACTGGCCCCTCTTGAGAAGGTTACCGACGTCAGAACATTTGGTTGTACTCTTCTCTATTCTGATTAATAATAGATGACTGCTATTATTGTTCCATTCTCATTTGTCTACGCAACGGTTAAATGTGAATTACATCTTTTCTGACTGATGTATGGTTACTTTTACTAGATTTCACGCTTGTGTTTGTTTCCCCTTCGTGTGTGCAGGTATCTATTCGCGGAGATCGCGGAGGATTGTGACCAGCCGAAGTGGAGGAGCGAAGGCAACATCTCTTCGTCAAACGACAGCGCAGGAATCCAAGTAGGTGCTTCTTACCTCTTGTTTAATTGTAATTAGGAACATGCGTAGCAGCATTGTGTGATTGTTGCTAGACCCCTGCTGGGCTAGTAGGGATCGCCTCTATCCGTAGAGGGGATTTACCTCTCCAACAATTTGGCGACTCCGCTGGGGATCAGCCTTTTTGTCTCTTGAGTCCACTTTTGTGTTTGGCTTTGATTGATCTCTTTTCGAGTTTTTGGGATTGTCTCTTTTGCTTATGAACTTTCTGGGCGTTTCTGGGAAGCATCTTTATTGTTAAAAAGCTCTTGCCTTTGGTTTGGGAAGTTTTTAGTTTGGCCTTGCTTGTTTTTGCGCTCAGCGCGTTTTAATTCCAAACAGTCACGCTGACATCGCGACCCTGTTTTTGGGTTTTCTTTCCATCGCGCCTGTACGTCTAACAAGCGCGCTGACTTCGTTTTCAGAGACAGCGCGCTTTATTCGTGTCCTTCCGCGCTGGCATCGCACCGCCGCTTCTTTGTGTTTCTTGTCATCGCGTCTGTGTGTTTTCTTTCCGCGCTGACCTCGTTTTTCTGAGACAGCGCACTTTATTCCTGTCGTTCCGCGCTGACGTTGCAAAGTTGCTACAGGCCTCCCCCTGTCAGCGCCGAGTTGCTGAAGGCTACCCGCGCTGATCCTGTAAAACTAATTTTTGACCAAATTGGCCTCCTGAACCTCTTGCTGTGACTTTCCCTTCTTCTCTCCACCTGTCTGATGACTTGTTTTTCATTGTTTGAACTCTGAACTGCTTGATTGCGGAGCTTGTTTCCATAAGGTTTCGTTTTTGCTCAGTTTCAAGTTTGCAAATACCTTCCCTTTTTTGCTTTCGCTGCTTGGTTTGTGTTCCCATCATCGCTCTTGCAAATTGCTGGATTGTGTTGTGTCTCTAGTTGACTGGTTGTGACTCTCGTCCTTCGGGTGTTTGCTTTTTTCTATTGATTTCGCACTCTAGCTCTAGGACATCTAGAGGCCGTGTGTGTGTCAAGCCTGCCGTAGGGAGCTTATTTGCTTGTTCGACCAGCCGAGTTCAGATCTGTTCATGCACTTGTTCAGTGATTGTTGGAGTGTTTTGGGTTGTGTTTCCAAGTGGTTTCTTTTCGCTTCCTCCTTGCTTGCGATCCTTGCTTGTCTTGCAGAGCTTAGATCACATAGCTCGTGCAGACCTTTGTTTTCCTTTGATTTGGAAGCTTTGGTTGAGCGTTTTGGGAACTTTGTGTGCTTTCATTAAGTAGTTTACTTGGTGTTCCGGTTCCTCCAAATTATTTTAGATGCTTTGTGTCATTGAAACAAAATCAAACTAGTAGCTTTGTTTTTGAAAATTGAAAAGGAAAAGAACATTTCATTGATTTGCATCTTCAAAAGAAAAGTTTCCTTTCCTCGCTTTAGTTGCATTAAGTTGCTTGTTTGCTTGTACTTGTTTTGTTTGGTAGAAAATTTCTTGCCCTCTCCTAGCTAGAATTCATCGAACAAAATGGAATTCTTTGGCATATAGATTGCATCTAGGTGATTGTGAGCGAACATACGATAGAGCTTGAAATCGAAACTTAATCTCAAGATCAACTATAAAATGAACCAAATGAATCTAAAAACACATTGGAACTAAACGCAAATATCTAGAGGTCTAGGTTAGAGACGTGTTCCGGCGTCTTTAAACATAGTCACTGTTGTTTCACATTAGGTTGGGTGATTCCTCCTTCTGTGACTTGATAGTGGTCTAACACGGACTGCGCTCCCACGTACCGTCGCGTATATAGGGAGACCCCACTAGGCTTTTATCCTTTATCCATAGGAAGCCGAGTCGGCCGCCCTACGATTCGCAATGTAGTGAACACAGCATTCACGAAGATTGACCACCCGTACCCTAAAAAGTATTCTGTGGTTTTGCGAAAAGTTTGGCACACCCTCTACCTAGAATTCCAGAGCAGTCACTTTTGATCCTTTTCGGACTCCTTAAACGAAAAGGTGCCTGTGAGCGTCTTGTCACTTCGTGCTCATTAAACATTCGAAGGAGACTGGAGTCATCTTTTCGTCCTTTTCTCGACTCCTGAAACATGAAAAGGTCAAGTTTGGTTCTTGTGTCTTAAAATTAATTTGGCCACGATAACATCACCTATTTTAGATCTTGTGTGCGATAGTTTTGAGTAGGGTTTTATCGTAAATTCCTTTAGGTTTTCTAAGGGGTCTGGTCATCCTGGCTGACCCATCAACTCCCGGTCTAAGTGATCAAGGTTTTCCGTCCTCTGTTGCTCCAGAGGTACCAGTTGTAAGCGGTACTCTTCCCATTGTTCCGAGTATCCGGCCTATCAACGTACGTGCCCCAGGCGACGAAGATTACATAGAGGATTGGAATCCCATCTGGGAGCCCGATTATACCCCCTGTACCCCTCGTACCCCTCTCGGTATGTCGTCTCCAATGTCTTCGTCCCACATGGATGAGGCAGCTTCCAGCACCGGTGAGACACCCGTGGTCACAGACGTCGAGACCCCGATCCCGGCTTCCTCTCCCCTCCCTCCACGATACCAATCACTGAGGGATAGGTATGCCGCTAGAACGACTTCTACAACTATATGGGATCCTAGTCTTGCTGCTTCCACTGGGCCTTTTGTTTCGCAACCCCTTAGTACACCCCTTACGTCAGGGCTTAACACGCCCGTCACCTCAGTTCCCACTCAACCTACTGTCTGTGTAGCACGTTCGACTCCGGTCGTCAGTGCTGTACCGGTTTCCTCGTCTGAAATCCCTCAAGCTGGTTCCTTTGTTGGTGGAATTCCAGGATCAGGGCCGTATGATGCTTATGGGGAACCCATAACGGACCCGGATTACGAAGGTCCCTTCTTTTTCTATGATGAAAACGGTGAGTTCCTTGAGAGCGTCTCAGGCCTCCCTCATCGCCCTTTCGAAGAAAACGAGGAACCCTTGAATATCACGTATGATTACGCTACTCATATGTTCAAAGGGAACCGGGATCCTCCCAGGCAGCCCATAGGACCACCCAATCAAGGCCAGCCATTCTACGTGCAAACCCCCCAGGGGCAACCACTTTATGGCCCGCCTGACCCAGGACAATCTGGGGGCCCACAAGGTCAACCTTACCAGGAACAACCCTTGGGCATTGGAGGTCCACCATATCCATATCAAAATCAACCCACTGGACAACCGGAGCAACCTTCTTTTCAACAAGGCCAACTCGGTTTCCAGCAAGGGTACCCCTCTGGACAAACTGGCTCAGTTTACAATCCTCCAAATCAACCAGTAGTCCAGCAAGGGTATCCTCTTGGGCAGGGTGGACAACCCTATGTACAACAGGGCCAACCTACCGCCCAGTCTGGTCAATTCCCTGGGCAGGGTGGACAACCCTATGTTCAACAGGGCCAACCCACCCCTCAAATCATGAATCCTTCTGGGCAAGGGGGGCAACCTGCTCTACAGCAAGGCCAACCCTCTGCTCAGCCCATGCACCAAGGGGGGCAACCTGCTATGCAGCAAGCCCAACCCTCTTCTCAATTTGGTCACACTGGGGGACAAACGGGCCAACCGTCTATACAGCCGAATCAACCCGGTGTCCACCCTCATCGTCAAACTGGACAAGCTGGCCAACCTCGGCGTCAACCAGCTATCCAGCCGATTCGACCATCCGTTCCGCAAAGACAACCCTTGGTGGCACATGGACAACCTGGCGCCCAGCAAGGCTACCCTGCTGGCCAACCAGGTCCATCTCGAATCCGACCAAGTCAACCTTCGGGACATATGGTTCAACCCTAGCCGGTTCAAGGACATTACTCTGGGCCTCAAACTCAAACAGGTTATCAACCTTCATACCAAACGCAGCCTGCTTACCAGGCTCCGTATGGGACCCAGCAGTCATCTGGCTACCAGCCACCCCAGGGGCAAAATCAGTATGCTCCTTATCAAAATTATCAGCAACCACAGGCCACTCCTTATCAAAATTATCAACATGGTCAACCTGTCGGGCAAGCTGCTAATACTTGGGGAGCTGGGGGGCAGACACAGGGACAGCCGTCCGCATATGGCCAAAATCCATACGGACAAAACTCCTACGGACAAACTCCCTATGCGCCAGGTCCTTTTGGACCTGGTCCGTCGGGACAAAATTCCTACGCGTCAGGTCCTTTTGGGCCGGGCCCGTCCGGACAAAGTTCGTGGGGGCAACCCCAATCTGGGTGGAACCCTAATGTCGCCTCGAATCCGCAGCCACAAATGTCCTTCAACCCGCAGCTACCATTTTTGGCAACGTTGGAACTACCTGATGTGTCCAAGTTAACAAATGACCCTATCTTGCATAATCCATATTGGCCACCGGTTCCAACCAAAATACCGGGTGACTGTCCAAAGTTCGACGGCAAAGCCGGAGAGGATCCTCAGGCCCATGTAATGACTTATCACCTTTGGTGCTCATCTAACTCATGGCTTGATGATTCTATCCGACTTCGCCTCTTTCAAAGGACCCTCACTGGTTCAGCTGCTAAATGGTACATCGAACTCAATCGCGGCATGTTTTCTGATTTTAACTCGTTAGCTATGGCCTTTTTAACTCATTTTCAGTTACCCATTCGGTACGAGACTGGTACCCATCTTCTCACGTCTCTAAAACAGGATACGGCAACGCACATCTCCGATCATATACATGAATGGAGAAGGCGCCGTCGTTTGATTAAATTTTGGATCCCTGATCAACTCCTGACCGACTGGTTTACCACGTCCTTTGTCCCTAAAATTGCCAAAGATATCGCAATGGGGGCGTGTGTAACTGAGGAGCAAGCAATCGCGCGAGCTCAATACCTGGACTTAGTGTATTCTCAGTCAGGTACCTTGTATGAGTATTTGCCAGATGCCCCGAGACACGGACAACCCAAAGCTCCACCAAAGCCTTCTGTTGATGGAGTTATCGGTTCCGTAAACTCACCATCTAAGAAATCGGCCGCGAACCCTGGGAAGCAGAAACAAAATACATCTAACGAAAATGCTTCTCAGAGCCAATCTATTCCTGGGAATACCTCCGAGGTAAATGCCGTTCAGTCCACCGCGGCAGACAAATCCTCGAAAGGCAAAAAGAAAGGGAAGGCCAAAGATAAATCTGGACAGCCGAAGCAGAACCCTCCTAAACCTCCCTCCGAGGAAGGAGCCAAACGGAAGCCTAAGTATCCTTGTCTCATTTGCGAAGAGGATCACTACACCAAGGATTGCCCCAGGCGGTCCGAGGTTAGTCGGCTTTTGAAAGGTGCTCCAGGGTCCCCTGCCGTGCTGAAAGAGCCTTTCCCATCCCAGCAGACGCATCAGGTGGCAGATCCTTCTCAATCCTCTTCCTCGTTCGGTTCTCAGGTGTTCATGGCTGGAACCATCCCCATCCATGTTACAACTCGAGCGAAAGATTACCCATCTTCAGCCGGGAAGGAGCCGGAAGTTCCCTCCAGCGCTCCTCCGTCCAGTTCTGGTCCCCTTCACATCGAAAGGCCCAGCACCGAGACGATCCCCCGACCCCCTCCCAAAGGTGTACTCAGGAAGTCATCTTATAATCCCAATGCTCGTGCTGCACAGCATTATAGCATTGTCGAGGACTTAGCTCAGGCTCCGTCTGCTATGTCCGCATTAGAAGTCCTCCAGAGCTGCCCCTCCCAGAGGAAGTCCCTGCTATCAGCAATTGGTGGCATAGACCCGGCAGATTCGGATTTAATCTCTTTTGATCTCGAGGGTTTTACGCAGAGATTGCCTCACCAGGTGGCCTTCCTTATAGAGGTTCTCATCAATGGCAAAACGATCCATCGTACGGTCATTGATGAAGGTGCCTCAACCTGCATCATGTCGGTCACTTGTTGGAAGGCTATTGGTTCCCCTGCTCTGAGCCAGTCTCCTACCACCCTAGAGGCTTTCGATGGAAGAGAATCTCGTCCATATGGTATCCTCCCGCGATTGCCTATCTCTTTAGAAGGGAAAACGGTAGAGGTCGAGGTTGAAGTCGTTGATGCTAATCTCACCTACAACCTCCTCCTTGGACGAAGTTGGACGTATGCCATGCAGGCCGTGGCTTCCTCTTTGTTCCGTGTCGTTCGTTTCCCTCACCAAGGGAAAATCGTCACAGTGGACCAGCTGTCCTTTTTTGCTTCCTCTTCTGAAGGGAATGTACCATTCGTAGAGCATACCTCCAAATCGCTAGTGAGTGTGGGTGCTGGATTATTTAAAGATCCCTCCCTGATGGGAGTCTTTCCCCTCCCACCTCCAAATCTCGCCTCCGTTAACATGATCTCAGTGCGTTCCGATCCATGGGTTCTCCCTCCCTTGAATCAGGAAGACTCTTGGGGCGAGATGATGCCGTTGAGTCCCGCCGAGCTCAACTACATCGAGATAGTCGCTGCATCGGCTCCACCTCCCGAACCTGCTTTTCCAAGCAGTGTTCCCGATTCATATGACCGCTTCCCTTGGATGGGAGGAGAGGCCACTTCGGATCCCCTGAAGGAATCATTTCCCTCCGACGAGGCTATCATTGAGACTATGTCTCCCGAGGAGCTCCCTTGGTCAGATTACCACCATCGCTCTTCGTTTCTCCCTCCTCATTCGGAAATGGCCACATGTCTCGAGCGGTTTGCTTCACGTGTCCCATCTATCCCTCTCCAAACGCCTGTTCAGTTGTATCAAGTGTCTTCAGAAGGAAACATGGGTAACATTACGCAAACTCTGGCTATCGACATCTCTGTCAAAACAGGGGTTGTCGAAAATATTCACATCGGAGTCACATGCACTCCTGAGGAAATTCAACTTTACACTGATTTATTTCGTGAATTCCGTGACGTTTTCGCATGGTCTTACGAGGAAATGCCCGGCATTGACCCCAGTATCGTGGAGCACGAAATCCCTACTTATCCCGGCGCTAAGCCTGTTCGTCAGCGTTTACGCCCAGTGCACCCTCGAAAGGCTGCAGCCATCAAGGCCGAAGTTGAAAAACTCCTTCGAGCTGGTTTCATCTATGCCATTCCTCTCACGGAATGGGTATCTAATATAGTCCCTGTGAATAAAAAACAGGGTACTATTCGGGTTTGTGTTGATTATCGCGACATCAATCGCGCCTGTCCAAAAGATAACTTTCCTACGCCTTTTATTGATCAGCTTATCGACGATTGCGCAGGAAGCGAAATTTATTCATTTATGGACGGCTTCTCTGGTTACAACCAGATCAACATAGCCCCCGCAGACCAGCACAAGACTGCTTTCATTTGTCCTTGGGGCACCTTCGCTTATAAGAAGCTACCTTTCGGTCTCAAAAATGCCGGTGCCACTTTCCAGCGTGCGATGTCGTATGCTTTTCATGATATCCGACACATCGTACAACCTTACCTGGATGACCTACCAGCTCATTCAGCTAAACGTCAAGACCATCCATCTCATTTACGCGAAATCTTTCTCCGCTGTCGACACTACCGTATTCGACTCAATCCGCATAAGTGTGTCTTCTGCGTAGAATCTGGCCGACTGCTCGGGTTTATCGTCTCCCGGGAAGGTATCTGTCTGGATCCCCTTAAGGTCGAGGCCATTTTGAATCTTCCTCCCCCTGCCTCTCTACAGCAGTTACAGAGCCTGCAGGGGAAAGCCAATTTTCTCAGACGATTCATCCCAAATTATGCCGAGGTGGCTAAGGGTTTCACACGATTATTGAAGCGAGACACGCCCTTTCGCTGGGACGCTATTGCTCAACAATCTTTTGAGCGTCTTAAAGACCTTCTGGTCTCAGCTCCGCTCCTAAGACCTCCAAATTACCACCGTGACTACACCCTTTATTTGGCCGCCGCCGATACCACCATCGGCATGGTTTTAGTGCAAGACGACGATGATGGCACCGAGCATGTTGTATATTATCTCAGCTGCAACCTTCTGGATACGGAAACTCGCTATGCATACGTCGAGAAGTTGGCATTGGCAGCTGTCTGTGCCGTCCAACGTTTCCGTCATTACATCCTGTTGCGCACGACGACCGTGATCTCTGATTGCAACCCCATGACTTATATTTTGTCACGTCAGTTGCTGGGGGGCAAATACTCCAAGTGGATCGTAATCCTCCAAGAGTTCGACTTGGAATTCACTGCAGCCAAGTTTAAGAAATCACTGGTCTTCGCCGAACTACTCTGCTCCTTACCATCTCAGTCTGCACCATCCCGTTCAGAGGAACATATTCCGGATGAAACGCTATTTCTCATCAGCACTCTCGACCCATGGTACGGGGACATTATCGTATATTTACAAACGTCTTCGTTTCGTCCCAACACATCGAAAGATGCTCGACGACGAATTCGTCACCAAGCTCAACCATATCGCATTTTGGGCGATACCCTGTACCGCCTCGACGTCGATTCTGTTCTTTGCCGATGCTTAACCCTTGAGGAGGCTGAGAGAGTCTTGAATGACTGCCACTCCGGCGCTTGTGGCGGCCATATGTCTGGATATGCTACCGCTCAGAAGATCCTCCGTGCTGGTTATTTCTGGCCTTCTATTTTCAAGGATTGCATCCTTGCTGTACGTGCATGTCACGAATGCCAGGTTTACCACCGGAAGATGCGTGCACCTGTTGCACCACTGCACCCTGTCGTAACCGTAGGTCCATTTGCAAAATGGGGCATCGATTATACGTCCTGTAACCCTCGTTCGGCCGGGGGGCATGGGTACATTATCGTTGCTGTGGACTATTTCACCAAGTGGGCCGAAGCAATGCCTACATTAAACGAAGACGGTTACACCGCGGCACAGTTTTTATTCAATCATATTATCACTCGTTTCGGAGTCCCTCAGGCTATTGTTACAGATCATGGAAAGCATTTCCGAAATCATATGATGACGGAGCTAACAACCCAACTAGGCTTGCGCCAAGATAGCTCAACACCGTACTATCCGCAATCTAACGGCCAAGTTGAAGCCGTGAACAAAGTCTTGATCACTATGCTTCAGCGCACCGTCAATACGCACAAGTCTAACTGGCACCTTATGCTTTTCCCAGCCTTGTGGGCCTACCGGACTTCTGTGAAGGATGCCATCGGTTTCACCCCTTTCCAGTTGGTTTATGGACTGGAGGCTACCCTTCCCGTCGAATGCGAGATTCCTTCATTAAAATTAGCTGTCGAGTTACTCCCCAACACCACTCCGGTGGAGGAACGACTTCTTTACCTAGAACAGTTAGACGAGACTCGTCGTTTGGCTTCTCTGGCTATCGAAGCACAGAAGAAGAGAGTCAAGGCTCACTTCGATCAGAATATTCACCCACGTTCCTTTGTTGAGGGAGATTTAGTACTGCTCTACGATCAAGCTAAGGATAAGCTGGGGGCAGGAAAACTCGAATCTATGTGGTTAGGTCCCTACATCGTGAAAAGAGTTTTACAAAAGGGCGCATATGAGTTGATTGATTATGAAGGAAATCCTCTGGACAAGCCCCACAACGGGCTGTATCTGAAGAAATATTATGCATAACTTCGCGCATTCACTTTGTATATACATGTGTTTTGTGTGTTGTGCATGTTTTCGTTTTGCCTTGGTGTGAAAGCGTGTTTGCCTCTTATTGTGTTTTCTTCTTCTTGTGCAGATGTCTAGTGCACCTTATGTTGGTTTCGCTGATGGCGCCTGCCGTAGTACTTGCAATTTGTCATCTGCGGCGTGGGTGATCTACGATCCTCACGGAGAATTGGTAGACCTTCAGGGTGTCTGCCTAGGTCGTACCACTAACAACGTTGCCGAATACAGCGCCGTAATTGAGTTACTTGCCGAAGCGGTTGACCTTGGCATCCGCGAACTAGTGGTGAACCTGGACTCCCAGCTAGTTGTCCATCAACTCAACGGGCGATATTCCGTCAGAGACCAGCGCATATTAAGGATGTACCTACGTGTAAGATTGTTAGAACGGAACTTTGATTACATTACTTATCAACACATTCCGAGACGATTAAATACGTTGACCGACGCATTGGCAAATCATGTGTTAGATAGACATTTGCGTAACAGATAAACATCATGCAAGAAGACATAGAAAGCATAATAGAGTAAAGCATATGTAAATAAATCATTTCAAGCATAGTTTGCATATAGGTGCTTTTAAGCTTGCATTAAAAAATATAAAATCCATGGGTCATGTGTCGTGCAAATTCATACATAAGATCACAATTGTATTGAATAAATGCATAACATAAACAAAACATCATCACATGTAACAATGATCCATCCAAAAACCGGTATGTATATATATATATATCGTGTGGCGCACTAAGGCGCTAAAAAATAAGTGTATATGTCCAAAAATCAGTATGACTGAGTCATGAGTCTCAAAATAACAGTAAAAATAAAGCCTAGGCGACTATTCGGCTGGATGATGCTCTCTGTAGTACACAGCTGCTCGTGCCACCCGCCTCAGAAGGCGGTGCACCCTGGGTTGCACCCCCACTGTATGGATCTGATGCTCTATGGGGACCTCCTCGACCCCCTGGTAGTCAGGCACCCCCTCCAGCAACCCCTCAAGGTTGCGAGCCACAGTCTCTGACGTATCAACCCCTGGAGGGGCTAAGGCCAGGACCCCAGCTCCTTGTCCTTCTCTCCGTGCCGTGGCAGCCAGGCCAATCGGTCTAGTAGGCCCCACATCTGCATACCATGACATTTGTTAAAGACATGTACATAAAAAATCCAAAAACATTAAAAAATTCAAAAGTCAAAGTGTTATACCTGCATCATCCCACTGTTCACCTGGGGGCAGTGCCAGATCAGGGTCATGGCGGAAATCCATGCCCGCATATGGCCAGTCCTCCACAAAGATCTCCTGCTGATCCAGCCAGTCTCGGAAAAATGCTCCCCAGCTATGTGGCCGGCCGCCACCTCCGTGTGGCATGATTCGAGCCCATCGTGAGGCCCTCGTCTCCCGAGGATCCCTAGGAGCATCCACGGCCATCGTCTGCAGCCGCATGGCTGGCACTCGCTCTAGAATAAGCGGGACTAAGATGGACCCGTAGCCGAACTGTTTCGTCTCCCTGCGACGACAGTTGCTCAGCTGCCTCTTCATGTTATTGGTCACTGCTGTGCACCAATCAAACACTGTAGGCTCAAGGCAATCGAGAGCTAACAAGAGATGAGTCTTTGAGGCCTCGTGGTTGGCCATACTACCCGCTGCCCGGGTCACCATGAACAGAATGGTGCGAAGCACTATGTTTCCCACTATGGGGATTGCTACTTTCCCACTTCGCGCTTTCTCAGCCTCCGGACATACCCGAGCCATCAGATCATCTAGCGTGCCGCCGCTAGGTCGCTGCCCCTCTATGATGGGCCTCGCACCTCGGCGTGACAGCCCGGTCAAAAAGAAGATATCCATGTGGTCAAATTCGATATCCTGGCCCCGGATAGTGAATTTCATATCCATCGGGTTCCATGCCCTGATCAGTAGCTCGAGAAGATCACGCTGAGCTCTTAGGCGAGGTGTGAGGAAAAATTTCATAAAACCGCAAGCCCGCATGGCATTGCAGCAATCTGCATTTGCCCAAGCAGCAACATCTTCGACATCGTGCACTCTTTCCTGCCATTGGAAAGCCATTACATCCTGCAGGAACCATGAAAAGAAATTAGAAGTGCTGCCTTTGGATTTTTTACGTTCAAATTAAAACCAAATAATTTTTCCGCGCCAACGCGGCTGTTTTAAAAACAGACGCGCTGGCCATGGCAGCTCTTTGTTAATTTTCGAGGTTAGCGCGGAAGAACACGGGTTTTCCGCGCTGACCCGAAGTTGGCCGCGTTTTGTCCTAATTCGGCCAGTGCGGACCCGCGTGGGATATCCGCGCTGACCGAGAGCGCATCCATGCACTAAGAATTCGCCCGATTGGGCAAATTCGACCGCTAAAATTCTACCAAAAATGACCAAAATGCAGGGCAAGAGAGCGAGGGCCTACCTGGAAGAAGCGGTTCGAGAAATGGTGTCCGTACGGGCTGGAAATCACTCCGTCAACTTTCTGGCTTCTCCACGTCCTTCGCATCCAGAAATGGTAAAATGGTAAAAATGAGTTTTCACCCTCTTCTATTTATAGCAAAAACTTATAAAATTGTCATATTTTTGGGTTTTTTGCCACCTTTTGCCATAAATTTAGCCCTAGTTTTGTCAAATACATGTTTTGATATGTTTTTTACTCATATCGAATGGATTTATGCGGGTAGTGCTCTTGTGCAGGTTAATATAAACGGTGGAAATCATCATGGTTCTGAAATCACTTAGCCCCCAACAATGTCGTCTTTGAGCTCTTTTCCGACATAAAACAAGAAAAGATGGCCGAGCCTCCTTTCAGCTCGTTAAAGGGAACGAGAGGCGGTCATTTTCAGCTTTTTTTCGACCGTATAACTTAAAAAGATTGCCGGGTGTTTGTCGTTTCGCACTCGTTATTGGTTCTAAAACGACGTGTTTTCGACCGCTTTTTTACTTTTTCGGGTCAAAAGCACTATTTACGAAAAGTACTCCTCGATCGTAATGGTTGGGCGGTTCTTTCGAGCATTGTTTTATACTTTTTCGGGCTCGAGAGACACAACTGTACGAAAAAGGACCCCCCTGGAGTCTTCTTTTCTGCTGTCTTTTCAGGCTCTCTAAACAAGAAAAGACGCCGAGTTTTTCCTTTGTCAGGCTCGTTAAACACTTGATGACATCGGACATTGTCAAAATGACACTCTTCAAGCATATGCTATCCCCGTCAAGCTTGTCATCCAAAAATAACCGGGGTACCTGCCAGAAATGGTGGGGAAAATGGAACAGTAATCATAGTCGTGTCGGCAGTATGTCGCTCTTGAACATGGCACTCTTCTGCTTCGTGTCTGGGTGGGATCATCTCATCTTGTTTTTCACTGGCCTCCGTGGGTTTGGGTTATCCTATTCGACCTCTCATCTGCCCATTGCCATCATCACTATATCCTTTGCTCATTTGATGTCAAATACTGCCAAACCCGCTACAGTGCCGCCGATATGTTCAAGAGAAGTTGACCTCTGCAATAATACAACCTCATCTGTTATCTCACACAAATCATTTTTTCCTCTGTCTCGCGTCGATGATGTGGGAATCATTATGGCCCACCTTCGATCAAGGTCCCTTCCTGTCGACTTCAGCTCATTATCCGGGAAGGTGACTTAGAGACTCCCTTCAGGTGCCTTAGAGCCTGCATGCCTCAATGGCAGGTTCTTCGTGTTCGACGAGAGGTTTTCATCATTGGCCTCCGATCGAATGATTCCGTGGATGTTCGACAACAGCTCATTGATTCACATGCCGCGGATTGTACCTATAGTACCTTGAGGGCCATTGTCATTATTGGTGGTCCCTCTCGCGTCTGTTAACGGTTTTCATCATTGACTGGTAATCAGACGATGTTCATGCATGTTCGACTTCGACTCATATATTCACATGTTTGAACTTGTACTTTGTTCGGATCGGGACGGAGCGCAAGACCCTGGATCCGTGTCTGTTGTGGGCCAGGTTGCGATTTTGTGGATGATCATTACATGACTCATTGATGGATGGCTGCGCCCATACCTGAGTCTTCATGGATGGCTGCGACCATACCTTGTCATTATTATGGTCTCTTTAGCTGGGTGGCTGCGTCCATTCCACAGACCTTTCCGCATGTCTTTTGGATGGCTGCGCCCATGCCTAGACTGCATGTACTTGATTGTCAGAGATATTTCGGTCCTTCCTGGTGGTGTTCCAGTTCGGCATGTGTTGTAAAGCATTTCACCCCTCCCACTCTCTCGGTCTTCATGCTTTAGGGGGCATCTGTTACACAATAATTTGTCACTGCCTTCCTGTCAGTCACCCTGCTGTGTCAATCACTAAGCTTCATGTCTTCTGAACTAGCCCAGAAACCCATTTTTCTAAAGTTTTATGCATCAGCGCGTCTGTTTGAAAAATATCCGCGATTACTGGCGCTCCATAGTGTATTCAATGCGCTGACAGCTCGGAAGGACACCACTTTTCCGCGCTGGTCGCCAGCGCGTCTTTCCCGTGTTCTTCCGCGCTGACATGACTGTCCCAGTTATGTAGACGCGGTGACATCGCGTCAGTTTCCTCATTATCCGCGCTGATCCAGTTTGGGCGAATTTGTTCAAACAACCAGCCTTCCAGATAACTCCAGGCTTGGTTGTTAGCTTTGTGAATGTCGACTCCCTTCTATGGCATGACTGTTCGACCCTTTGCAACCGTTTCTCTCAAAGATAAGCTCATCCTTCCACCTTTTTAGGAGACTCCTTCTCCTATATAAACTTCCACCATTACCATGAGCAGCTAGTTAGACTTAGCTTGGAATAGCTTGGATTGTACAGAGCTTGTAGTGCTCAGATTGCTGCTATAGGTGTGGTGTGCTAGGTGTGGAAGTGATTGATTGCTTAGGGAAGGTTGTTTTGTGCTATTTGTGTGAGAGAGAGAGTTGTTTGTCTTGGGAGAATCATCCTCAAAGGTGAATGCTTGAGATACATGCTGACTGGCCCCTCTTGAGAAGGTTACCGACGTCAGAACATTTGGTTGTACTCTTCTCTATTCTGATTAATAATAGATGACTGCTATTATTGTTCCATTCTCATTTGTCTACGCAATGGTTAAATGTGAATTACATCTTTTCTGACTGATGTATGGTTACTTTTACTAGATTTCACGCTTGTGTTTGTTTCCCCTTCGTGTGTGCAGGTATCTATTCGCTGAGATCGCGGAGGATTGTGACCAGCCGAAGTGGAGGAGCGAAGGCAACATCTCTTCGTCAAACGACAGCGCAGGAATCCAAGTAGGTGCTTCTTACCTCTTGTTTAATTGTAATTAGGAACATGCGTAGCAGCATTGTGTGATTGTTGCTAGACCCCTGCTGGGATAGTAGGGATCGCCTCTATCCGTAGAGGGGATTTACCTCTCCAACAACGCGGCTACGCAGGTGCTTGTCTCGTGTGTCTAGAACCTGTTCAGGTTGAAGCCAGATTGATCCTTCTTCATCCAATTCAGGTAGACTGGTTTGAATTCGGCAATTGTTCCCAATCACTTTCTTGAGGCACGATACATGGAAAACTGGGTGGATTTTTGCTGTAGGTGGCAAAGCCAGCTTGTAAGCCACTTCTCCAATGCGCTGAAGTACTTGATATGGTCCGTAGAATTTTGGAGAGAGATTTTGACAGCCCTTGTCTTTGAGTGATGTTTGCTTATATGGTTGCAGCTTCAAAAAGACCTAATCCCCTTCTTGAAATTGGCGCTCTGAGCGATGTTGGTCAGCCTGTTGCTTCATACGGTTCTGAGCTTGATGAAGATTCTCGCGCAAGTGGGCCAGCATGGTTGCACGGTGTTGTAAGAGTTGATCCACTGCTTGTACTTTGGAGCACCCCGTGAGATAAGAAGTAGGGGACGGCAGAAGTTTTCCATAGACTGCTTCATAGGGAGTCATTTTGGTGGTGGCATGATAGTTGGTGTTATACCACCATTCCGCCAGAGGTAACCACTGTGCCCAAAGGTGTTGTTTTTCTGAAGTGAAACACCTAAGGTAGGTTTCTAGGCATTTGTTGACGGCTTCGGTTTGACCATCTGTTTGCGGATGATATGAAGTGCTGAGTTTGAGTTGAGTGCCTTGTATTCTGAAGAGCTCCTGCCAAAAATTACTGGTGAAGATTGGGTCGCGGTCGGACACAATCGAAGTGGGCATGCCATGCAATTTGAAGATTTGATCCATGAAAGTTTGAGCAACCAAAGTAGGTGTGAATGGTTGGGGTAGAGCGCAGAAATGAGCATACTTCGATAGTCGGTCCACGACCACCATGATGACTGATTTGTTCCCAGACTTTGGAAGACCTGTAATGAAATCCATGGAGACCTCCATCCAAATTGACGCCGGAATGGGCAATGGTTGTAATGTGCCTGGTGTGTTGACGGTTTCCCCCTTGTGGCGTTGACAGACGTCACATTCTGCTACAAAAGTAAGGATGTCCTGTTTCATGCCGGTCCAAAAAAATGATCTTCTGGTGCGAGCGTATGTCTTCTGAAAGCCCGAATGTCCTGCAATGGGAGAGGAGTGCAATTCTGCCAAAATGCGACTTTTGAGGGTGGATGTTGGTGATATGATGACTCTGTCCTTGTAGCGAAGAATATCATTCTGCCACGAGTAGCCCTTGCTGGAATTAGGATCTGCCTGTAATTGAGAAATGAGTTGGGAGAGCTCAGGATGTGAAAACCATTCCCCGCGAGCCTCTTCAATCCAGTCTGGAATGGGGAGGGATATTGCGAGTAGAGTACTTTCCTCCTCAAATTGGCGTGACAATGCATCTGCTACCCTGTTGTCTTTCCCTTTCTTGTAAATGATCTCATAATCACAACCCAGCATTTTGGCTAACCATTTATTTTGTTGGGGGGAAGATAGGCGTTGCTCCAAAAAATATTTAAGACTGTGATGATCTGTGCGGATTTGGAAACGTCGCCCCAACAAGTAGGGTCGCCAGGTCTCAACTGCATGTAAGATGGCCATCATTTCCTTCTCATAGGTAGATTGGCCCAAGTTCTTCCCACTTAGTTGTTGGCTGGTGAAGGCCAATGGTCGCCCTTCCTGCATTAAGACTGCTCCAATACCTGTTCCCGAAGCATCAGATTCAATGACAAATGTTTTGGTGAAGTCCGGTAGGGCTAAGACCGGAGTGGAACACATGGCTGTTTTGAGAGCGGTAAATGCCTGTTGTGCTGCTTCGTTCCAGACGAAGGAATTTTTCTTGAGAAGTTGCGTCAGGGGCTTCGCTATGTAGCCATAGTTGCGGACAAATTTACGATAATAGCCTGTGAGACCCAAAAATCCTCTCAAGCTTTTCAAGGTCTTAGGTTGAGGCCATTCTTGCATTGCCTGGATCTTTTTGGGATCAACCTTGACACCTTCACGGCCCACAATGTGGCCTAAATACTCAACTTCTTCCATGCCAAACGCACACTTAGACATTTTGACAAATAGTTTATGCTTGTTGAGCAGTTGCAAGAGGATATCTACATGCTTAAGATGTGCCGCCCAAGTGCCACTATAGATGAGGATGTCATCGAAGAAGACCAAGACAAATTTTCTGAGATATGGTCGGAGGAGGTGATTCATAAGGCTCTGAAAAGTAGAGGGGGCATTACAGAGGCCAAATGGCATGACCAAGAACTCATAATGGCCTTCATGAGTTCTGAAAGCTGTCTTGGGAATGTCAACTTCCTTCATGCGAATTTGGTGGTAACCTGAGCGAAGATCCAATTTAGTGAAGAATTGAGCCCCATTGAGTTCATCCAGCAAATCGTCAACCACTGGGATGGGAAATTTATCTTTGACTGTTAACTTATTGAGGGCCCTGAAGTCTGGACACATCCACCACTCCCCATCTTTCTTGAGGACCATGACGACTGGAGATGAGTAAGGACTAATACTAGGACGAATGACACCTGCTTCCAACAATTCCTTGATGACTTTTTCTATTTCATTCTTTTGGGTGAACGGATGTCTGTATGGCCGCACATTTGGGGGTTGGGCCCCTGGGACCAATGTGATGCTATGATCATGTTCTCCTCGCGAGGGTGGAAGTTCATGAGGTTTGTCAAAGACCGTCCGATGTTTATTCAAAATATGTTGCATCTCAGGATGAATTGGCGAAGACATGGTATCTACTACCTGGATGGCATTAAATTGAGCTACTACTCCATGATGGCCCTTTTTTAACAATTTTTCCATACGATGCGAGCTTATGATAGAAGGGGCTCCCGCTTGTAGCCCACGGAGGGTATGTGTGTAGTCGTTCTGCTTAAAACTCATATATAACTCCTGGAAATCCATTGTGATTGGCCCAAGAGTGCGGAGCCATTCCGCACCTAGGACAATGTCGCAACCCCCCATGTGTATTGCAAACATGTGGGTTTTCAAGTGATAATCCCCCATTTGAATTTTGACATTTTCACAACGACCTTCACATTTCATTGTGCCTCCATCTGCAATCTGGACTTGGAAATTAGAAACTGCTCGGACATAACAATGTGCTGTTTCCGCGATCTTTTGGTGGATGAAATTATGGGTACTTCCACTATCAATCAAAACTATTACTGGCCGATGTTTAAGAAAACCCCTGATTTTGAGCGTTTGAGGTGAAGAAATTCCTGCCAATGCATGTAGCGAAATCATTGGTTCATCAGATACCATCTCCTGTTGGTTATCTTCTTCGGTCGCCTCTGGTTCCTCAAGTGGTGGATCTTCCTCGGTGGAGCTGTAGTCAGTGGCATCTATTTGAAAAAACTTGTGCTCTTTGCATTTATGACCCGGGGAATATTTTTCATCACAGTAGTAACATAGTCCTTGCTTCCTTCTTTCGGCCATTTCTGCAGGTGACACCTTTTGAACCTTAAGTGTTTGGGTCATATTGGGAGCCTGTGAGGGACGACCTTTAGCGGGAAAGTTGGGGCGGCTGGATTGAGCTGCTAATGCCCTTTCCACCTTACGGGCTACCTAGCAAGCCTCGTTCCATGTGGGGGGGTGGTGGAGTAGAACCTGAGCTTTGATGGCTTCTTTAAGACCGCTGATAAAGCATTCCATGTAGAATTCATCTGTGAGACCCTTAGTGCGGAAGGCTAAGGCTTCAAAAGCAGTAATATATTCATCCACTGTACCCGTCTGTCGGAGCTTAGTGAGACGCCCCAAAAAAGAGTCTTCCTGTTCAAAGCGATTTCGAAGAGCTTTGGTAAATTGGCCCCAACTCTTAAATTTCCCATTGCAACGTTGATACCATTCCTTCCATTGCCATCGTTCACTGTCCAAGTACATGGTGCCCACCATAAGCTTAGTCCCCTCATCTGTGATATGATTCAATTGAAAATACTGCTCCATTTGTGCTAGCCATGCGGACGTGTGAGAACCGTCAAATTTATGCATATCCAACTTGGGATGTCTCTGATTGGGTGGTGGATGGGTGTGCCAAACGTGAGGAGAGTGGCTAGACTCCCCCTCATGGTATTCATGACCCTTATACTCCTCCTCGTGGGCTGGCTCCTTGCCCTTGTCATGTAGTAGGCATTCTAATCCTTTAAGATGTTTTTCGATCCTTTCCACCGTAGAGTGGAGGGAGTGCACCTCTTCTTCTATTTTTTCTACCCTTTCATTGGCCATTGCTTGAGCGCGAGTTTCTACCATACACCCGTCTAACTAAATTTGGGACCGCTGTTTTTTTTTTTTTTTTTGCTAAGAATTGAATGGTACCACCTTGCTCAGCTCGTCATCCTGATTCTGATGGGCTAGGTCACCAATAAGCGCCCTGGAAGATCTCAGACTTTTTTTTTTGGGAAAACTCCTAACGGAGTTTTACTCCTTTCTGATCAATACTGCAGTTGCCAAATCCTCAAAATCTCAATGCCACCAAAAGTCCTGCGAAAATTATATCCAGGTACAGAAACCCTTTTCCACTACTCCGATCTGGCGAATCTGGGAGATCTGAATGGTGGAACAACTGCTGCTGCTGATTTGGAATGTCCGATCTAGTGGATCTGAGAGATCTGAATGGTGGAACAACTGCTGCTGCGGATCTGGAATGTCCGATCTGGTGGATCTGAGAGATCTGAATGGTGGAACAACTGCTGCCGCTGATCTGGAATAGATGATGTGTGATCCCTCGAGAGAAAGGGAACTATGGTCTTGGGGAGTGTCAGGTGCTACAGATCGCAATATACATAAGGGTCTGACAGTAGTACTCGGCCCAATGTTTCAGGGCTCTAACTAAGGAGGATCGACCGTACCCTTAGCCGTACAACCCGACTACCCTATCGTACGGGCGAGTAATCTCTCCGAGTGCTGTTCTCGGTGTACTGTAGCCACAAGACGGCCGAAGTTTTATCTATGGCGAGGTTTCAGGGGAGCTAGGGGGCTTCTTATATACCTAGAGGGTACGTGGAAGACAGTCCGTGCGCGGTTCTGTCTAATGCGCTACTACTCAAAGGGGTACCCACAGGGGTTACAAGGGAGTCCAACAGACGTGACCACCTCTTGTATTTCCTGCGTGCATGCCTCCCCAAATCCGCAGGTTTATGCGCTTAACGACAGATCCTGTGGTTTAAATACGCCGGAACACGTCTCTAGCCTAAAAACGTTTTGCTAAAATTTGGAGATCCCACCGAGCCCTGGAAAGTGCTCTGATACCACTTGTTATGCTCTTAACCTGCAAAGCGATACCCAAATAGAGATTTTGCGAAGAAAAGATACCGAGAACACAAAATATGCGAAGAAAATATACCCAGAGCACAGAATAGCAATGCTTTTATTATCCAGAGAGAAATGTTCACAAGCCTCTTCGAGGGGGCAACCTCCAATAGAGCAGAGCTTGATTACAAAACAAGACACAATACTCCTCGCAGGGAGTCTCTATCCTTTATATATGACTCATACATGCAATACCACGAGCCAATATCGTGGATTTTATTAATACCATCTATCTAATACTACCGCCCATTTACCATCTAACTAATACTTCCGCCCATTTGCAACTAACTGTGGTCCCGTCATTAATTGCGGGTTAACCACTTACAATTATTAATATGGGCTTTATTGACTCTTGACTATGACGTGATCCCATGACATAAATAAGGGGGTTAGGGTGGGACCCTAACAAGCACCATGGACAACAAGAGCCACACATAGTAGAAGGTGTTGCTGATCCTGTGCCTCGTGACAATTTGCGAGGAACTCACCGCAGAGATAGCGCGCCCAATTAAACTGAACTCCTTTTGTGCATTGGGACGCTAGAGCGACGACGGGTGCCGACACTTCATTTGCGCGACAATTTCGTATAACATTTCATGCCAAAATCTACGTGGCCACCTTGACCACAGGATCACAGATACTCGAGATGGAATAACCTCGCAACTTCTTCATGAGCTTGAATTTCTCCTTCATGGTATCCATGAGGGTATGCTCGCCACCTTTTCCGCCAAACATCATGGCTTAATTTTCCCCTGTATATGGCAGCTGTGTGATCCTATGGATCAACATGTCAGTGATGGGTATCGGCTCCTCTAGCCACAGACACCCATCGTGCGCCAAGAATAGCAGCTGCATGATTGCCAATAATGTAATGGGTGTGTGATTGTAGTGCGGTACCCATAGCAGGTTGAGAAAACCTGCCTTGTCTACACCCTTGAGCCACTTTTGTGGTTCCAATGCAGTCATCCTAGTGGTTGTATGAACAACATGGTGCATTAGCTGGTCTGTCGCCAAGTGAGGGAACTTCTCAATGTCATCTAAGTCCCAGTCTTCCAATTTCAACAGTGGAACTCGCCCCAAGCGTGGTCCTTCAAAGACAATCTTGTTTGGAAGCAGAGGTATGTGCAAGGCGACCTTTCTTTCGTTAATGTCCTTCGACACCTTGTTCTTTCCCTTATGCAGAGGGACGTATTCGAGCAACTTAGTAATAGGGTCAGAACCCTCGACTTCAACATCCTCCACTTCCACCCCCATATCCTCATCATCTATCGGGATGTCCTCAATCTCTTCCTCCTCTGGTTCCAAGTTAATAGTTTTTCCCTTTTCCTGTGTGGTGGGCTTGTCGTTCTGTGGGTTCTCTTCTAGGCGATGCGTGCACCGATGTCACAGCCTGCTGACCTTTCTTATCCTTTGCACTCTCCTTGGCCGGGTAGGCTTTGGTCTAGGAATTCGTGGTGATTTGGGGACTTTAGCTAGTACCTCTGCAACCTTCGGAGGAGCTCCCTATGCCTCCATAACAACTTCTAGCATAGCCCCCTCGGCTGTCATTGCTTCGGTTTCCATAGCTTCTGATCTTAGGATAATGCCACGGATGATGTTGTGGTCAGATTCTAGAAATTAATCAAACACTGGCTAGTTAAGCAATTCTTCGAAGAATGTGCAATTCATGCATGTCTGAGAGCTCACCAACTCAATGCTCAAAATTCGAAGTGTTTTTCGTTGGGTAGCCACATGTAATTTATAAGCCATTTTGAATTCAAATTTGACTGTTCCCCCCAAATTCGGTTCATTAATGCCAGATTGGCAATAGATTTTCAAGGATCATACCAATAAATTTCGTCTTAAATGTCGCCCTCCACTCCATTTGGCCACGTTATCATCGTCAAATCATGAACATTAAGTTTAACGGTCACTTTCTAGCTGACCTGCGTGGTTTTTCCCTGGGTAGCGCAACTCTCTCCGTGCTGTTGCGAACCCTGTGACATTTCCTCATTTCGCGCAATCCCCTGATCACGCAGTTTCCAAACCTGAGCAGTGTATTTATAGTCCCGCGCCTCCTTTTAGCTGCCTGGAGCGTTAAGACTATGCTACCTTCATGTAGTCACCTCGCTTGATCACTGGTCTATGGCTTCAATCGACTTCCATTCACCTTTCCTAGGAAGTGATCTCCATTCAATTTAACCAACTGAACTATTCCACCATTGGTAATCTCCTTAATGACATAGGGCCCTAGCCAGTGCATATAAAACTTCCTGTCATATAAAAAAACTAGATCATTTACCTTAAAGGTGCACAGTTTAATGTGCTGATCATGCCATGCTTTTTTTGTTCATTCTGCACCTGTTGGTGAAATCCAGCCAAAAACCTTTCTTCCTCAAGCTCAGCAAGCTGCGTGAGCCTCCCTTCTCGGGCTCCGTGATCTGTCATACTCATGAATTCTGCTATGCACAGACTAGGCGCAATGTATTCCATTGGCATCACTAGTTCAACACCATATACAAGCCTAAAGGGTGTCTGTCTAGTCAACGTTTTGCATGTCGTTCGATAAGCCCATAGTACTGCGCGTATGCGCAGGTCCCAATAATTTCACTCAGCATTGCAAAACTTGGTTAGCACGTTCTCCAGTACCTTATTGAATGGTTCCATCGTCCCATTAGCCTATGGTTGATACTTGAAATTTCGCTGTTAGCGCGCTGATCGTTTCGTTCAAAAAGTGTGTACCACGATCACTCATCAAAATCTTTGGACACCCAAATTGCGTTAGTACATACTCAAAGATAAACTTCAGAATGGTCGTGCATGTTCAGTCCTTCACAGGCTATGCCTCTGCCCATCGAGTCAAATACTCAGTCACGGTGATAATGTACCACACACCTGTCTTCTTTCCTTGAGGCTGAATGGGTCCCACAAAATCTATTGCCTATTTCTCGAAAGGTTGTAACGTCATCTGTAGGTTCATAGGAAAATCATCTCTTTGTGATGGCTTGCCAGTCCTTTGACACACGTCGAACGCCCTATAGTAGGCTTTTGAATCCTTATGGAGGGTTGGCCACCACAAACCTACGCGTATAATTTTTTGTGCGGTCGCCCTTCCTGCGTAATTCCCTCTCTCCAAACCCCCATGAGTATCCGCGAGTATATTGATTCTTTCAAACTCTGGTACATATTGTCACAATACTTCATCAGACCCCATTTTGTATAGATGTCCAACAATGACAAAAAAGTCTGTCGTGCACACCACTAACTCCTTTTTCTACTGGGTGGTGTAGCCTTTCGGGGCAGTTCTTGTCGTTAGGAAGTGTATGATGTCTTCAAAGTGACCATCCACGATGCACATTGCAAATAGCTACATGTCAGGCAATCCCTCCTCCAAATTAGTGGAAGCTTCTCCCGTTTTGATGAACGAAAAATGATTTGGTCCTGCGTTCAATTGTCTAGGCTTCACAATAACTTCAAAATCATACTCCTAGAACAATAACAACTACCTGCAGATTCTCCCCCCCAATACAGGCTTATTGACCAGGTATTTCAACACAGGATGATCCGTATACATCTTAAAATTTCCACCCAACAAATAATGTCTAAACTTCTGGAGGATGTATACCATGGCTAGTCCTTCGCTTTCGATGGTGGAATAGTTCTTCTCAGCCTTGGATAACTTCTTGCTTGTGAATTCTATAGGATGGTCCAATTCTCCTTCGCCAACCTGTGTCAGTACTGCTCCCAGTGCTATACATGACGCGTCTACATGTACATGAAACTACTTCTCCCAATCCGAGAAGACTAAAATCGGCTTGGTGACCATTTTTCCTTTCAGCACATCCAAGATTTTCTGACAATCCTCGTTCCAACAAAATGTGACATCCTTTTTCAACAACTTCTCCATAGGTGCGGTGATCTAGGCATAGCCCTTGATAAACTTCCTATAGTACCTAGTATGTCCCAATGTTGCACACAGTGGTTTCACACTCCTTGGTGCCTCCAGGTTAATTATTAGTGCGATGTTCGTGGGGTCTACCATCAATCCTTGTCTGCATACCACATGACCAAACAAAATCCCAAAAGGGACACAAAACAAAAATTTCTTCAGATTGAGCGCAATATGGTACCTTCAACAAGTATCTAGCATTAAGCACAAACTTTCCACATGGAGTTTTACCAACCCAAACACAGTCCAATCATTGAAGTACACCTCCAAAAACTTATGAATGAAGTCTTTGAATGCAGCAATGACTACGCGCGAAAAAATCGCAGGTGCATTCTTTAATCCGAAAGGCATTACGGTGTACTGAAAACATCCCCATTCAGTCACAAAGGTCGTCTTGCTTCTATCTTCAGGTGCAATTTTGATCCTATGGTACCCAGAGAACCCATCAGCGAAGGAGTATGCTTCTTGGCCACCTACATTATCCAATACCTCATCAGTGAATGGAGTCGGGAAAGGCTCATGCACGCAAGCGTCATTCAACTTCCTGAGATCTATGCATATCATTATTTCATCCTTCTACTTCTTTTTGTGTACCACTATTAGGCTCACCCAATTAGATTCCTCTATGGGCTCAATGGTTCCTGCCGCGAGCATCTTATCTAACTCTAAGCGGACCTTCTCCTTATACTTCGGATTGAGACAGTAAGGTCTTTGCTTAACCGACTTTGCATCGGGTTTATGTGATCTTCATAATGGCCAAGTCTCCTATTATCACCTTTAAATCAAACTTTGTAGGGAACAAATCCTGGTATTCACGGAGCAATTTGGCAACCTTATGTACCAATGTGTCATCCAAGTAATCTCCAATCTTTGCGAATTTGGGCTCCACTTTTGTGCCAATATTTATCTGTTTAGTTTTCAGTGACATGGTTATATCAGGATTCTCTATTTGCAGTCCCTCGACCTCGTGGTGACCCTTGGTTTCAGGGATATTAATCTTCTGGGGGTCGTTGTCTTATTCTTCAATAGTCACGTTATAACATCCCAGTGCGTGGCTCAGCTGAGTAGTCTATTCGGGTTGAATAAGATACAAAGGATCCCATGGTATCCTAAAGATCGTTGCTTTAACTTCTTGTAGCGCTTCATCAATACAGTCAAACCCGTCTTTGAAGTTGAATGTAATTATGAACCTTTCACACAAAATATCCCATTCTTCTATGCCATGGCGGAACTTTGTCTCCAAGTACCAGTTCATCGTGATGACATCCAGGGTGTGACAGAACAAGTGCACCCATTTAGGTTGGGGCTCCACTCCATAGGCCTTAGCTCATTTGGCCAAGTGTTCACGTGGATCATCCTTCCCATCATACTTGTTCGTCACTCGTACCTTCAGCTTCCCAAAGTGTGTTCTCATCATCCTCCTATACTCACGCCAATCATCAAAACTATCCTTGTGCGTACCCCACCATCTTGCAGGCGTAGCGTGCAATGCCTAGTCCAAAGTCTGGAAGCACTCCTTCTCTGGTGCTTCCCTCTCAAATGCATCCAAAAAAAATCCACATCATTCAAGCCATCATAAGTGGGTAGATTTCTTACCTCTGACGACACACAGAGCAATGACTGGGTCATCATGTTACAAATCAGCGTAGTTACTTCATGTAGCCGACTCTACTAGTGATCTAATTCTTCGTCTGAGTCTGAGGTGCAGGAACTCTCATGATCCCATGTAATTAGTCCATCCACTGTCATATTCACCCAATCTTGGTCTTGCATTGTTATCTTATGTATGCATTCCAAATCGTCATCGCTTTTGTATTTGCAGACTGCTTTAGTATAGCGCGATCCTTCTGCAGGATCTAGGGGTACTATTACACAAAGCGATTTATTTTCAAATATCATATTTTGCTTCTTTAGTTTGATTACCCCATTCATGTTAGTAGCCCAATTAATGCCAAGGAGCATAGGGTGGGGGTTTTTTTCATTCACAATTTCTATTACTTCAAAATCAGCTAGTGCACCCGCACCTTCAATATCTACAGTTACTCCCTGCAACCGTCCCATGGGTATGATCTTCTACTAATTTTACATCCTTAACTGAATCTGAGATCACTGTAGCGCGGGTCTCCCCATCCACTCCCAAGTCTACTTTGGCAAAACGTTCGCGTTTGACCCCAAATCCAGAATAACTTGATCAATTTCATAATATCCTATCTACCTGGTGAGTCTCATCTCCTTTCCTTATGCTTGCCAATCTTCCATAACACATGCGGTTCACCCAGAGTGTTTTCGGCGCATCTATTATAAGTTCCTCTAACCCCTTCACAACCTTGCTATCGCGCAACAACTTCATGCAGGTCTCTAGAAAGGTCATAAGCATAGAAGGGTCCATTTCCTGAACAAGTTTATCACGTCTCCCTGGGGTATAGGCCTTGACGAAGCTCTTATTTTCTTCCATGAACGTTTTGCGTGCACGCTCCAAATCAAATTCAACCTCCTTCTCTAGAGCTTTGCAAACCCACGTGTTGTCTTCAGGTTGTTTCCCCTTATTGTTGCTCGTTGCAATTCCACTTCGGAGCACTATATTCACATTTGGATCTTCTTCATGAGGCTCAACCCTCATCATCTGCCGGTTCTGAGTTGGTTGCGAAGGTAGCATCCCTTTGTCGCATATCCTTGCTATTAGTGTAGGACAGTCTTCAGTCTCATGATCAAACTTAGTATAATATTTTCACAATGGACATGTTGGGTTAGTGCATTCGTAGGCATAGTGTCTTGGTCCTCCACAATTGTAACGTATCAGATGTCCCTGACCTCTACCAGGTCCTCCTTTGCCTCGGCTTTGTCCACACCTCTGAAATCCTATTTGCACCATCCCAGCACCCTGGTCATGAGGCCTCATTTCTGCCTGAACTCTATACATGGGTTTTCTATCCATCATCAATTCATAACTTCGGCAATTGCGCTCATCATGCCCTACCAACTTACAGAAGTTGCAGAACAGTTGTTGCGGTGTTTGTAAAAACTTCTAAATCAAATGACAATTATCATTCGTATGTTTCCCTGCTACCTGACATATAGTGCACCACAATGCAGGCCCTGCGCTCGACCCTGCTTGGACTTCTGGCCTCAAAGGCATCGATCCTCCTCCTATAATATAGTTCGCAAAGACTAGGCAGTGGTCTTTGTCATGCCCCTGACCTTTACATTTCAGGCACCATATCTCTTCACGTGCCTCTGGCCGAATTGTTCTATCCTGCTTCAGACTTTTCATTTTGAGGCAAAGATTTTGCAACTACGCATGGATCTGCTGAACCCCCAGACTTGGATTTTGCATTAGTGTTTCATGTAGTCTTATTGCAATCTCCAAGGCCTCTTCCTGATTCATAATCTTCTATTGTCACAACGCAACCCTTAGGTGAGGCAGGAGCGAAGCCATGAACCATTTGCAGTGTTTCCCATTCAGTAAATTCATGTTAGCTTCACAGATTGTACACTTTAACTTTTGATCCAACTCCTAAGGTGTCTCACCGGGTTTCATCAGGATTTCCTTAAACCCCACAATCGACTGCGCCTTGGATTTAGGCCTACTGAACTCTTTATTCAGTGTGGTCTGGATCTCTTCCAACGCAACGTTTGGGTTATCATTAGAGTACTTGATGTACCAAGTTAGTGCGTGATCCTGCAAAGCACTAGCCAATGTCACCTTCTTCATGTGATCATCTGTGACACCTTGAGCTTCCCATACATCTTTTACGACGAACTAGAACTGGTCTGGGTCATCATTTCCCAAGCCCTTAAACAATGGCAGCTTCACTGAATTTGTCATGTTGAACTATGGTGGAGGTGTTGGTGGTGTGGGAAAAGTCGCAGGTGACGGTGGTGAAGGTGGAGGTGGTGTAAGTGGAGGTGGTAGTTGTGGGAACCCTTGTTTTATCAACTGAAATGCACTTCACGGAGAAGCCTGCGCTACTACCTCGTTGTCACTTAAAGGAGGTGAAATTAGTGGGCTATATTCAAGACCCTTTCTTCCTTCGTTGTTGTAAGTCTTTCCATTTCGCATAACTCCGAACATCAATGTAGCTGCATAAACCTCTTTTTGCACAATAACATCTTAATCCAAGTATTTAAAGACTTTAAGTACTTACCTCGTGTACCTTTGGAAAATATTCGCTTCGCCTCGCTGTAACTGACTGAGGTATCGACCGCGAATTCACTCACAAACCCTCTTATGATATGATTGAGCCAATGATCGACAGTGCGAGCAATCTTATTCTCAGAGGCTTCCAGTCTCTGTACTAACTTCGAGGTCCAGACAATAGGACTGTCAAGCCTTTACCTTCCTTGGATATCTGCTAGCTTCACGATCCACTCATATAACTCAACTGGAAAGGAATAGAAAAAGATCTTGTGGATTTATGTATATAGGTACCTGTCTAGCCACTGTTCCTTCGTCAGCCGCGGATTTTTGTTCTCCTACACCATGAATTCATGGATCATCCTATCCAACCAGCCTTCGATCTCTTTCTTAGTTGGATTCTAGTGATACGACATCACACATATCTCATGTTGATTCCCCCTCCCTGCAACGGAACCATTTTTTGGCTTTATGGGCCCTAACTCTGGTTCAATATTAGTTAGCCAAAAAAATCCCTACACTACTGGCCCTTTCGGCATCAGCCTGTTGAGCGCGGACCGAAGTCTCACCCGAAGTAGTATAGGGGGATGCTGGAATGAAGTTTCCACACCCTGAGATGGTCGTGATGTCAATTTATACACCTTGGTCCTACCTTCGCGCATGTCGCTAATTGTTAGGGCTTTTTGATCTACCGTCTATCCTGCCCTTTAGTACCTTCACAAAGGTGTACGATTGACCTTCGCGCAGCCCTAACTAGTGGTTTAGGTACTTTCGCACTCCTATGAGAATGTATTGTATAGGTTCCCAAGTTATCTCAGGTGTTTTACTTATTCTACCAATCAATTACATTTATCATTGTGTAAATTGATATTCTTACTTGCATTCAATTAACCGATATAATAACATACATTCGTGCATCAAATAAACATTGTAATATAAACCCAGATTCTAACGCAATATAATCAGATGAATTAAGAAAAACTAAATACACAGTAACTGCAGAATACTTCTCTTTATTGATATCTCCAGTTTAATACAGGCTCTATCCACCCTGTGCACACAACTGCAGGGGTTCGCGCATTTAGCTGCGGACTTCTACCCTAGGCCTCTGTGCACTCAGTTGCAGAATCTCTACCTATGCTAAGACCCAAAAACACTTAGAATTCTCCATGATAGATCACTTTGTAGAAACCATCTCAACTCTACTTTGCTACTACTACTTAGAGCATACTTAATTAACTCCTTTTTATACAATTCCATGGTCCGTAGACCATGGGTAGATATGTACAACCGACTTGACACTTTACAAAATAAGGGTGGATAACCCTTTATGACTCTTTACACCTTCGCGCTCTACGACCACAAACTGCGGAGACTTTACAACTTTATTACAAAATTGTCCCAAAACATGGAATTTTATCCCCAACACTTCTCTTGGGGGAACCCATCCCAACACAGGCACTTGAGGATCTGATGTAATTCCTGACATCTTGTTGAATATTTGGCCAATATAAATACTTTTGTAGTACTGCCACCATTTTCTAGACCCCGAAATTCCTAGCGGCCTCACTGTAGTGTGCTTACCAAATCATATTGGCGCACTATCTTGAAGGAACACAAAGGTGTCCCAGGTGGCATAAGAGGGCATCCTGGAGGTGAAAATATGGAACTTTCTGACCCTCCAAGAGTGTCTGGTATGTGTGGTCGAATTCTAGGTCACTTTTGTAGAGAAGTGTTCAATCAAAAGTCTCATGCCCACAAGAGTTGAGCACGGTGGTTAACGCCATGATTAGTGGTCAGCTTAGGTAGTCTACAACATTATTGGTGCTGCCCTTCTTATACTTGATATTCAAATGGAACTGTTGCAGGTATGTGGACCACTTCTGATGGCAATCATTCTGAAACTTCCCTTGCGTTTGTATGAACTGCAGGGATCGGTGGTCTGTGTGGATGAAGGTTTCCTTCCCCAAAATGTAATACTTCCATTGTTGACAGTCCTGCATAATGGAATACATCTCTTTGACATAAGTGGGATACTTCCAGACCATGTCTGAAAGTGTCTCATTGTGATATGCCACTGGATTCCCTTGTTGAGTAAGGACTTCCCTAATAGCATAGTCAGAGGCATTTGTCTCGATCTCAAATGGATGTTGCATGTCTGGTAATGTGAGAAATGATGCAGAGTAGAGATGATGTTTCAACTCTGCGAATTCCTTCTGTTGAGATTAAGACCAAAAGAAATTTCTTTCGCTCCTCCGTTAGTGACTTGACTCAAGGGCCAAGTGATATGAGAGAATCCCAACATGTACCTGCGGTAGAAATTGGCAAGACCCAGAAAGCTGTGGAGCTCTGTCAGAGTGGTTTGGGCTAGCCAATCTCAAATGAATTGGATCTTGGATGGATCCACATGCACTCCCGTTGATCAATAATGTGTCCCAGATACTGAACTTGGGTCACTCCAAAAGTGCATTTCTCCAAATTAGCACACAGCTTGTGTTGCCACAGTGTTTGGAGAACCTGTCGGATGTGGTGGAGGGGCTCTTCCCATCTCTGGCTGAAGATGAGGATTCCATCCAAGTATACCACCATAAATGAGTTGGTCAATGGCTGCAAGATGTCATCCATCAGCCTCATGAATATTGTAGGAGAATTCGTCAACCCAAAAGGCATAACCAACCATTCGAAAAGGCCCTCCTTGGCTTTGAGAGCAGTATTCCACACATCAAAGGGTTCTATTGGTATCTAGTGATATCTAGACTTCAAGTTGATCTTGCTGAAATATTTTCCCCCCTTGAGTTGGTCGAGAAGGTCATCAATTCTTAGGATCGGGTACCTATTCTAGACATTGATCTTGTTCACCGCTTGATTGTTAATACAGAGTCTCCAAGTCCCATCCTTCTTTTATACCAACATGATCGGGCTCCCACAAGGCAATGAACTCGGCTGGATGTGACCTTTCTGGAGTAGCTCCTGAATCTACCTCTTGATTTCGTCGTTCTCCAGAATGTAGTGGTGATAGATTGGTCCATTGGGCAACGTCACACCTATGGTTAGATCGATGGAGTGCTTGACCTCACATTACAGAGGCACCCTTGCAGGGGAGGTGAAGATGTCCTCGTACTCCTCCATGACCTTTTCCATTTTTTATTGTCGTACGGAGGCGCCTTGTCTAGAGGTCATGGTCACCATCTTCTTCTTTCAATGAGGGCACATCATCAAGAAAACAAACTTCCAGGTTTTGGAAATGAGCTTACAACATTTTTTTGCAGTAACCAAAGAGATGGCGGTAGGTGGTGCTACCTCCGGTATCCTGTACAACTTATTTCCAAAAGTAACAATAACAACACGAGGCCTTGACTCATACACAACATGTCGCTTCCAAAAGTATGGTTGGCCTAATAATACATCATAAACATCAAGAAGAGAAATGTCACATAATACCTCATCCATGAAGGGCTTGATGGTGTATGGTTGTGGGTGAGCTGTGGTCGGTAAGCCGAGTCGTTTCATGACCTCTGCCTAAATGAGGTTCTTTTGGCTCCCGCTCTCGACAATGAACTATAGTAGGGAACCCTTTACCCATATCTAGGAGTGGAAGAGGTGCTCCTCCTCCTTTGTATCTTCGGGTTCCTCCTTCTGGATCTTCGTGGTGGAAATAGTGGCGTTGGGATCCGCATCAATAATCTACTTCCCTTTTTCATTCTCCATTTCGGGTTCTAACTCAGATTTAGAACATGCATCTGATTATGAAGCCTTCAACTCGACCACTAGTGACTGCTTGGCTCGACACCCACATGTGTTATGAGTGGAGCTCTTATGGAACTCACACCACTTTCCTGTGTCCTTCTTCGGCTTTGGGGTGTTGTTATTTTCTTGTGGCTTTGGCGAGTTGTCCTAGGTTGCCCCGCCTTGGCTTTGTCCTTTGTTCTGTGGTTTGGGGGCACCTTTCCCTTGCTTCAAATTTGCATATTTAAAGTATTGCTTCTTTTGTTAAACTCTGCTCAATCTTGACGGTGTATTGGTATGCCATGCTGAGCGAGGAGATGTCTAAGAACTCCATCTCGTCCTGGATGTACCTGTGTAGGTAGTCATCATACTTGAGTACCACTTAGAATACTTGATATCCAACTTCGTGCGAAGGGTATGAAAAACATTGGTAGACTTTGACACATCTTGGTCCCTTCCCTGCTGCAGCGTTGTCAACTTTATGTATTTCTCCTCATAGCTCTTGACATAGTAGTAATGCTCCTTGATAGTATCCCGAAACGAGTTCCAAGTGGGTGCAGCCGAGAATAATGAGGTCATACTTTCATCCTTCTACTCACAGTATGTTTCCCACCAGTCCTTGACATGGGGAGTGGATTTGAGAAGAGCAAAAGTAATCTTTTCTCGGCTAGAAAAGTCATGAACAGAAAAGTATCCTTCTAACAGATTTAACCATTTATCTAGGGTGTCTACATCTATTTGGCCCTCAAATATGGGAATGTCAAAGCTTACTTTTACCTTAAAAGGAGTGGAGCCTCGAGATTGGCTGCTAGATGTGGATGCACAGCTGGTGGGCAACCGTTGAAGGATTTGGGAAAATTTATCCATCATCACATTCCTTTATTTCTCGAGGGCCTCCTCGAGCAATATTTTGATAGGATCTCCGACCCCCTCGACCAATATTTTGATAGGATATCTGACCCCCTTGTCTTTATTTTCTTCCCCCATCAGTAGCTGTCAGGGTTTGTGAGGTTGATCTTGTAAAGGTTCAACCAGATCGAGCCCTAACTCCTTATATCCCGACCTTATTGGGGACATGCAAAGAAAAACAGAGAAAGAGAAGACTGCTTTGATACCACTGATCTAGATTTAAACAGGAACACAACAAATTACAAATATAACCATAAATACAAAGATGCAGTAGAAGCAACAATTCATTTCATTAATATCAAATACTGAAATATGTTTACAAACAAAATCGATATAAGACTAGCTTCGGCGATGGTAGCTTATCTCTGAGAAGAGATGTGGTGGTTACCTGCCTCTGCACTGTGTTACAATGAGGCTCAAAGGCCTATTTATTAGTGAGAAACAATGAAAAGCCCCAACACCCAAAAACATAACCCTAGGAGATGAAGCGCCAAACTATGGGCCCCATTTGGATAAATTGGTACATCAACTTCCTGGGGTCGTAATTTTGGCATACGATCTTCGTTTGATGCACACAATACCTTGCTAGAAAGATCTACCAGAGGACTACAACTTTTGAATGAAACCAATATTGGTCCCAGTTTTCCCAAAAAATGTCATTTAGGCCCTCTAAATGGCTCTGGAAGTTCAGGACCCGAAAAACTGTAAAAAATAGTAAATTGTGCTACAAATAAGGAAACTAAAAAACTGAAAGAAACAATGGTGGGTTCCAAGTGGTATAGGTGGGTGCCACCAATATCCACCTAGAACATCCAACCTCCTATTTCGTTGCGCAATCCTAAAGGAATTAACCCCTAAAAAATAGGGGAAATTCCCTATTTCCTTGCGCAATAGCTTGAGGGATTGATCATATGCTCAGTGCAAAATCATTGTACACCAAAAATATAGAGTTATAAATAAAAAAGTACATTTTCCATCCACTCAACTAGGAAATTCGAATTCCATGCATGTCTGAGTCTATTCTTAGCTGATTGACTAGTTAACTGAGAGATGAGTGAGTTAACAACAGTCATAACTACTCAACTGACCTTCAATTGACTCAACTAATGACAAGATATTAGTTAACCGAGTTCAACTAAAAATAACTCAACTATATTGCTAGATCTTAGCAATCAACTCATGCACAACTCTACTTCTAGCCCATAAACATGAATTTACTGACTTACCTAGTAGACAAGGCCATGTCACTCTAGCTAATTGCAATCGAAGTCATCCTACTGATGTGTGTTGGGACGAGGTTCCCTAGGGTTAAATTTTGCAAAAGTATTAAGTCAATTTTTGATAAGATATTGTAAAGTCTCTGCATTTTAAGGAGCAGAGTGCGAGTATCATAGGTTGTTAAGAGCCAAAGGGGCTTTTAGGCAAGTCAAAGCCCCTTATTTTGTAAAGGGATGAATTGTATTAAGCTCTTCCCATGGTTTGCAGTCAATGGGAATGTAATGCAAACACTATAAAAGGGAGTCATTGAGGAGTCATTAAGCAATGAAGTTAAGCTAGTTCAATGTTATGATTGATGCTTAGTCTGAATTGTCCTTTTATACATTTGGGAGAAGGGGAAGGCTCCTTCTGCTGTGTGTGTGGAGACCTTGGTAGGTCCGCAACTGAGTACGCGGACCCCTGCAACTGTGTGTGCAGGGTCTTAAAAGTATATGTATTGAAGATTTGGAATAATAAAGAGTATTTGAAGCAATTATGTGTTTGAACTGTATACTTATGTATTTTCTGTATTTATGCTCAGTTGAATGCCATTTTCCTGTAAGATTGTCTTAATTACACTGTGAAGATCTGGATCTACTATTATATGTTATTTTATGCATGATTAGACCCATAAGTGAAGCTCATAACTCTGTTTAATTGGAAATTGCTTTAAGTTTGGGTATTTCGAGGATAAGGGTTCATGAAGGTCAGATCAAGCCTTAAATTGGAGAAACATATTAGCCCCACATCACATAACCTTATGGATACAAAAACCTAGTTCTAGCATCCTTCAATACTGCTTTAGGTGAGACTGTAGCTTGTGCCAAGCGGGTTGTTGTCGAAAGGGTCAGTAGTGTAGGGTTTTGTTGGTTAGCGCAACTAACTCTGAACCTGGGTCCAAGCACCCTCAAGCCAACAAATGGTTCTGTTGCTAAGAACGAGATCTATCTGAAGGATGTGTGATGTGGCATCCATGGATACCAACTACGAAAGAAATCGAGAAGTGGATAGATTGTAATTTCCATGAGTTTTCAGCTCAGGAGAATCAGAATCTGTGTTTGCCAAAAGAAAGGTGGTTACAGAAATATCTCTACACAGAAGTGCACAAAGTTTTCTTTTCATCGTTCCCTTGTGAATTACATGAGTGGATGTCCAAATTAGCAGATAGCAAACCTACTTGGAAGCACAATGATCCTATTATGTGGAATCCATAATTAGTCAAACATCTTGAAGGATTTGATTATAAGGTTGCAAGGGTTGTTGATTACTGGATTGATAGTATCTTGGGCGGTTTCATCACTGAATTTGCAATCGATACATCTGTGTCTTATAGCAAAGCTGAACGCCGATTCTTCAAAGGTCTGAGAGGTAAGTACCTGAAATCGCTAAAGACCTAGATTAAAATGTTTTTGTGCAAAAAAGGGGTTATGCCTTTACATTAATGTTTAAGAGAGGTCAAACTAGATCTACGTGAAGTGGAAAGTGATTCAGAGTAGATCTAGACAAATTCGTCGGGAGTGAATACAATCCTTTATTGGGAGAGTCTGGAAGTGAAGAAGAAAGAAGTAGCCCTAGTATGCCCAAAGGTGCAATGTAGTTAGTAGATCAGGATAATTCTAGAATTCCACATCCATCCACTCCACCTCTGCCTTCACCTCTGCCTTATACACCTATGTCTCCACCTCCTCCTTCACCTCTGCCTCTTACACCTATGCCTCTAGCTCTGCCTCCACCTCCGCTATTTAGTATGGTGAATACAGTTAAAATGCATGTATTCAAGGGTAAGGGATCAGAATATCCAGAGTAGTTTTGGTTCGCTGTAGAAGCTGTGTGGAAGGTGCAGCAGGTCAATGATGATGACATGAAGAAAGAACAACTAGTTACAATGCTACAAGAAAGAGCTCTTACCTAGTACATTAGATATAGTACGATTCATCAGGCTGCTTTGTTAGTTGACATGAAGGATGCGCTAAATGCATAATTTAGGAAGTTAAATTCACAAGCTCAGTGCGTGAACGAAATAAAGGAGATCAAGTAAAGGGTTAACGAGTTTGCGTAGGATATAGATCAATGAATGAAGTGTTTATTGATCCAAGCTAATCTTCAAATTTCATATGAACAACATAGGGAATGGTACATAGCTACGCTATTACCTCACTTAAGATTACTGTTGTCTCAATAAGAGATTGGGTCTCAGGTTGAAGCATTGGAGATTGTGATGAAGATATAATCATCACCGATCTAAGACATGAATATAGGAGTTCAATAGATCCAGTGGTAGTTAGCAAGACTGCATATGGAGTTGCAGGATCTAAAGAAGGGAAAGGAGGTTAAATCAGAAAAACATTCTGAATTTTGGTGCACGAAATGCAAGGTTGAAGGTCATCATAAATATTAGTACCCTGTATTCCGTGATTATATAACTGTAGGGGGTCATAACCCGTTGAAGCTAGAATCTTCTGCTGGATCAAGCATTGCTGCAAGTGCATGGTGTAGCATCATCCAAGTGTCAAGACAGCATTCGATAGATAATTTTTCTCTATTACATAAGTTTGTACAGTCTTTGAAGCAACTCTTTCATAACTTTTGTAAATTAGTTGGTCTTGATGAAAGGAATTGTTGAAGCTATGAATTGATGATGGATAGGACTCTGATGTATAGAATGCAGTCTGAAAACCTTGTGCAAAACAATCAAGGCTCACCCATGGCTTACGGAGGATTCCAAGGACGGGGAAGAGGACGAGGAGGAGGAGATGGAAGAGGTTGGGGCTAGATCATTTGCTACAACTATGGAGAACCAAGACACTTTGCACATGAATTGATCATGTTAGAATATTTTCAGGTATTAATAGCGAAGATGTAGGAGAAGAAGAATCAACAACCGATGCACAATATTTAGATGATGAGATTCGAGCCACGCGAAGATGGTCCCAATATCAATATAGTCATGTGAAGCAGTATAGCCACTAGTGAAGACAAGGTCGAAGGAAACTAGCCAATATCAGATCTATGGTTTCAAAGAGCTAGTGAGAGGAATGTTGGGTTTGATTTACATAGAGAAAAAGAGACATTCATGGAGGAAAGAAATTTTTTTATGGATCCAGGTGCTTCTATGTCTGAGAATCAGATGTCGCTAGTCCCATGAAAGGAGAAACCTGAAGAAGTTACTGTGATGCAAGATTCAGATCCCACGGTGTTAAAATCATTTATGTAGACCTGCATGAAGTTATTACAGGATTAGAAGGCAGTGGAAGGACTGCAAGAGATGATAGATAACTACACTAGCAAGGATAAGTCGTTACCAAAAAACGCGTAGTCAATAAGGTGAACCGAAGCAAGAAGATAACTGGTAGGGAGATGCGGTTGATAGCGTAGATTGGTGATTTTGAAATGGACTAGGTAATCCTAGACTTGGGCTCTGATGCTAACATATTGCCAAAGAAACATGGGAACATATGGGGAAGTCGAAGTTATAGTGGTTGCCAATTCAACTACGCATGGTGAACCAACAAAAGATAATTCCAATGGGTCACCTACATGGAGTAACTGTAGATATTGAAGGCGCAAGTGCAATGGAAAATTTTGAAGTTATTGAGATAGTAGATGACACTAATCCATACCCAGTGTTTCTCAGGAATTATTGGGCCTTTGACATCAACGCAATAATTAATTTAAATAAGTGAAGCATGGTATTTCAAAAGAATGATCTTTGAGTGATTATTCTATTGGATCCAGCAAAAGGTGCACGATACACATAACTAGTTCATGATTATTATGAAGACGAAGAAATTCATCACATATATAAGCTAACTACGCAAAATGAAAATCTAACCGCATTCCATTTTTCGTGTAATACTTGTTGGAAAATACTAAGGGGGGGTGGGTGAATCAGTATTCATTAGCAATTAGCACTTTTAAATCTTTTTAGAGCATTAGTTAATATTCAATTATCATTAATGTTTATGTAGTAACAACAGTGAATAAAAGAAAACAGGAGGCACAATATTTTAGGTGGAAAACCCCCTCCAGTAAAAAACAACAGAACGCTTTTCTAATAATTCTTTAATCTTCAACTCCAATTGAAAAGAAAGCTCCAACTTCCTAGAATCTAGAAAATCATTCTTCTCCAGCTCCCACTGGATGGATGCTCCAACGCTCGAGATTCTTTAGTAGTTAACTGAATGGATGCCCCAACACCCAATGAGCTACGACTCACCCTAGCACCACCCTACCACCCTGAATTTTTCAAAGGCTTGAACCTATTGGTGACTTCATGCACCAGCCTAGCACCAACCTACCACCCTATAGACGAATAAAAGAAGAATGGACTCTTGTACTAGGGAAAATGGTCCAATTTACAATGATATAGAATGATGTAGAAGAAGAAGACACACTAGGCCATAAACCTAACTATGACACAACCACCTAATGATGATCCTAGACCTCCCAACATTGGCTCTTCAACTCTTGGTAGATAGACACTTGTACAACTTTTACAAAGATGCTTTTACAATGACTTTGTACAATGATACTTTTACAATGTCTGCATGCATTGCTGCCCACTTGAAGACTTCATGTGGTGAAATTCTTACTGCTGTTCTACACCTTGAGCACTGCTCTTTTCATGCTACCCTTTCTCATTCTTTAGAACATTAGATTATGCATTGAGTCTTCTCTTGATGAATATATAATACGTACAAAAAGTATTTAAGGAAATACCCATGACATGATAATATGAAAACTTACCTCATCCTGTAGAGCATATATCAGTGCTAAACAAAAACAAAAAATTAGAATACAAAGAACCTAATGAAATTAAGAGATGAACATGCATATGCAGAAGATACTTACCTGTAGCTTAACTCTTCTGCATCATTTTGCTGCACCTTTCTCTTTGCTGTCCTAGAAAGTTTGGTCCTTTGCACCCCTTGACAACACTTGATCTAGTTTTTCTTGCCCTTTAGGAGCACGATATTTAATCTGATGTATATTTGTAATTTCATATCCCCAACATGTGATCTTCGGTCCTGTAGAATCCCTCTGTGTCTTCTATTCAATGCCACACGTTTGACCTGATTTGGACTCTTCAAGGCAAAGTTAAGCCCAATCTCTCACAATGACCTAATTATGGACTAGTTCAGTAGAGCGAACTTTTACGATGTGCCATGTGTCACTTTTTCCTCCTTCAGCTTTGAAATTGATAAATAGAAAACAAAAGTCTGTTCACTATCCACTGCTTTTTACAGAATTCCAATCCTCTTCTCAGAGAGAGATCTATGACGATTTTCCCAAGGTCACTTCTTTGAGATGAAATTTGGCAGCATGCAAAAACTCTAACTTCCACAGATCATATATCCAAAAATCTGTAATCCCCTGGATGAAAGAAAGCTATAAAAAGAGCTCAGGATAAGGTCCTCTCTAAGGGTCCTCTGGAGAACAAGAAAGAATATTGTGGGAAAGTATACCTTCCATTCATCCAGGGGATTACGAATAAAATTGCAAAATCTTAAGAAAGAAGAACATAAACACTTAGTTTACAACATGTGGAACAATAAGACAAATGATGAGGTCAGTTAAGGATAACATAGATCATCAGCAACTCAAGGGTGTGTACAAGATTGATTGCTCCTGTGGCAAGAGTTATATTGGGGAAACATGACGATCTCTAAAAATAAGACTTAAAGAGCATGGAGCTGATATAAAGAATGGAAGATCTCGTACATCAACCCTTGCGGAACACTCATCCAAAACCAAACATCATGTGTGTTTAGAAGACGCTAAAATAATTGCAAGAGAGGATCATTATCAAAAGAGAAAAATCAGAGAGGCCATCGAAATTATGAAATTTCCTCAGAACCTCAACAGGGACAATGGGAGTGAGATTAGTGGAAACTGGCTTCCCCTGATTAGACAAATAAATCCCTCCAAACCTTTAGAAGCATAGTATCACTGGTTTCCCAAAATTAATAAAAATTAATAAAATTAATCATTTAATTGAAAATTAATTAATAATAACCAAAATTAAAATTATTAAAATTATAAAATTAATAAATTAAAATAAAATAATTTACTTATTTACCAATTAGACCTTAGGGTTAAATAAAATTAACATTGGGAGATCAATAAAAATAGGAATAATAAAATAAAAATTATGAAATAAATTAATTAATCAATCAATTAAATTAAAATTAATTAATTATTTAATTAAATACTTAATTAATTAATTATTTGATTAATTAAATTAATTAATTAATCAATTAAATTTAAATTAATTAATTAATTAATCAATTAAATTTAAATTAATTAATTAATTAATTGAATTAATTAATTAAATTAATTGATTAATTAATTAATTAATTAATTAATTAAATAAGCTTACAATTAGTATTTAATCAAGTGTATTTATGAAGGATTATTAATTAATTTATCCTTTTAACATATAATTAAAATCAAATAATTAAAATAATTAAAGCTAGGATAATCAAAATTAAAATAAATAATTAAATTAAAATTATTATAAATAATTATAAATCAAAAAAGAATTCATATATGTAAGGGTCGGCTTCTATATAAAAATTTAGCAATTTCTAGGATTATATATACTCTGGTGGGAAGATTCTTCTTCTCTCAAGAAACTATCATTCATATTCTATCAATTTTGGTCCTGATGATGGACCCCCTTTGGGGTTCGAAACGTCAACAAGATGAACATAAAACTGTGGATAATCCGGTTCATGCTACTCCAAAAAAATGGATATTTAAGAATAAGTTGAATGAAAATGGAGAGGTTATTAGAAACAAATCAAGACTTATTTGTGTAGAAATTCCCACTGTAGATCACCGAATAATGCAATATACTAAAGCAAAATACTTGATCTACTTCTACCAACAAACTTGCAGAAGCTTAATCGATTTTGAGCAAGATCAAATAGAACACATATAACAAAGGATGAGAAAGAAATCACACAAGAACACAGAAGAATACTTTGGGGAAAGCCTAAGCTAAAAACCCCGATCTCTGTATTATCATACAAGTGGAAATATGTTCGGATTACACAAAGTTTTAGCTCACAAGCTATCCAGCTCTTAGTATAATCCCTCTACTGCTCATAGACAGTCAAAGGCTTCTCACTGTAGAAATTTTGAATAATATGACACTTATTCACAGAGATTATCCCGATTATACACTATTGTGGAATACATGCATAATACATAACCTCCTCTACGTTGATCATCAATTTAGCAGCATCAAAAACAATGAAACATCAATCACATGCACACATTAACACAGTATGTAACCCGGGGAAAGCATACAGCTGAAAACCCCACACTATCTGTATATTATAATGATTGAGAACATGTAACAATACATAGTACAATACTCCTCACAAGTACTCGGTACTATCTCTACCTGTTACACACAAAACTAGCTCAGATCCAAACAAGTCACAGGTTCAAATCTCCTCCACTGCTTTGCCTGCCTCCACTACACAATGCTGCAAGAGAATCACCCACACTGAAAATCACGTGAGCACAGGCTATAATTCCTTGGTATTGGCCCACACTGCGCAGTCCTCATTGGCATAACTCAATCCCATTGATTGTGCAAGATCTCATGCACAACTATAGTCACAACTGATAGCAATCTCAACCTCTAACACCTGTCTCCACTGAACTGTACATGCACTGACATGAAACTGAGTTAACTGATGTATTCTTCAATTGCTTTATGAGTTAATAATTAGTGAATTAGTTTAAAAATTAATTCACACAACTCATCACTAGTCTGTTTGCAGTTAGACATATTACAACTAGTTCAACCAAGTCAAACTGAACACAACTCCATCAACTCCACATCCAACTCCACCAAACTCAACTGCTTGAGTTCTAACTGAAGTCCTGCATGCAATAGCTCAACTGACCCACAAAGAAAGCGTATTTCCTTCTGACAGCTGCATGTGCCACATCTGTAGCTCAAACTGAAGTGCTCCAAGAGGATAAGATAATGTTTATAGTCTAAATATTATTATGAGACAATAATATTTGACTTTTCTATTTTTAGCCTGGCAGTCTAAAAATAGACTCTGATCACTCCGCTGTGAACCAGAAATAGAAGTCCATCTATTTTTCCCAACATGACCAATCATCCATAAACAACATCCTGCAACTCATAGACCATGATCCATATGTCTAAAAATAGACATAGTCTAAAAATAGACTTTGCGCCATAATTTGCCTGCGGGCCCACTTAGTGAAGGCGACTCCTTTCCACTAAGCTCCATCATCTTGTTGCATTCTCAACACTCCCTCTCAACAAGATATGGATTATCAGCAACCCCTATCCTGCCTTGGTGGTATTCAAATTTTCTCCTGGTGAGCGCCTTCGTTAAGATATCAACATCCCGATCCTCCGTTGGAATGTATGAAAGTAACATGATTCTCCGCTACACACAATCTCTGATATGATGGTACCTGATGTCAATGTGCTTAGATCTATCATGAAATACAGGATTAGCCGAGAGTTTAATGCAACTCTGGTTATCACAGTAAATCACAGTAGGCTCCAAGTAAGAACCGAACAAACCGACCAGGATCTTCCTCATCCATATAGCCTCGCATACAGCCAAACTTGCTGCCATATACTGATGTGAAAAATTGAATTTCTCCATTTAACTAAGGCGCAAGTCAGATGGAGCCTTTTCTTGCTACAATTTTAACCCTCCCTCTTAGCAAAAGAATGGTTCTGCATCACCCCTATCTTACTCTTATGGAACATGAATTTTCCTCTTGACAATTCCTTTGTCAAAATATCTACATCCTGCTCCTCTTTGGGAATGTACTGCAACATCATGATTCTCCACTACACATAATCTATCGAGTGATGTTACCTGATATCAATGTGCTTGGACTTGTCATGAAATATTGGATTTTTAGATAGTTTGATACAACCCTTATTATCATAGTAAATCATAGTAGGATCCATCTCTTCACTGAAAAGGCCAACAATATTTTCCTCATCTAAATGCCCTTACATGTTGCTTGACTAGAAACCATATAATCGACATTTGCTGAGTTGAGTGCTCCATAAATTTGTTTCCTGCTATACCAAAAAATAGTTTCTCACCTAATACTGAAGATAGCTTTTGAAGTTCTCTTCATGTCTGACAGGCTCCCTTCCTAATCTGCATCAGTGAAGCCTTGGAGCTTTGCACCATCATCCCTCTTGTACCATAACCCAAAATTTATTGTACCTCTGAGATATCTAAGCACATATTTTGCTACTTTCCAGTGAAGCTTGTTAGGCTTCACCATAAATTGACTCAGCTAATTAACTACATAACATATACCATGCCTTGTGTTCACTAGATACATCAAGGACCCCACCAACTATCTGTAGATGGTGGAATCTATTTCCTCTCCTATAGAAGCATCCTCCTTCCTCTAGTTTGTAGCTAGAGGAGGGTCCATAGGCTTGTAGTTCTATATATGGAATCTCAAACTATTTTAGAGGTATACTTTTCCTACCCACAACCAACTCTCCATCTCCCTGCCACACATCCAAACCAAGGAAGTAGTGCATCAATCCCATGTCCTTCATCTCAAAATATCATTCAAGATCCTCCTTTCAAGACTAGATCAACTTCTTATCCCATTTCAATATCAAGTCATCTACACACATGACTAAGATTAGCAATTTTCCATCTATCACAATGTATTAGATATTAACATCTTATTCACTCTTAGTGAAGCCAAATCCATTGAGATAGGAGTCTATGTGAGTGTACCAAGCATGGGGTGCTTTCTTGAGACCATAAAGGTCTCTCATGAGTCTATGCACATGTGTCTCTCTGTCAAATGTCTCAAACCCCTCAGGTTTCTCTATGTAAATCTCTTCGTCAGCCACTCCATTGAGGAAGGAAGTCTTCACATCCATTTGGTGGGTCTTCCACCCCAACTGTGCAACTAATGCTAGAATGGTTCTAATGGAGGAATATCCCACCATGGGGGAAAATATCTCCTCATAATCAACTCCATATACCTGTGAGAAGAATTGGTAAAAAATATGGCCTTATACTTCTCGATGTTGCCATCAACTGCATGTTTAACTTTGTGTATCCATTTGGAACTAACCACTAACTTGTTCTCTAGTCTTGAAACCACCTCCCATACATTTTTCTTCATGATGGATTCAAACTCCTCCACCATGGCATCTACCCACATTGGTTGAGAAACTTCCTCATCAAACGAAGAAGGCTCAGAATCAATGAGTTTTTTCATGAGTGTCATATAACTAGTATATATGTAAGAGCTCCCACATACTCCTATGCATCCCGCACCAACCTGCTAGTCTATTTGGTTCTCTTCCTCCCTTCTCTAGAATATTCTGCTTAAGTGGGTGCCTCCACTCGACCTAATCATTTCTCCTCCACATGTGGCTTCTCCATAACATCTTGAGGCTTTGACTCAGGCTCCTACTTTGTAAATAAAAGCTCCTCCTCTAGTGGAATACTCAATTCTCACTCTAGAGAGCTTCTCATAAACTTATCCTCATCAAATATGACATATCTCCTCATCACTATCATCTTTAGTGAGGGAAAATAAATTGGAAAGTTATGAGGTGTACTTTTGTATCCTACAAATATCCCCATCTCAGTTGTAGGCTCCAACATTTTCCTGCTATCCTTAGAGACATGACAATAGAATGTAGCTCCAATAATTTGAAAATGGGATACATCTAACTTCCTCCCAGAGAAAGATTATTTGGGTGTGATTATGGAATGTATTTTGTGAGGGCTTTAGTTCTACAAATAAAATTTTGTATTACAAGCTTCTACCTGCAAGGATAATGGCAATCCTTGGTCATGCAACATTTCTCTTGAAACTCCTACAATGCTTCTATTTTTCCTCTATGCCACCCCATTTTGTTGTGTGTTGTGGGGTGCAATTAGTTCTCTTCTAATACCTTCATTGGAACAAAATTATTCGAAGGCATTAAACACAAATTCTCCTCTGTTGTCACTTGTCAGGGACTTAATTTTTTTGCCCAGTCTCATTTTCAACTAATGCTTTGAATTCAACAAATTTTACAAAAACTTCATCTTTATTATTCAAAAAATAGATACAACACTTGCAGGAAAATTCATCTACGAAAACTACAGAATACCTATGCTTTGCAACTGAGACTATAGAAAATGGTCCACACACATCTGAGTGGAATCACTCCAAGATGGCTCCAACTCTCCTATCATAGCCTTAGAAGGAGGTTTCACATATTTTCGAGGGGTGCATCCCTTGCAAACATCATGTTGGTCAAGAGTGAATTTAGGAACTCCTGTGGTGATCTGCTGCATTATTTTTTAAAGCTCCATGGTGTAAGTGACCCATGCACCAATGCCATAGTTCTCCAACATCTCAACTTTGAACATGTTTTTATTTGTTGATCAATGCAACACATGCATCAACCTCCAGCTTGTAGAGATTTTTCACTCTAACATGAATTTGTTTTACTTGTTGATGTGCCTCGGTATTGTAACAAGAATGCTGCAACTCCCAAGGCTACCAACTTTAATTATCAACCCAGGGTTCGTACAAACTTAAGAGGTGTCAAAACTATATGTGCGGCATACAATTTGTCCTTCCTTTGTTATCATGATGTAATGGAGTGCATGTATTGAAGTCAAATCCTAAACTAATTGTAGAAAATGAAATGTTCGAAATGGAACCTTAACCTATTGCAAGAGAGAAAGTACAAGGAAAAAGATGAAAATTCAATGCTAAATCACACCATTTCCTAATTAACTGCCAAGAAACTATGCTTTGCAATAATGATAAATTATTATGAACCAAATTCTACTCTCTAAGAATGTAAGTAAGAAGCATCAAACATCACTAATGTGGAAGTAAAGGGACTGAAATAAATCTATTTTTGTCTTTTTGTCTTTTCATGCAAAATCAAGTATGAAAACTAATTTCCTTTGGTGATGTGGTAGGTGAATTAAGGATGTTTGAGGTTGGATGGAAGAGTTAGGAGATGTTTGGATGGTGTGGGAGACCCTTGGGAGGCTTTTTGTGACTTCATAGAGGTTTTCCCTCAATTAAGCCTCAAAATAGGCTATTTCACGAAAACCTACAAGATGTACTAGAAACCTACAGGATGATCCTGTAGGAATTACAATGAACCTACATGATACAGCTGAAAGAAAAATATTAGGTGTTGGAGGTGATGGGAGGCCTAGGAAATGTGTGTGATGGGTGGAATGGAGTGGGAAAATTCCTAGGACTACTCAGAACTCAAAACCAAAGTTGGGAGATGGATGGATTTGCTAAAAAATCTTGGAAAAGTTTCCTTGTGAAATGATGAAATTGGTGAGGGTTTAATGACCAAGAAAATCAAATCCAAATTGGATACGACAAATTTTGTTATTAACTATGATGTCTTATGTCCCTATTCCAAGTTGAATCACTCAAAAATACCTATGTTAACCCATGCAAAAAAAAAAAAAAACATTACTAATCGAAAATCTAGAAATTTGAGAACTAGTGAACTAGCTAATCTAAGAAATACCTAACCAAATCAAGTGCAAATGAAATGGGGTAAATTTTTTTATGAACTAGAATTTTTTGTGATCTAATGCAAGTGGAATCAATTCGATTGAAGCTCGTTAGGATGATCTAAAAAATAGCAGGAATTTATTGTTCTTTTCTAAAAAGGAAGTCCGACAATCTAGATTTGGGAATAAGAAGACTAATCCAAGCAGCTCAATGATTACTATGAACTTCCAAAGATCTTCCAAGGATGAAATAATTCTTGTGATCCTGCAAAAGAACTTACATCAACCATTTAACTCAATCCTACAACAAGAAATCATTAATTCTAAATGCATAAATACAAGGAAATAAAAACAAGGGATGCATGTGAATAAGCAATGAAAAGAGAGAAAGAAAATGATACAAAAGGGATTTGAGGTTTCTAGGATGGCCAAACCTAAGGAAAATTAGATACCTATGGAGGATAATGAGATTTAGAAACTGAACATGACACCAATCTTCATTATTTTCGTCAATAGAATTACATCCTTACAAGAAAATACAATGGAGCTACAAGAATACAAGCTCTCTCCACAATAACACTAATGAAAATCTCCCCCCCTGAGGAAAATTAGACTTGGTAATTATACAAAATTATTAGGAATCATTCCCCATGAATGGAGGAAGCTTTCCCCACCAAAATCCCTTGATCAATGGATCTAGTCCCCAATACTAGGAATTTGCGTTAAATGGCAAGGAACACATTCCTAGATTTTCTCAATCATTCCCTAGAGGCAAATTCGACTTGGTACTTATACAAAATGATTAAGAATCATTCCCCATGGATGGAGGAAGGTTTTCCTACTGTAATCCCTTGATTAGTGGATCTTCTCCCTTGATTGGTGGATCTGCTCCCTTGATTAGTGGAACCCATTCCTAGATTTTCTCAATAATTGGAGTTCCACAATTTGTGCCATAATTCCATAATATCTTGTTGACATATTATTTATTATTGATCCTCCACTAGTAGGGAAAAATTCCGTAAATTATGTCCTGAAGATGAACCATTGTTGCTGGTTCGAAACGTCGATGAAAAAGAATCCTTATGTGATGTATCCAGAAGATAATCTAAACAATAATGAAACTCGCAGAAACCTCAAAGAAAAAATTATCTCCTCCTCCACCTCTTCATAATCTACCTAATATTCTCATAATATTCCACAAAAAATAAATAATATTGGGTACAAATATTCAATTTTTCATAAAGCTTCGTAATGAATATATTAAAGTTAAAAATAAATTATCTAATGCAAAAAGAGAGGTTTAATGTGTTGAAGGATTGTCATTGCCCTTAATTTATGTTTTAAATTAGAGGCATGGGCCTTAATTTATGTCTAATTTAGAGGCCCATCATACCCCCTTGCTAAAAGTGTTGCTCATCCTCTGAGCATCTTAGTGACCTCATTGTACCTCATCCATGGCCCTGGTGGCTTCTTTCTTGTGCATTAAGAATTTTGATTGTATGCTCTGCAAGAACAAGCCAAAAAACATATTTGTGCAAAGAAAAATCCTTGTTTCTTGAGACCATTAGTTTTCCTTATTCCCCTTATTCAAGATGGATCTTGATTGTTTTTCAGTTTAGCAAGGTCTTACACATCCTTATCAACATTCTACTACCTTTTTCCACCATTTGGAAACCTCCTGTAGGATTTTTGGGTCACTGTAATTCCTACAGGATCATCCTGTAGAAAACACGGTCCGTTGTAAACTGAAGTAAAGGAGTGGAAAAATGACAGAAATGGTGGAGGAATCAATGGTAATGAGTGGTAAAATAAAAATGTGAGTGACAGGGGTCTCTTTGTGATCCTCCTTTTCTCTTTGACTGTTCTTCTTGCTGACCTGCAAATGGAAATTTCATGAAAATGGAGAGGATGCCCTCTTTGTTTTTTTTTCAAGAATGAAATGGGATGGATGAAGGATGAATAGATAGTTAATATGAAGTGGATGGAGAGATTGGAGTGTTGTGGCAGCCTTTGCAAAAATTTCTTCTTTTAACTGCTATCCTCATTCCTTGAAATGATCACCCTTCATAATTTTACTTTTCAACATTGCATGAGTGAAGGAGTGAGTTGCAATTAAATAGCTGAAGGCGGCTGAGGCTGTTGACCAATCCTTAGCTTATAAAACCTCATCTCTCATGCATTGACAACAAATTTCTAACTATAATATGGTCAATATAAGAGGTCAAGAATATTGCATACCTATACCTACCTAATGGTTGTTGGAGAGACATGCATGCTGATGCTGAGTTGATGTTGATGTGTAGGTGTTGGATGGTGATGTTGATGATCTTGATGCTACTGCTAAGCTCTGGAGGAGTGGCGTTTGGATTTCTTTTAAAACTGCTCACTGCCAATCCTGTAGGTGATGTTATGTATCTTGTAGGTTTACAAGACAACGAATTTTTTTGTCCATATCTCCCAAACGGTAGACTGGATTGAGATGAAACTGTTTGAGCATGTTTCCATCATCATTATGCACCTCCCAATAGAAAAATTTTGGTCAATGGATGCACGGATCTCAAGAACAACTAAAAATGGATGAAGGTGATGGAGGTGGATTTCTTGGAAACTGTGTACTATAATTTTCTGAAATTTCCTGGGCATGTTAGCATCATTCATATGCATTTTCCCATGATACAACTTTTTAAATGGATGCATGGATATTGCGAAAACAAAAAAAATGTTTGAAGGTGATGGAGGCCAATTTCTTGGAAATCGTGCACTGGAATTTTCTAAAACTGGTTGAGCATGTTATCATCATCCATATGCATCTCCCTCTAAAACATCTTGGCAAATGGATGCATGGTTTTCAAGTTATGGAAAAATCAAATTTATGCTCTATGTATTTTTGTATCTTGTACTAAAACAGAGCATCCTGTAGTTTTTTAGGACAAGAAGTAAATTGAATGGTAGAAGCTTGAGAATTATGGGTGCATGGTGAAAATAGATGAGGGTGATGGATTGGCATGGCCTTTGCCTTGTTGGATCATTTGATCAAAGGAGGAAAAAGTCAAAATTTGACTTCTTTTGACTAGGCTTGACCAATTTTCATTTTGGTACCAACTTGTTCTTGTCGCTTGTAGATGTTGGAGAGTACATGCATGCATGGAGCAAGGATTCTTTTTTTTTTTTTCTCTTTTTTTTCTTCTAGGCCTACTAGCTGCCTCAATGAGTTTTTCAACTAGTAGGTCTGCCTAGGTGCCTCAAAGGAGGTTTTCACCTAGGATCTTTTCTTTTTTCCCAACCCATTGACCTCCTCATGGATATTTTTAATCAATGAGCCAATCTGAGGCACCTCAAAGGAGGTTTTCACCTAAGATTTTTTTTTTTTTTTTCTCTTATTTTTCAAAAAAAAAAATCTACCCTACCCTACTTGAAAAACAAAATCACTTTCAAGTATAAGAATACTTCCAATGGAGCCATGTGCACATCAAGATGACAGAAAAACTTATGTGTAGGCTTGAGATTTATGCTTTGACATTTACCTGAATTTGAGAGATCAAATGAATTGACTTTGACGATATCAAGCACAATTGAAGAAAAGGATATTGCTGCAACTTAATGACTCTCTGTAACCATATTTTAATATAGTTGTGATGCCCCTAGTCCACTCACTGATTTGGATCATTCTTCATGTCTTCTTCTACCATGACCTTCAAATCTTCCTCTTTTTGCCGATTGTTCTCTTGAATACATGGAGGATTTAATGGTAGCCATGAGGGAGTTCTCTCGATCTCTAATTTTGATGTCTACTCTTCATCACTCACAGCCCATGGTTTTGTGGTTTTCTTATTTGAATCTTCTTCTTTTGGATGTGGTCTTTCAATGATATCAAGATGATATATTTTTTGCAATACTCTTCCTGAGCTATGGTGAATACCATTGATCTCAAGAGGAGATGTTTGGAAGTGTTGTACCTCAGCATTGTAAGCGGGTTGAGCTACTTCAATGTGTGGGTTTGAGAATGGCATACATGTAGTTGAGTGGGAGTGTATATTTGAGATGTATGTGGATGGGGTTGTGGTTGTGGTGGAGGTGAATGGTAAGGATAACATGGTGTTTGGTATGGAGGATATTGAGGAATATATTGAGGATATTGTGGATGGACCCCATAAGTTCCTTTCCAGCCTTGTTGCCAAGATTGGTTTTGGGGTTAAGATGGCAAATGTTTTCAAGGAAAAGGTGTGATCCAATTACTTTGAGTTCGATGTGAATAAGCTTGAAATTGTGAATTAGGATCTTGCATCATATCAGGTTGAATAGGTTGCCATGGTCCTCTTAGAGCTACATAACATTGCTGCATTGGCAATTGACTTGCTTCATTGTCCTCCTGGTGAACTTCCTTCAACCTTGGTAAAGAGGAGCAACATTTAACATCATGTGATTTTGCATGGACAACACAAACATCTTCTTTTTGCCCATTTTGTAATCTTAACATTTCTACTTGTTTGGTTAGATTTCTAAGAATTTTTGTTTTAAAGTCATCAAACAAATTTCCAAGTTTAGATTAACTTACCGATCTTGATGCTGATTTACCTGCTCTTGCTTTTCCTCTTGATATGTGTTTGCATGTTTCACAAATTTCCTCAAATCGTAATTGATATGCATCACCTCTACTCATGATATTAAGGAAATCAACCCACTCATCCCTAATTGTTCTAAGAGGGTTTTTAGTGTGTCGGATCCTAAATGATATAGTTTTTCCCTCTTAAAATTATACATGAACCTCTCTATTAGATCCTCTAGACTCTCATCTTCTCTTTGATTCATTCTAAATATTTCTTCTTTAAGATCATGATCTTTATATTTTTCTAGGAATATCTTTTACATATCATTCCATTATCTTATTGAATTAGTCCCTAAACTCATGAACCATTTAAGAGCTCTATTCTTCAATGTTGTTGGAAACAATCTCAATTTTTGAGCTTTTAATAAGTAACCATAAGATCTACAAACAATCTTAAATTCAAAGAGAAAGTTTTCTGGATCCTCTGACCTTAGACCATGAAATTTTGGAAGAAACGATGGAGGGATGTTCTTGATGTGCACACTTCCATCAATATCTTGAATGGGAAATATGATAGGATCTTCTTCATTGTCATCATCGCCATCAATTTCTTCTACATTTTTTGCCATCTTCTTCTTCTACCTACAAATGTGGATGGTGATATGACTCTTACTGCACCATGTGATCAAATGAGGGGGGTGAGTTGGCGTTGGAGAATTTTGTTTTTGTTTTTATGATTGAATGAAAACTATAATGTTATGCAATTTTCTACTTTTGAAATTAAATATGCATAATGAAAATATTTTTTTTCTTTTGCAAAAATTAAAAATAAAATAATTAACTAGGGAAGAAAACAATGCATACTTTGACACCTCCCCAGCAACGGTGCCAAAAAGTGATGCACCTCGGCATTGCAACAAGAATGCTGCAACTCCCAAGGCTACTAAATTTAATTATCAACCTGGGGTTTGTACAAACATAAGAGGTGTTGGCACTTTATGTGTGGCAGACAATGTGTCCTTCCTTTGTTGTCATGATGTAATGGAGTGCGTGTACTGAAGTCAAATCCTAAACTAATTGCAGAAAATGAAACGTTCAAAATGGAACCTTGACCTATTGCAAGAAAGAAAGTACAATGAAAGAGATGGAAATTCAATGTCAAATCACACCATTTCCTAATTAACTGCCAAGAAACTATGCTTTGGAATAATGCTAAATTATTATGAACCAAATTCTACTATTAAGCATGGAAGTAAGTAGCATCAAACATCACTAATGCGAAAATAAAGGGACTAAAATAAATCTATTTTTGTCTTTTCATGCAAAATCAAGCATGAAAACTAATTTCCTTTGGTGATGTGGAAGGTGAATTAAGGATGTTGGAGGTTGGATGGTGTGGGAGACCCTTGGGAGGCTTTTGGTGACTTCCTAGAGGTTTTCTCTCAATTCAACCTCAAAATAGGCCATTTCAGGAAAACCTACAGGATGTACTAGAAACATATAGGATGATCCTGTAGGAATTACAGTGAACCTACAAGATAGAACCGAGATAAAAATGTGAGGTGTTGGAGATGATGGGAGGCCTAGGTTGTGTGATGGTTGTTAGAAAATTATATATTATAGAGCAATGGAACAAATAAAATATTGCACAAATATAAACACAAAAAATGCATAAAACAAGAGAGACAAAGATATATGTGGTTCACCTAGTTTGGGATACGTCCACGGAGAAACAGCCAGTCCTTCTTTTATATTATCTAGCAAATTAAAGAGGTACAACCTATAGCAGATCCGCTGTAATTCCGTCTTCGCTTTCAATCTCCTCTCTCTTCCTCACTCAGAATACAGATCTATATAGATGCAATATAATTCCCTCATATATAGCGAGGGGTTGCCTTCTAGGGAAAAAAATCCTATATTAAACATAACTTCTACCATCAGATCTTCGCCTAATGAATGACCTATGTTGACTATGAAATTACATTGAACTTGGGTCCAATGCAGTGATACCTTTGAATACAGAAGATAATCAGGCTCCTCACCCAACCATCTCCCACTTGGAGACTGATTATAGCAGCTCCATCGTTGCTTCACTTGCTAGACAATGACTCCACTTTGGGCTTGGTTGTTTCTCATATTCTTCATTATACTTGAAAACCAATTGAAATTTAGTAGATTCTCAGTTTCTCCCTGGTTACAACTTTTGTTAACATATCTACATGATTCTTGCTAGTGTGTATCTTTTCCAGCTTCAACTGTCCATCTTCCAATGTTGACTGTATGAAATGGTACTTGAGTTGTATATGCTTAGTCTTGGAATGAAATGCAGAGTTCTTTGCAAGATGTATGGCACTCTGGCTATCACTGTATAACCTTCCCAACTCTTGCTTCTTACCCAATTCATCCAGAAACATTTGTAACCAAATCATTTCTTTACTAGCCTTTGTAGCAGCAACATATTCTGCTTCTGTTGTTGAGAGTGCAACAACACTTTACAATTTTGATACCTAACTGACAGTTGTTCCACCTACAGTAAACACATACCCTATTGTGTTTCTCATTTTATCTCTATCACCTCCCATATCTGCATCAACATATCCTTGTAGAGCAATGTTTGAACCACCAAAGCATAATGCTTGATTTGTGGTACCTCTCAAATACTTTGAGAATCCACTTCACTGCCATCCAATGTTCTTTTCCTAGATTGTTCATGTACCTTCTTACAACTCCCATTGCATGTGCAATATCAGGCCTTGTGCAGACCATTGCATACATTAAGCTTCCAACTGTTGATGCATATGGAACTTTAGACATATGATCCATGTCTTCTTGGGTCTTTGGGCACATCTCCTTACTAAGTTTGAAATGGCTAACAAAAGGTGTACTAACTGGTTTTTAATTGTGCATATTAAATCTTTTCAATGCCTTTTGTATGTACTCATTCTGAGACAATGTTAATTTGAATTTTTTTCTGTCTCTAGTTATTCTCATACCAAGGATTTGTTTTGTAGCACCAAAATCCTTCATTGCAAATGAGTTTGCCATTTCCTTTTGAGCACATTAATTTCCTGCATGTTAGAACCTACAACAAGCATGTCATCTACATACAATAACAATATAATATAGCTGCCATCATTTTTCCTTTTGAGATAAACACAATGATTAGAGTGACATCTAGTATAACCTTGTTCAGACATATACCTGTCAAATTTTAGATACCACGGCCCTGGAGCCTGTTTCAAGCCATACAAGCTCTTCTTCAACCTGCACACTAGTTTCTCCTTCCCTTTTACTGCATATCCTTGTGGCTACTACATATATATCTCTTCCTCCAAATCCCCATGGAGAAAGGTTGTCTTTACATATAACTACTCAAGATACAAATCTTCAGTTGCGACTAGACTCAAAATAGTTCTAATTGAAGTCATTTTAATGGTAGGAAAAAATATCTCATCAAAGTCTATACCCTTTTTCTGTGCAAACCCTTTCACCGCAAGTTTGGCTTTATACCTTTTTCTAACTCCATCTTCTTCCTTCAACTTGTAAACCCATTTATTCTGCAATGTTGTTTTACCTGCAGGCAACCTAACTAAGTCCCAAGTTTGGTTATGTGCTAAGGAGTCCATCTCTTCTTTCATGGCTTTCTCCCACTTTTTCCTGGTTTCTATCTGCACTGCTTCTTCATAACATTCTGGTTCACCAGAATCAGTCAACAATACATAATATAATGAAGGAGAGTATCATTCAGGGGGTCTACTTGTCCTGGTAGATATTCTAACACCACTTTTAGCTGTTTGAAGTGCTTGTTGCTGTTGTGGTTGTTGTTCTAGCTGTTGATCATTATGATTTTCAGGCGCCATCACTTTTCCTGTGATATCGTCAAGCACTATGTATTCTTTGTTTTCATTTTCCTATTTCTTTTCTTGCAACTGGTTCTTATACAAGACCTTTTTATTGAATATTACATCTCTGCTCCTAATGATTTTGTGATTTTCATAATCATATAAGTGATAATTGAAATCATTAACACCATATCCAATAAAGGTGCATTTCTTTGATTTTGCCTCAAGCTTTGTTCTATTTTCTTTATTAATGTGGACAAAGGCTTCACAACCAAAAGTCTTTAAAAAAGAGTAGTTTACCTTTTTACCTCTCCATGCCTCCTCTGGAATACCACCATCCAAGGAACTTGAAGGCCCTTTTTTTATTAGATAAACAACAGTATCTATAGCATCTGCCCAAAATTGTAAAGGCGATCCTGCATGCAATCTCATGCACCTTGCACGCTCCATGATTGTCCTGTTAATCCTTTTTGACACACCATTTTCTTGTGGTGTTCCTGGAATTGTCTTCTCTCTATGAATTCCATTCTATGAATAGTACTTATGAAACTCTTTGGTGCAATATTCACCTCCATTTTCTGATCTGAGACACTTCAACCTTTTTCCTGTCTCATTTTCAACCAAAGCTTTCCATTTCTTGAAAGTATCAAATACATCAGATTTATTTCGGATACAATAAATCCAGGTTTTTTTGGTTGCATCATCAATAAAAGTAACATAATAATGAGAGCCACCAAGAGATGATACCTGAGCAAGTCCCCATACATCTGTATGCACAAGCACTAATTTTTCGCTCTTCTTTTCTTTCCCAACTCTAAGGAATCTGACTCTCTTCTGTTTTCCATAAACACAAATCTCACAGAATTTTAAATCAACATGCTTCAAACCTGGCAAAAAATTTCTTGAGTGAAGAATCTGCATCCCCTTCTCACTCATGTGCCTGAGCCTATGATGCCACAATGTCGTATCTTCTCCTATAGAGGTTAAAGCATTTACAGAATTATAAATACCATTGCATAAATACAATGTACCAACCTTTCCTCCTTTCACTATTTCCAGGGGTCCTTTAGTCACCTTACAGGTTTTATCTGTGAAAGTGGCTACGCAACCTTCACCTCCAAACTGCCCTGTTGAAATCAAATTTTTCTTCAGATCTGGAACATGCCTTGCCTCCTTCAACAGCCATTGATTTCCATTTTTTTGTTTTATGAAAACTGTACCCATTCCAATGATTTTACAGGGTTTATCATCACCCAATCAGACCTGTCCAAAATCTCCTTGAACATAATCATAAAAATGTTTCCTATCAGGTGTGGCATGGAATGAGGCCCCTGAATCTACCACCCAGGCATCAATAATATTTTCTAATGAAAGAATCAAAGCATCTTGCAACACATCACCTATTACATTCGCTTCATGATTAGTTTCTTGTTGTGTGTCTCCTTCTTTTCCCTTCCAAGACTTGCAGTCTTTCTTCAGGTGTCCTTTCTTCCCGCATTTCCAACACACTATCTCCAATCTGGACTTGGATCTACCTTTTCTTGACTTATTGTGGTATCCTGGGCTCTTTCCTCTTTCCATTTTTCTTCCCCTAGTCTCTGTAGTCAAAGCATTACCTGATGTCTCACCAGATAGTTTTCATCGAATTTCCTCGCTAAGGATTGCACCGACAACATCATCAGACTTTAAAGTGTTAGATCCAGAGACAGAGTTACTAATGGCCACAACTAAACCATTCCAACTTTCTGGCAATGAGCATAGAAATAACAGAGCCCTAACTTCATCATCAAAAGTTACCCCTACAGAACTTAATTGACTTGTAACTGTATTAAAATCATTTAAATGGTCTACAACAAATCCACCTTCTAACATCTTCATATTAAATAAACACTTCATAAGAAATACCTTATTTGAGGCCAAAGGTTTTTCATATAGTTTGGCCAATGTCGACATTAAACCCTCTGTTGTCGTTTCCTTTGAAATGTTAAATGCTACTGACACCACTAGGCACAATTGTATTGTTCCAAGTGCCTTTCTGTCGAGAATATTCCATTCTGTGTCTATCATACCCGTCGACTTCTTTGAATTTCTGCTCAACAGTAGGTACATATCTCTCTAATACAAATAATCTTCCATCTACATCTTCCATAGCTGGTAGTGTTGGCCATTGAATATTTTGACCCTAAACCTACCATCTTCCGCCATTTCTCCCACTCGAACCAGGAACCCTTCTCTCCTACGATTTTATCAGCCAAATAGACCTTCAGCTATGATACCAGTTGTTAGAAAATTATATATTATAGAGCAATGGAACACATAAAATATTGCAGAAATATAAACACAGAAAATGCATAAAACAAGAGAGACACAAATATATGTGGTTCACCCAGTTTCAATTATGTCCACAGAGAAACAACCAGTCCTTCTTTTATATTATCCAGCAAACTGAAGAGATACAACTTACAATAGATCTGATGTAATTTCCTCTTCGCTTTCAGTCACCTCTCTTCCTCACTCAGAATACAGATCTATATAGACACAATAAAATTTCCTCATATATAGTGAGGGGTTGCCTTCTAGGGAAAAAAACCCTAAATTAAACATAACTTCTACCGTCATATCTTCGCCTAATGAATGGCCCAGATTGACTACGAATTACAACATTTTACAAGGAAATTTTACACCTATTCTTAGCTTTGGGGGCATTGTCCCTAAAACCCCTCGCCAGGGGGGGAGGGGCTCCCGAAAGGTCGCAGCCCCCCCCGGGACCCCCCTTGCAACGAATATTTTACTGGCGGCGTTGCCGGCCCATTTCGATCTGGGTCCAATCCGGCGATACCTTTGAATACAAAAGATAATCAGGCTCCACATCCAACAATGGGTGTAATGGACTTGGAAAACTCCTAGGATTACTTGGAACTCAAAACCAAAGTTGGGAGATGGATGGATTTGCTCAAAAAGCTTGGAGAAGTTTCCTTGTGCAATGATGAAATTCATGAGGGTTTAATGACCAAGAAAATCAAATCCAAATTGGACGGGACAAATTTTTTTATTAAGTAGGATGTTTTAGGTCCCTATTTCAAGTGGAATCACTCAAAAATACCTATGTTAACCCATGAAAAATAAATAAAAAGCATTACTAGTCGAAATTCTAGAAATTTTAGAACTGGTGAGCTAGTAAATCTAAGAAATGCCTAACCAAATCAAGTGAAAATTAAATGGGGTAATTTTTGTTATGAACTAGACTTTTTTGTGATCTAAAGAAAGTGGAATCAATTCGATTGAAGCTCGTTAGGATGCTCTAAAAAATAACAGAAATTTACCGTTCTTTGCTAAAAAGGAGCTCCAACAATCTAGATTTGGGAATGAGAAGACTAATCCAAGAAACTCAATGATTAATATGAACTTCCAAAGATTTTCCAAGGATGAAATAGTGCTTTTTATCCTACAAAAGAACTTACATCAACCATTTAACTCAATCCTACAACAAGAAATCATTAATTCTAAATGCAGATATAGAAAGAAATCAAAACAAGAGATGCATGTGAATAAGCAATGAAAAGAGGGAAATAAAATGATACAAAAGGGCTCTAAGGTTCCTGGTATGGCCAAGCCCAATGAAACTCAGAGACCTATAGAGGAGAACAAGATTTAGAAGCTGAACATGACACTGATCTTCATTATTTTCATCAATAGAATTACATCCCTGCAAGAAAATACAATGGAGCTGTAAAAATACAATATCTCTCCACAATAACACTAATGAAAATCTCACCCTAGAAGAAAATTAGAATTGGTAATTATACAAAATGATTAGGAATCATTCCCCATGAATGGAGGAAGCTTTCCCCACCAAAATCCCTTGATTAGTGGATCTAGTCCCCAATACTAGGAATTTGCATTAAATTGCAGGGAACACATTCCTAGATTTTCTTGATCATTACCTAGAGGCAAATTCGACTTGTTACTTATACAAAATGATTAAGAATCATTCCCCATGGATGGAGGAAGCTTTCCCCACCGAAATCCCTTGATTAGTGGATCTGCTCCCTTGATTAGTGGAACACATTCCTAGATTTTCTCAATCATTGGAGTTCCACAATTTGTGCCATAATTCCATAATATATTATTGAATTATTATTTATTATTGATCCTCCATTATTAGGGAGCGTCCCTAAATTATCTCCTCCTCCAACTCTTCATGATCTGCCCAATATTCTCATAATATTATAGAAAAAATAAATAATATTAGGCACAAATATTAAATTATTCATAAACCTTCCTAATGAATATATTAAAGTTAAAAATAAATTATCTAATGCAAAAAGAGAGGTTTAATGTGCTGAAGGATGGTCATAGGCTTTAATTTATGTTTTAAATTAGAGGCATGGGCCTTAATTTATGTCTAATTTAGAGGCCCATCACTTGTACAGTAACGACATGCTTCAAAAACTCTTTCCCTTTACTAAACACCACATGATATCCTTTGTCCTCTAATAAAACTACAAAAATCAAATTTTTCTTCAGCCCATGAACATAAATTACATTTTTCAGGTCAATATGGGAGCCTGACTACCTCTTAAATATGACAGTAACAACCCCTTTGGTACTATACTTCCCATCATCTCCAAGTTCTATGTGTAAATGTAGGTCCTTCTCCTCTAGGTTGTTGAGGAACTCCTTACTTCCTGTCATATGAAATGAGGCTCCAGAGTCCAATTACCATACACTTCCTTGTATAATACTTTCCATGCATGAAATGAGAGTGAAATCCATTTCAAATTGTGATGTGAGAGCATCACCTCCTGCAAGCTTCTTAATGTATTTTTTGTGTGAACACTTGGTTGCATAGTATCCATATTCATAGCACATAAAACATTTAATTTTGTTGATGTCCTTCTTCTTACCTTAGTTCTATCTAGATTCTGCCTTTCCTTGGGACTTCTTTCCCTTGGATTTCTTTCCATTTCCTTCCAAGGAAATGTTTTATTCCTCCTCAAATCTGGATGGGATGCCATCTCTAGTGTTTCTTTTGATCCCCTTCTACACCAAATCAGACCAAAGTCTCTCGCAATATGGTAGCCTATCTCTTCCATTAACTGAATCCTAATAATTGTGCTAGGATTTCAGAAGGCCAAGGCGTGATAAGATCACAAGTTCAAATGATGTCAGATTTTCTCCTACTCCTCCAAGTTCATCTTGAACATGAGTGAATCTGGATAGGTATTGAGGGATGGTTTCATTTTTCTGCATTCGAATACTTTTGAGTTTATCTCTCAATGCCAACTTGTTGGCATCACTCATTCTTTGGAATAGATTTGTGAGAGTTTTCCAAAATGAAAAATGAGTCTCCTTTCCATGCAAGTTCAAAACAAAATGATCTCTAACACCCTTTAGAATAATCCTCTTGGATTCTTTTGTGTCTTTCTTCCATTGAGAAAGTGCTTGTGCATCTGATGTTGCTTGTTTTGGAATATAAAATCATGTGTATTCCCATACTCCATTGTCATCTGGTGCAACTTCCATCACGTCTTTCCAAGAACAAAAATTCAAGGTTCCCTCTAATGCATACTCAAACCTCAATCATTGAAATACACTTTTCCTGCACTGAAGAGAATCTACACCAAAAACTATGCAAATCAAAATTTATCTGAGAGAATATCTGGAACAAGGTTTCTATGTAGTCTTTCATAGCTCTAATACCATGTATAAATTGCAAGAAATTTTCTACAGCTAATGAATTCTAACTGATACAAGAGACAAAACATTCTTCTACTATTTTGTAGAAAGGAAAACACATGATAGAAACACATGCAATAACATGAAACCATCAAAAGAAAAGTTGCACAATGATTTTACATAGGAAACCAACTGGGAAAAACCCCTCCACTACTTTGAATTAATTCATATTAGAATATGGATCAATTACAATGAATGATTCACACATGAAGCAAACCCTACACTTCAATTATGATCTCCTAATCTCTGCCTTGCTTTAACCAACACTTAGCCAAAACATGCCTTTGTTTTCCTCCTATTTACTTACACAATCCTTGAGGAAATTATCCCTTAAAAATAGGAAAGTTCCCTATTTTCTTGTGCAAATCTTGAAGGAATTGAACACTTTCTCGATGCAAAAACACTATACACTCAACTAGTATACAATTGATAATTATAGTGTGCCTTTTCCTCCACTCCAACTAGGAAATTGGAATTCCATTCATGACTGGGACTATATTTAGTAAATTTATCAACTTAGAGATCAACGAGTTAACAATTGTTATAACTAATAAACTGAACTCCTACTGAATCCACTAAATACTAGAGCTCAGTTCAATAAGTTTAACTAACATTACATCCCCTAGATTTCTATATTTTAGCAATCAAGTCATGCATAACTCTACTTCTAGCCTATAACTCAAATTTATTGATTTAACTAGGAGATGGAGCCATGTCTCTCCAGCTAAGAGAAATCCAAGTTATCGTAGTGATGTGGAAAATCTAATATCTCCATTTGACTAAGGCACAAACAAATGGAGCCTTTTCTTGCTACAATTTTAATAAAAATACACCCAAGCATTTATGTTGTAATCATATGTGAAGGTTAGGAAGCAATAAATTCCTCCAAGTGACTACGTCTGCATTGGACCACATAGGTATGTATGGAAAATCTCCAAAGGTTCCTTTTCTCTATAAGACACTCCCCTAGGAAAATTTTCCTTGTGTTTCTTTGATGGAATGCAACTGTCACATGAACCAGTTGGCTCTTGAATGTGAGGACCCCTCAACCATTTTCTACTGCTACAATAGTTGAAGGAAAGCAAAATGTAGATGACCAAACGTGAAGTTCCATAACCAAAAAGCATCCAATCATTCTTTTTTTGAGAAAATGAGTAATCATGGCTATCATCCTTCATGGAAAGAGGATACATCTTATTTTTTATTACTTTTACTTTGGAAATTAAAATCTTACTAGGAGATCTATCACATATGAATAAATCATCTCCTTTAAATACTAAAGTATACCCTTTTTAAGTAATTTGGCTATAAACACACCCCCTTAACCTTGGGGACATGTTCACTATGTTAACCCAACTTCCTTGGTACAATTATAGAAATGGGGTAATTTTTTTTTTACTCTCTTGTTAGCTTCCAAAGCTCAATTTGGATGTCATCCTCATATTTGTCTCAATGAGACTTTTATAGTTATATAAATTTTGTTCCTTTTGGACCCCAAGATTGCAATTTATGGTTCTCTAAAGTCTCATGAAATTTAAAGGTGATGTATCTCTTTTCCTTCCATATGGTCCCCACATGGCATGACTCAATACCTTATTCTCTATTTTACTCCCCACCATTACAATAAGTAACACCCTCAATGTGAATATTTTGTATGTCTGTGGGTGTATTCTGCCTCCAACATCTAACAACCCACATTAAATGGTGCACTCAAATGGCTATCATTAAATAGTCCACCCCGCTCACCTCATTGACGTCACCCATGGAGGGGCACTATTTTGGTTCCACCTCGTAGTTTCAGGGTAACGATCCAAGTATCCTTTCTCCATTAGTTTATCTAACGACTTGCATGCAATAATGCACCCCCCCCTCCTCGTTGATGTCACAGGAGGGGTTCACTATCACATATCCACTTCATGGTTCTAGTTACAGATATTATGGTGGTCCATTGTTTGGCTCATTCGAAGAATTGTATAACCTCACCCTCCCCTGACATACATCACAGGGGAAGGCCTCGCCAATATCCTAACCATCAATCTCTTGTAGTTTCAATCAACAACCATGATTCAAGAGGGATCCCCCCCCCCCCCTTGATGACATCACAGAGGGGAGCCCCCGTTATTACTCCTTATTGTCAATCTTTTAAATATATCTTCGTCATTTGTTTGAGCCTAAGATTTTCCCTAGTTTATGTGAGATGGTTATATAGATTCTTGAACTCGACCCCATGGCTAAGGCCTCCGACTAGGCACATCCATAAGGATGAGCCCCAACCTCAAATCCTGATGCTCTTAACACACACACACACACACACACATATATGAGAAATATCTCAGGACATACAAATAATGAATACCTCGGTTCACCATGGTTGTTATTCTACCTAAATATTCATGCAATGCCACTGACCATATAGTGACATTGATGACCTCTTTAGTTATGATGCCTTCCCATAGCTATATGGCTATCATTCAATAGTCCACCCACACCTCACCTCATTGACGTCACCCATGGGGGGGCACTATTTTGGTTCTTCCTCGTTGTTTTAGGGTAATAATCCAAGAATCTCCACTCCATTGATTTATCTGATGACTTTCATGCAATAACATACCCCCCCTCTCCTCGTTGATTTCATAGGAGGGGTTTGCTCTCACAGATCCACTTCATGGTTCTAGTTGCAAATATGATGGTCCTCCATTGTCTGGCTCATTTCAAGGCTTGTATAACCTCACCCTCCCCTCACAGATGGCATGGGAGAAGGCCTCAGCAATATCCTTACCATTGGTCTCTTGTAGCTTAATTAACAATCATGATTCAAGAGGGACTCCCCCCCTCCCCTTACTGACATCATAGAGGGGATCCCCTACTATTACTGCTTACTGTCAATCTTGTAAATAGATCTTCATCATTTGTTTCATTAGGGGCGTTTTGAGGTCTAAAATGGGCTTCCTAAGGAAATTATAAAATAATAGTGGAAATAATAAAATAATATTAGATTACATCATCAAATTTTAGAGGGAAAAAAGAAAAATATTTTTTCAACTCGTGTTTTCAACTTATCTCCCTATGGTTTTACTCAAATTTCAATTGACAACACTCATTGTATGCATAATTCGATTCCTCATGAAAGTAGTACCCATGTTGCATAATTTTGATGGGCCCTTCTACACGAAAAATGAGAAATACATGAAAAATGTGATTGGAATCACATTTTTCATATATTTCTCATTTTTTGTGTAGTAGCATCCATCGAAAGTATGCAACATGAGTACTTCCCACTATTACCCCTTACTATCAATATTGTAAATAGATCTTCGTCATTTGTTTGAGCCTAAGCTTCACCCTAATTTTTGAAACATGGTTATATAGATTCATGGCCTAGACCTCATGGCTAAGGCCTCTGACTAGGCACATCCATAGGGATGAGCGGCAACCTCAAATCTCAGTTCACCATGGTTGGTATTCTACCTAAAGATTCATGCAATACCACTGCCCATGTAATGACTTTGATGACCTCTTTAGTTATGATGCATTCCCATAGCTAAATTATATAGAAATAAAGTTGTCTTCAACATATGAATATGAGAGGTACGTATTTTATCGTTTAGGCTTAAGAAAAATTCTTGTACAAAAGACAAGTTTAGGACATGCACTCCTATTTAAGGCTTATTTAATATTACAGGGGCCATTTAAAATGGAAACATTTATCCTTACACCATTAACATAACTTATTTAATTGTGCATGTAACCATGTTTAAATATATTAGGAATTAAGTCCATTATCTGAATAACTCAGTTATGCTTGCACACACACACACACAGACATGTAAATATGCACTTCTATAATTTATGTGCAAATTATCCCTCCTGCACACAACCATAGTATAAAAGTTTGAGGTATTTTTAAATTCAGTACCATGAGGTCCATGCATCTTCGAATATCAATCATACTAACAATTTTTAATTAGTGTTAGAAGGATGACATAGGTTTCCTTGTATAGGCCTATTATGGTTTTGAGCCATCATTGTTCAACTCAACAATTAAGTTCCATATTAAATCAAATAAAAATAGTTTGTTATATGTTCCCTAGTGCTTACTCACACTAAATGCACATTTTTTTCTAATTTGTGAATACAACACTAATATATATGTATATATTTCCCTGCATAAATAATATTAGTGCAAAGCCATTAACACAAGGAGCCATTTATTCACATTCCTATGTGAAATGTCATCATAACATTATTCTCGTAATCACAAGGGAGCCATGAACCCTACATGCTACCAATACAAACTAATTTAACAATATAAATTGAAATTAATGGAAAGCGATACATATGAAGACACTTATCTTGAATTGAAATTGGGAAAGTGAGTTTGGGAAAAAAACTCTCGACCCAACCATAGATAAGCTGCAGCCAGTCCTCACTTGTAGCTATAACCCCCACGTGATATTCTAGAGGCTAGGGTGGTTTTTTCTCAAAGTAGTAAACTCTAACTGCTAGCCGAGACATGGATTCCAGGGGCTCTTCCACCTCCAACCACCAAATATTAAGCAAACAACAATTGCAGAGGAGTCTAGAGGCCTATTGTCTCCATCCTTTGGTTGTTCAACAACCAATAAATTCTACAGAATCTATAGAATCATTCTCCATCCTAGAATATCAAGGGAGTCCATAGATTTAGATCTCCACCCTTCAAAAAACAACACATGGATTCCATCCACCTTGGAAATTTAGAACCCACTGTAAAATTAACCAAAATAGGAAACAACCTTTAAGATTTAATCCTCTTTTTAGGATCCCAAGGAGTGATCCTCCACCCCAAATTTCAAGGGGCTCTAGATAAAACCATCCCCACCCTATGGATAACAAGGAATCAAGAGGTCATCATTCCTCACCTAAGGTTGATTTCTTCATGGCTTACTGCCAACCAAAACTAATATCCCCATTGTTCTTCCTTTTATGTAAAACTTCAAGATGATGTCCCTACTGTCAACACTTTAGGGATTATTTTCTTTTTTTCTAGGAAAAAAACACAAAGACTCCTCTCTCCCATTTCTTTCATAGGTTATGCCATTCCATTTTTCTATCTAGCACTAGACTTCCCCCAAAATGTTTTCTTTGTTTCCTCTCACGTACCATGCAGTTCAAATGCACTTATTCCTTTTTTTTGTGTATCCCCCCCAATGTTGTCTCCTTTGCATGTCTGGATTCTCGTATTTCTCACAGATTCCCACACAACTCATGCTTCATAATTTTTTTCCTTTCTGCCTTGTCAAATTTTACAAAGAATTCATGGCCCTTTTCCTTCTTCTTCAACTCAATCAATTCATAAAATCAGTCCATTTTAGGCACACCAACCAACCTTTAATGGTTTTCATAAAAAGTTTAGACTTCCTATTGCAAGGAAACCTTAACTATCCAAAGCAAGTAACTTCCTCAAATCAATATGTGGCCCTTGAGTCAACCCATTTTTTTGTCAAATATTTACATTGTATACATTAGTGGAAAGTAACCAGGTTGTCACAAACCCCTCCCCCTTAGGAGAACATTGTCCTTGGCATTCCTTTCCGTATACAACACAAACAAAATTCCTAAAATAAACATACTTTTATATGGAGCTTTATATATACAAATATATATAATATTTATAAATTTACCTATAATTGATTTAACCAGCAAACAAAAAAGTATATGATGTCAATATTTAATCAACCATTTCCCAAGTGGCTTCCTTGGGTGCAAACTGTTTCCAATGCACTTTGACTTGCTTTATTGCTTGGTTCCTAAGTGTGAGGCTCATATGGTCTTGGATGCATAATGACGTTTTCTATAACTCTCCCTCTAGTTGCACTTGTATCACAAACCAATCAATCACATTATTAGAGTCCTTTACATATCTTTTAAGAAAAGAAACATAAAATACATCATGGATTTTCCCAGCTAGAGGTAAGGCCAAAATGTAAAACACTATCCCTATTCTTAAAAGTATCTCAAAAGGACGACAAAAAAATGGTGCCAACTTGGCACATGAACCTATCTTCAAGGAACGTTTCTTGGGTCTAACTCTCGAGTAAGCATGTTGTCTAACTTGGATTCAACTCCTTATGCACCCTATGTTGATTCACATGGTTTTTTTTCCTATATTGTGCTACCTTTAAATTCTTCTTGATGATTTTCATTTACTACTCCATCTCTTTTCACATATCAGGCACAAGAAATACCCTGTTAACTGGATCACTCCAGCTTATAAGAGTATTGCAACTCCTTCCATAAAGAGCCTCAAACCAACTCATCTTTATAGATTCTAGGTACCTATTGTTGTATGCAAACTCTACAAGTGGAAGATACTCTTCCTACTTCTTTTGGTGGCGCATCACATACATCCTCAACATGTCTTTGAGTAGTATATTTGTTCTCTTTGTTTCCCATATGTCTGTGGATGATAAGTTGTACTAAAGAACAATTATGTCCCTAAGCCTGCAATTTCCTTCCAAAACCTTGAAGTGAACTTTTCATCTCTATATGAAATTATTTTCTTGGGAATTCCTTGCAACCTCACAATATCCTCTATGAATATTTGAGCCACCTCACTAGTTGAATTGGTTGATTTAATGACCACAAGAGCCACTTTACATAACTTGTCAATGACCATCATAATTGCATCATGTTTCTTGAGGTTCTTGGAAAACTAGTAATAAAATCCATGAAGATCACTTCCAACTTTCGTTCTAGAATGGGAATGGGTTGCAATAAACATGTTGGGTGTTTACATTTAGCCTACACTTCCTAACATTCGATGCATTTAGAAACAAAATTAGGTACTTCCTTTTTCAAGTTAGGCCAACAATTAAAAATTTTGATGGCCATGAGAGTATTTTGGTATCCCGTGTGGGTGTAATATGGCTTAGCATTGAACTCTCTCATTATGAGCCCCTTCAAATCATCATTGTTTGGAACATTAATTCTATTCTTGAATCTAGCTACACCATCATCTATGAGATGATATTCTTCATCCTTTCTATTTTATAACATTTAGTAATTATCTTAAGAGAAAAGTTTGGGCATATTTTCTAAAATATATATTAGATACCTTCACAAAGTTCAAAGAGTTTAAGTCTATAGAAGAAAATGAAAGTGGAAAATATGTAAAAGTGCTCAAATCAAATGGATGACGAGAGTATGACTCAAATTTTGCAAATGTTTGCAGAAAATTGGGAATTAAAAGGAATTTCACCACCAAATAGCCCCATCAATAGAATGGAGTGGTTGAATGAAAGAATCAAACCATTATGAATATGGCAAGGAGTACGCCCAAAAGCTATAAATTTTCCCAACGATTTTTAAGCTGAAGCCATTTCTTGTTCATTCTACACACTAAACGAATAGCCAAGAAATAGTATCAAATATAAAGTTCCAAAAGAAGCATGGAGTGGCATAAAGTTAGATTTTTCTCCTTTCAAATTTTTTGGTTGTATTGCATAGGCACATGTCCGAGAAGAGCTAAGGAGGAAACTTGACAAAATAAGTGAAAAATGCATTTTCATTAGATACAACGAATAAAACAAATCATATAGGTTATATAATCTAGTCACTAAGAAATTTGTGGTGAGTAGAGATGTAAAATTATTGGTAGATAAATTTTGAAGTGATCAAGAGAATGAAGCAGTGCCTAGAAGATATCCATCTTTCTTAACACATGAACAAGCAGAAATTTTAGGACAACAAGTCCCTCAAGCAACATAGCAAGGTTACAGGTGTAAAGCCAAGAATATATTCTTTGTTCTAGTAGAGAGTTAGCATATTTAGTGAGAAATCAGAGAAATAGTTCTTCTTATAGCAATGAGACAGAAGATTCAGTGAGAAATAAATGAACAAAGAGCTTAAAAGAAATATGTAAGAAGTGTGATGGCATGGATCAACATCCAATTTTTCATTATTATCCCATCATCCTACTTATTTTGAAGAGGTGGTGAAAGAAGAACATCAGGCATAGGTCATGAATGAAGAGATTGAAGATTTTAAAAGGAATGGAAAATGGGATCTTGTTGATCTCCCAACAGGTAAAAATGAAAATAGTGTTAAGTTGGTATACAAGACAAAATTGGATGAGAAAGGAAAGGTAGAGAGATATAAGGAAAGGATGGATTCCAAAGGATTGTCTTACCAACTAGGAATTGGCTATGTTGAAACATTTTCTCCATTAGAAATGTTTGATACTATTTGAGAAATGTTAGCCATTGCAACTTAGAAAAAATAACTAATTGATGCGATGGACATGAAGTTAATTTTCTTGAATAAAAAATTGGAAAAAGAGGTGTATGTTGATCAACCACTAGGACTTTAAGTAAAAGGCCATGAGTACAAGGTTTATAAGTTGAATAAATCCTTAGAAAGAGAGAGAGAGAGAGAGAGAGAGAGATAAGGATATTGATGTCAAATGAATTCAAAGTTACTAGGAAAAGAGAATTCAATATGATATACCTTGGTCTCATGAAGTACCTTGTGAAAATTGATGTCAAGCAATCTACCCGAGGGATTTTCATATGTCAAGAAAAATATGCTAAAAATATCTTAAAGAGGTTGAAATTAGACAAATGAAAACTAGTAGAGACACCTATTGCACCAGGGACACAATTGAGCAAGTAGGATGGCGGACAAACAAGGGACTCAACATTGTATAAGAGGCTTATAGGTAGCCTCATGTATCTTACTGCCATTATAATCAATGTTATGTATGCAATTAGTAACATTTATAGATTTATGGAGTCTCCATAGCAATCTCATTATAATGTTGGAAAAACTATTTTGAGGTATATTGTAGGTACAACTAATTATTGATTTTGGTACACAAGTTATAAAGATAACATGGTTACAAAATACACATATAGTGATTTTTCGGCTAGTATTGTTGATATAAAAAAGGAATTTAGGTTATGATTTTAATTTAGGCACAAATTTTATCTCATGGGATTCTAAGAAACAACCAATTATCTCAATATATTCCACAAAAACAAAATATTTAATAGCTATTATAGCACCATGCCATGTAATACAGCTAAGAAGAATTTAAATATATTGATCAAGTTGATAAGGAGCCAACTACTATCGTTTTGTCAAAACGGTTCAACAATTGCATTATCAAATAATCATGTGTTTTACAAGAAAATAAATTGTATTGGAACTCCCTATCCTTGGTGAGAATATAAAAAATGGTGACATATCCCTTCAAATTGTGAATCTAGTGACTAAATAACATATATCTTCACCAAACCATTGGGAAGAATTGTTTTTAAGTTTCAAAGCCTAACACTTAGGCATTGTTAGTGTTGATGAATGTAACAATTGAGATTATGGGGGTTATTAAAATAATCTATGTTGTTAATTAGTTGTCAATCCAAGTCATTTTTGTAAAGATATTTTTAAACACTATCAATATGGACATTTTTAAAAATTTTAGGTAAATCTTAGATATTTTGGAAGCACAACATTTGATCTATGTAAAATCTATTTAATGATGTGAAGGGTGTGCAATGCCCCAAGTGTGTTTCCAATAAATTTCATTCCTACCGAGCTGTTTGTTTATAAATCTCTTACAAGTATATCATTTAATTCTTGGTAGATAACTTTGAATGAATATAAATTTATATATGAGACATTGTTAACCAAAATTTCCTATATAATTTAGTTTTCTTTACATTTATCAACCCTACATTGTTACAACAACTTAGTTTTTCTTGGTGCAATAATAATTGTGTTTCATTGGGTGGAATAATAACTAATAAATTTCGGTTGGATAAATTGTTCTTGAAGATAAGACTGATCTCCCTAGTATCAACAGATATCTAGCAACAAGCAGGACAAGAAAATCTACCTTTCTCTAAATATATTGCGATTTATTTAATAAGAAACTAAGAGGTGTTTTAGACCCTACCTTAAGTGCAACGCTAGTTTGTGGCAGTCACGCTTCGACCGTTCGAATGAGTTTCCTTTTGAGAACGTGCAATCCCAAACAAGAACACATCAAATAACATTTGCATAGCCAATATAATAAATCATATTCATCATGGTGATCAAGGAATCCATGAAATAAACCATAAAACACAGCTTATTGAGAAAAATAAACTTGATTGTATTAACTTTGAAAATAGAAGAACTTTACAACCTTTGGTGCCTTGATGTTGTACAAGCTCCTCCTAGGGTCCGAAACAGGAATCTCCTCTACTTTGAGAAGCCTCACACTCTTCCAAATGAGATCAACAAGGTATGTAATCTTTCCTCACTTAAGCTCAATTAGGAAGACTAAGTTCCAACAACATTTCACCTCAAAAATCTTTAGCTTTCAACCTCCTCAGTAACCAGCCCAATGCTTCATTTTATAGTGCAAAGGAAGGAGGTTACAGGTCCACCTATGAAGGGATAGAGTCCTCCTTCAAAGGGATAAACTCCTCACATCAAGGGGTTAGCTCCTTAAGGTATGGGATGCATGAAACTTAAAGGAGCGAACTTGCTACCTCAAGATTCCTTCTAGAAGCTTCCAGAAATGACTCAAAGTGAGTTTTTAAGAATGTACTTGCACCTTTTTGACTTTTGCAGAGGTATGCACCCATTACGTAGAGACGGAGCGGCCAGATATGCAGGGGACATGACCAGTAGGTGCGGGACCGCAGGTAATGCTAAGAGAAAGTGTGGAACCATAGTTTTAGAGACTTTTAAGGGCTTTCTCTTATTTTCAAGGCTTGACATGAAGAATTGAGGCTTAAGACTTGCAAAGGAGGAAAGTATGAGTGGTGATAGACTCACACTAATTCAAGAATGTCATGGTGACAATATTTTGTGCAACAAGAAAGAAGGATTATTGAGACATAAGTTGATGCAAAAGTATTTCTCATGGACTCTTTTTTTTGAAATGGCTTAATTAGATCCATGAATATGGTATGAAAACGAATTAAATTGGTACACCTTGAACCCCTCATATACAATTATACATCTCCACAACTTAAGATCCAAGTTGCTGAGAAAATTAATATTTCCTCATGGAAGAGAAGAAAAAAATATAAAACAGAGAGTAGTGTTGAACTGTAAACTGCCATGGATATTCCACTAGACATTTCTTTACAACATATATGATAATAATATACTAAAATAATGTATTTTTACACTATTACAGTTTTATTAAAATTCTAGATCTATAGATTTTACTGCAATTAGTGCATGCATGTGAATGGAAATTATACACATAAGTATAGAACGAAAAAATAAGCTCACACAAACATAAGACACAAGGTATGCTCTCTGGGAAACTCTTTCAGGAGAAAACCCAACTGGAAGGTGAGGTTGCTTTGCTCTCTTTCTCTATCTGGAAATATGGCTGCAGGTACAAAGAAATAATTATTGTGGCTCGTGGCTTGATATAGTGCACATATCCTCTCTATGTTCTCTACCTTATATCTCTCCTGGCTATCTTTTCTCAACTATAGAACAAAATTCTCTCAAAATATTGGAATACCTCTTTCTCTTAGTGGCTCGGTTATAACACAACATGATAGCCTACTAATGGTTAAGTTTGACTACACCAACTATTAACTAAATTTACAAAATAGACTCTTCTAGATCCTTTTACATCACAAACACGATGATAGAATCTTTCCATGAATAATGGGGGCTGACACGACATCCTCTTGAACTATAGGTTTGAAAACATGAAGGTCAACTTCTGAGTGGAATCAATTTTGCATATGGACTCCGATTGACGTGCTTCTTATGTTGTTGGAAAGGTCTCTGTGTGCAGAATAGCATGGAAAGGTGCAAATCAAAACTAACAATTTTGTATGCCCAAAAAAGTCTTTTGATGCCTCAAAATGCTCCTAGAAGGTTTCATACCTTGTTTCGCTATAATGGGTCCCGCTAGTAAAACCAGTCTCGTGAGTTGATTCCTCCACTTTTTCCACTCCAAATGCATCAAAATGGATGAAAAACAATATAATGATCTAATTCATATCACACTTCCCCATTTTTGAGGCTTATTGTCCACAAAGGATTTTACTAAATGAGGTGAGGAAAAATTTCCTCCACCTTCTCTCTGGTGTACCATTTAGCTTTGCCTGGAAGTTGTCCCTTCATCCTAATATGCCAAAGGTCATGTTTCCCCTGTCTTGTAGTTCTAGACCTCTTGTGTAAAACTATATATTTTGTCAACTCTGCCTGAGTGTCTGGTGCCAAATCCTCCACAAAAGTTAGGACCTGTTCCTCTTCCTGATCTGGCATGGAAGGTTCATAGAGTTTCAAATTCTCTACATTTACAACTGAATAAATGCACATATAAGGTGGTAAAATGAGTCAATAGGAATTATCATCCACCTTTTCCATTATCTCAAAGGGACAATACCTTAGAGCCTTGATTTTATTACCAAGCCCTTGCAACCTCTCCTTGTTCAACTATAGCCATACTCTGTCTCCAACCTTGAATGATTTATTTGTTCTGTGTTGATCATGCCTGGAATTATACTTCTCCTATGACTTCTATAGTGTTTCCTCTACCTATATATGGACCTTCCTAATCTTCTTTATAAATGTTTAAGCCCTCAAAGCATTTCGTGTAAGATCTTCCATCACTCTTCCTTACTTCCCATATGTAATATCTAAATGTGAAGGTGGAAAACATAAAAAAAAGTCTCAAATGGAGAATTTCCTATAGAACTGTGGACTACTTTGTTATAAGAATGTTGTATATATACGATATTTTCATCCCAAGCATTCAGATTCCTCTATTTGTATCCCCTCAGAAGCTGTACCAAATTCTTGTTGACTACTTTTGTCTTCCCATTTGTATGTGGATGGAATGTTGTATATCTCTTCAATTTTGTGTCCATCTTCTCCCACATTGTAGTCTCGAAGGCACTAATAAATACTATGTCCCTATCTAAGATGATGCTCCTTGGTATCCCAAATTACACCCAAACCTGTCCAAAGCACAAGTTTGTTGCTTCTTGTCAGCTGATGGTCTTTTTACAGGGCATCCAAGCACACATCTTGCTGAACCTGTCAACTGCCATGAACATGAAGTCATGTCCTTGTATAGTTGTTGATAAAACTCCCACAAAGTCCATGGAAATGTTTTCCAAAGGTCAAGTAGGTATAGGTAAGGGATGATATAGAACCTATTTCTTATTGCTAGGCTTGCTGGTACAAGAAAGCATGCATCCTCTTATGAACCTATCTACTTGCTCTTGCATCTTGCACCAATACACATACCTCTACAAGTTAGCCACTATCTTCCTTACACAAAAGTGGCATGTAACCTTGGAGGTGTGAGCCTATTTAATAAACTAAAAACACTCACCTTTAAGACCACATAGCTTTTCGAGCCTGTAGAGTAACCCATCGTGGATATGGTAGTCAATGGTCATTTCACCATTCTGCACATGAATATAACTTCACAACTTCTGATAAACCTCCTTGAAGTCATCATCTTCTGAATTTTCCTCTTTTTTGCATCATGGGTGAATGCCTTCATGTGCATAAGAGTTCCCAAAGTTGTAATATTTGATGTGGGTGTCATTGAAAGAATATCAACCAACTTGTGTGTGCCACTTCTTATACTTGATCACTAAATGAAACTGGGGTAAAAACCCCATGCACTTGTAATTCCTAGTGTTTAGTAGCTTACTCTTGGCCTGTAAGTACTTTAACAATTGATGATTTGTGTGTATTATTGTCTCCTTTCCCATCAGATAATGCTTCCACTTTTTCACAACTTGCACCATGGCATAGAGCTCCTTATCATAGGTAGGGTAGTTAAGAACTTCCCCATGAAATACTTCAGAATGGTAGTGAACGAACCTTCCTCCTTGCATCAATATAGCTCCCATAGAATACCCACTCTCGTCTGTCTCCACTTCAAATGGATGTTGCAAGTTTGGTAATGCCATAAATGGTGCTTCACTGATCTTCTTCTTTAGCTCCTCGAAAGCCTTTTGTTGACATTTTCCCCACTAGAAACTCTTTCCATGTGTTGTTATGGCATGGAGTGGTGTTGCTACCGCTAAAAATGAGTCTATGAATTTCCATAGGTATTATGCTACCCAATGAAACTTTTGACCTCAAAAAAATTGGTAGGCACCGAACATTTCCTGATGGCCTCCATCTTGGAAGGTTCTATCTTCAACTTTCCTACACCAATCACATACCCCAAATATATGAAAGATTGTTGCGCAAAATCACACTTCTTGAGATTTTCTAGCAGCTGGTGTTTCTTTAATGTTTTCATCACCCGCGTCAAATGCGAAATATGCCCTCCCAGGTATCACTATATACTAGTATATCATCTATATAGAAAATAACAAATGAATCTATAAAAGGGTGAAGTATATGATTAATTAATATCATAAACGTAGATAAAGGATTACATAGGCCAAATGGCATAACTAGCCATTCATACAAACCTTCCCTGGTTTTGAAGGTGTTCTTCCATGTATCTTCTTCTTTGACTTGAGCATGGTGATATTCAGACTTCAAGTCCATGTTGGTGAAATACTTTTCTTACTGTAAATGATCTAGCAGATCGTCTATCCTAGGAAGGGGGTATCTGTTCTTGAGTGCGATTTTATTCAATGCCTTGTAATCTATACACATCCACCATGTCTCATACTTATTTGGCACAATGATTATGGGTGACCCACATGGTGATGTAATCGGTCGAATGATACCCTGTTCCAATAGTTGCTGCAAAGTTTTCTTCACCTCACTTTCTTCTATAAAAGACATCTTGTAACACCAAATATTTGGCAATGGGGAGTTTGGCAATAGATGGATCTCATGTTCCACTTCTCTCTTAGGTGGTAACCCTTTAGGTTCTCGAAACACATCCTTGTATGGATATAACAACTCCTCCAATTGTTGTTTCTATTTCTTGGTACACCCCTTAGGGATGCCTTACCTCTGATTGACTCTTATGCAGACTGAATTTCTCTTAAAAACAATAAAACATACTTCTTGTTGGAACTGATAAATTTCTTGGCTTGGTTGGCACTTACTAATTTAATTTTTGACTTTCCTTTGTGCACTTTGATGATGAATGATTTCCATCCTTGATGAGTGGGTACTGGTTAGCTCTCCTCATGAATATTCCATCGCGCATGTATATGTATGGACTCCCAAACTTGAATCCGCATACATAAAGCAGAACCACATCCAGATCTACTTCATCAATAAAATCAACACTAACAAAAAATCTAATTTTGCATTGTTTTATTACCTTGAGCTATGCATCCTTATTTACCCATCCCAGTTCATATGGGTTTGGATGATCATGAACTTCTAGATCCAACTTCTTGACCATCTTTGCTACGATGAGATTCTCCTGTGATCTTGAGTCAAATAGAGCATCAATATTTGCGTTCTTGACCTACCTATTTATATGGAAAAGTTTAGTCATATCTTTCTCTTCTTGTTGCTGAAGACTACTAGATTCACCTCCTTAGGCATTAATATACATACAATCTTCTCATCCACATCCGAGCTGATTTAAACTAGGTTTCTTGAATTAGTGGTGATGAGATTCTTCTTCTCATTTTATTTCTTCTTGTTCTTCGGGTTTAGCTCTGGATGAAACTTGCAACAATTATCCTTTATATGATAGTCAATGTTGTAGTGGATGTTATGGTCTTTGCACTGGTTTTCTGTGGCTTCCATATTTTTATCTTTTCTCCCTTTTTGATTCTTCTTCCCCTCCTTAGAAGCTTCTTGTTCCTCTTGCTTCAACCCACTTTATTTCACTCTTTTCAGGCCTATGTTCTCGAGGTGTTGTGCCTGTAGACAAGCTTCATCCATCGATTTGGGCTTGAACAACATCACTTTCTCATGCAGATGGTAGTATAGACCCACCAAATACTTGAGGAGCACATCTGGTTTCTTTGGAGAGATACCCAATATTATAACCATCTTTTTGAATTCACTGGTGTACTCCTACACGCTTTGGCCCAACTTTTTCCTAAATTAATTCCACTGGATCCATTGGTCCTCCACATAACTAATGGGATAAAAATGTGACTTAATGAGGGTTTTCAAATCCTCCCACTAAGTCACTAGAGGTTCTCCCTCCAATCTTAGAGTTCCTGTGTTGATCTCCCACCAAGTCAGTACATGACCCTTTAATTTCAGGGGCGCAAATGAGATGTTTTTCTCTTCCTCGATCTAATGGACACTAAAATAAACTTCTAGTTGTTGGAACTAGTGGTTCAACTTCAGAGCATTGATATCACCGTGGTATTACATGATATTGAATTTTTCTTCCATTTTTGAATAGGAAATGATTCACGACACTCTAACTAGGTTGATATTTTTCGAGTTCTTTCTTTGGCTGGTTCTTCGTGTCTTCTCGATCTCCCTATCCCCCTTATGAATTATCATCTATATTTGAACCCCCATCTTCTCCAAATATCCCCAACTTATTACTTAGGGCCACCATGAGGAGGTTTAAATTTTAGTTTATATCTGCGACTTGTTGTTTGAGCCATGAAAACCTCACCTCTGTAGGTCATGATTCTCATTTACAAATTCGTCGGTCGTAATTAGGTTTTTATGATTGTTGACCCAGTCAACCTAGATCCCCTACAAATATCCAAAAACACCTAAAGAAACGTGCTCTAATACAAAATGATATTTAAACTACTGTGGTTATTCCACTGAACAGTTCGTTACAACATATATGATAATAATATATTAGAATGCTTTATTTTTACACTATTACAATTTTATTAAAATTCTAGATTTGTAGGTTTTACTGCAACTAGTGCATGCATGCAAATGTAAATTATGCATAAATGTAGGGAATGACAAAATAAGCTCATACACACATAAGAAACAAGATATGCTCTCTAGGAAACCCTTTCAGGGAAATACCCAGCTGGAAGGTGAAGTCACTTAGCTCTCTTTCTATGTTTGGAAATATGGATACAGGTACAAAGAAGTTTATGCCTATGGCCTGTGGGTTGCTACAATGCAAAAATTCTCTCTATGTGCTCTACCTCCTATTTATCCTAGCTATCTTTTCTCAACTATGGAACAAAATACTCTTGAAAAAATGGAATACATCTTCCTCCTCATGGCTCGTTGTAACACAACTCGATAGCCTACTAGTGGTTAAGTTTGACTACACTAACTCGTAACTAGAGTTACAAAATAGACTATTCTAGAGTATTTTACATCAAAAACACGTGGCTATCCCCTTTTCCATAAATAATGGGGGTTGACGCGACATCCTCCCGAATTATAGGTTTGAAAACAAGAAGGTCAACTTTTGAGTGGCATAATTGTTGCATATAGACTCTGATTGAGGTGCTTCTTGCATCGTTGGAAATTTCTTTGTGTGAAGAATAACATGAAAATTTTGAAAGCTTAAGAAAAAAATTTATACCCCAAAAAAAAATCATTTGATGCCTCAAAATGCTCCTAGAAGGATTCATTACCTCATTTCACCAAACTAGGTCCCACCGGTAAAAATGGTCCCGTGAGCTTATTCCTCCACTTTTTCCACTCCTAATGCATCGATATGGATGAAAAATATTATAATGATCCAATTCAGATCACACCTACCCATTTTGGGAGGTATTTGGTCCCCAAAAGCTTTTACTAAATAAAGTGAGGAAATTTTTCCTCCACCTTCTCTCTGGTGTACCATTTGTCTTTGCCTGGAAGTTATCCCTTCAACCCATTCTACCAAAGGTCATGCTACCCCTATCTTGTAGTTATGAACCTCTTATACAAAACTATATCTTTTGTCAAATCTTGATCTATAGTTGAATGTTGGTTTTTCTATGCTAATTTTAACTTCAGATTTAAAAACAAATGCTTGTCTGTTTCTTCATGTGCATAGGTTGTCTTAGGTGTTTGTGAATCAAAACAAGTAAATTTATGTCAAGTTTTATGTTAGAATCATGAGAAAAATAGCATGAAAGTAAAGTGTTAAATAAAAACAAGAAAATAAACAACAAACCATCAAGAAAAACACTTAACATATTGTTTTGATAAAGGAGTTCACCCCTCCTGGGCTACATCTCCTTTGTCCAGATTTCATGGCTTGGGCCTCTATATTTGCTCATAATGGAAAAAATTACAGTTTACAATGCTCTACAACTCCTGAAACCTACTTTAATGGACTCATAGCATCCAAAAACCCCTAATATGACTCTATAAACTCTACAAATGGACTACAGTTGTTCTGGGCTTGACCTCCTCTCCTAGTGGCCCTGGCTTCCTTAAGATTCAACGTGGAAAACTCATGTACAAAAGTGCCTCATTTCCTCTGAAACTTGTTCCATTGTTTTCAGAATTTTGAAATTATCTAGGAACACCTTTTCCTAAGCTCAATTTGGTTGAAAACTTCTCCAGTTATGTCTCAAATAGAATTTCCCAAAAAATCCTCCTCCAAATCTGGAAGAACCCCAGTTAAGGCTGCTAAATCTGGAGGCAAGTTCGAAAATAGTGGAGTCTGTAAAAAATTTGTCAACTTCTAATCTGGGTTTAATTTTGATTTAATTAAGGATTAAATTGGGTTAATTAGTGGTAATCCATATTAGTGATAACCTTGCAGTTTTACTAATTGTTACCTCGACGGTTAAATAGGAGGTGGGCACATGGGTAATTAGCGCAATCCACGTGGTTTCATAACCATTTCCTGGTGGTTTGGATAGAAGTTCTTAAATGGAGGCTTTTAGTGCCATGGTTATGGTATTGTTCGCTAGATCTGCTAACCGTAACCATGATCATTTGACACATTCACATGGGGAGGGATGGTCCTCCCTAACTGCCAATCCAAACTACATTACAATTTAAATATACATGGTGACCCTTAGTGGTTAAGAAACAAGATTTAGGAGAGATAGTTAAGTCGTGGGAACTATGGAGGGGAGGTCATGGGGTCGAACCCCGATGCCTCCATAAAATTTCAATATACCACTATAGGGGAATGATGAAGCCTCCAGGCTTGCCATATATCACCTTCTAATTAGTCCACCTCGACCATGCAAACCCAAGAATGAGCTACCACTTGTCAATCTATTATTATTCCACCTATAAAGGGATATTCTAAGGAATATTCTCCTTGCTAACTAGGCTGTACGGATGCCTAGTCAGCATCCTAGTCAACTTTTTTCCAAAATTTTGCTTGTTTGGTGAAACAATAAGCGAGCTCTAAATTCCTTCTACAAACTCCATTTTGAACAAAACAAGTTGTGTTGAGATTGTATCACTGAGACGGGTGTGATAGTTCAGCTTTTAAATGATTTCAGGCACTTTGATTTTTGAGCTAATTCTTGCCCCTAATCTAGATTTCAATCACTCCTTCCCACTAACGGGCTTTTGGAGCCACAAAAGTTGGTTATCTAATGAGAGCTAAATACTCTTCTCCTTCCAAAGTTCTATCAAATTATTATACTTGAAAGGTCTCCATGACAACCATTTGGGTACACTGATATGCCTTTCATTGCAAATGGCTATGTCCCTCAACCACTATTCTCATTTTGTTGCTGACCCAATCCAACACTTGCTTGACACTTTTTGGCTGTAAAATACCTTTGATGCACCACATCGATTCCTCGTTGCTTGGAAAACTATTACAATCTGATAACCTTCCTATTGAGAATCTTGGCGTCGACACATACAATGGTCTACAATGGCTGCAAATTTTTGGCGTCTCGTCCACTTTCACTTCTTGCCTCTATCATCCTCCAGTTCAATATGGTGCTCATGTCATGATTTGAGAATGAAGGCTAAGCATGAACATCTTTCTCAGGAATGGACCTTCTAAAATCCTGCGACATCTTGTCACAAATACAACCATTAAATAGAAAAACACATTATGTAAGAAATGAAAATCGATGAACTCTTCATTTGCTCCCTCAAAGCAACAATTGTCACATCATGTAACATCTCCATGCACTCTTTCATCTTGGTGTACAAACCATTTTGTTATTTTATTTGATGTTTTACTAAACAAGTCGAGAAAAAATCATCGACAAACATAAGTTGACAAGGCATACTTCTTCAAGCAACTGACTTGACTTGAGATCCAAACATAGGCATGTACAACAACTTAACGACTCTTTGCATAAACAATAAGAATTTCACATCTCATGCAATAATCCTTCAACATATCCTTTTCATATTTAGAGATAAAATCAAATCTTCCAAGTTGATATAACATACATGTGACAACAATAGACACAATTCGACCCTCATGCATCTATCTAAACACAATGAAACTAGCAACAATTCCACTATTCACACACACACACAAATTGTCATGCATGTGTACAATTATTCAACTCTCCCTCAAGAACAAACACAAGTACAATAAGCCCAAAAACATGTATGGGTAAATAAAGAGTTGAATTGACAAATTTGCTGCAAATGAAGTGAGTAACACCCCACTTTCACACACCTTCCTCATGAAAATATGCAAGATCAAGAATGCATTCACATACAAACTTGTAACCACAATTTGCCTTCTTTGCTAGATTTAAGTGAGTCAAACAGAACTCCACTTTCAACATCTTGCATCATAGAAGTTGCATCATACTTTCAACAGAAAAGTAACGCATTCATAAGGCAGAGAAATGCATTTTTAAGGCAAAGAATTGCATCTATCAACAAAATAAATGCAAGCCCTATTTGGATAAGAAATCAAACCGCCTTTTACCAAACCATTTCCATGGCGCTCTTTTCGATGCACATCATCTTGTGAATCATCTTGACCCACATCAATTATGGAGTCCTCTTTTCCATCTTTGCCAAAATATCTCTCCACCTTCTTCAAATGTCATGGATGAGTTGTTGGATGAAAAGTCTAACAATTGTCTACAAAATGACCCTGCTTATGGCAACAAGTGCAATATAATTGCATCTTCTTTGCAACATGGTTTCCATTGTCCAATAGACCATTGGATTTCTGTCGCTTTTTATTTTAAATTTTCCGGTATGTGGCCATTTTCTTCCAACAACTCGAAACAATATGGTTATTCAAACCACAAAAATAACATGTAAATTCTCTCCAATTCTTATGTGAAGATTTACCATGTTTATCAAAATCAAAAGAAACTTTATTCAAGGCATATTTATATCTTGCACTTTCACCTTTGTCACCTTCTTGATGAGGTGAATTTGATGAGGTAGTGGCTCTATTCAGGATACCAACAATGGTTTCAATGACCTTAGAGCTTCCATCATCCTCTTGTTTTCCCGTTCCACTAATTGCATGTTTATGAGCATATTCATGCAAAGTGGGTATAAAACTTTTGCATTCCTCATGAACACAAACTTCAAAAGCTTGAGGGTATGAACATGTAATGATATTCCCTCTTGGAACACCTTCATGTGCCTTCTTGGCTTTGGAAAATTCTCCATCATGTTGTCCATAACCAAGGCCCAAATACCTAGGCCTTTCCTCAACAACAATTGGCTCAACTATGCCTTGTGCATGTTTTCCTAACCCTTTAGCTTCATAGCCCATCTTCATCAATAACCTGGACCCTATTCCTCTAGTGCATCTTTAAAAAGCACTAAAACATTCATTTTGATAGGAAATTGAAGATAAAATTGAATTTCATACCTCATGTTCATGCACATACTTGGCTAGGGTTTCCTTGGCATCATGGAGTAAAATCTCTATCTCATTCATCTTTTCAAGAAGCTCTTGCTTCTCCTCCTTCATGGCCATCAACTCCTTTTAAAGTATAGTGTTATCCTTCCTATCTTCAATCATCTCTTCCACCATATCTCTCATGATGAAAAACTCTTGAAATGTCTCTTCATCAAAGAATCTTGCTAAGGAAGAGGGATTAGAGACATCACTTGTTGAAGTTGCCATCACATAAACTTGCACACTGTTAATTCTCCTTGCACAAATCTCAAGAAATCAATAAAATAAACCTTTGATCTGATACCAACTTCATCCGTAGCTAAATGTTAGCTTTTTTGTGCTAATTTCAACTTTATATTTAAAAACAAATGATTGTCCATTGGTTCATGTGCATAGGTTTTCTTAGGTTTTTGTGAATCAAAACAGGTAAATTTATGTCAAGTTTTATGTTAGAATCATGAGAAGAATAGCATGAAAGTAAATTTATAAAAAAACGGAAAGCAAATGAACAACAAACCATCAATAAAAACACCTAACACAATGTTTTGATAAAGGAGTTCACCCCTCCTGGGCTACATCTCCTTGGTCTAGCTTCCATGGCTTGGGCCTCTATATTTTCTCAAAATGGAAAAAATTATATCTTACAATGCTCTACAGCTCCTGAAACCTGCTTCAATGGTCTTAAAGCATCAAAAAACCCTTAATATGACTCTCTAAACTTTGGAAATGGACTACAGTGCGGACACAACCGACCTCCCTAGAAGCAAAAGCTTTCTAGTGACAAACACAACAAATAAATCCTACCTTTCTCTAAACATGCATTGCAAATACAAGTAATCAGGGGATCTTTAACATACCTTTAGTCCAACGCTTTGTAGTAGTCCAGCCTCGCCGATCCGGATGAGCTCCTCCTTCTCTTCGAAACCTGCATTCACTAACAAGCCAAAAGATTAAATAGCACCTGATAAACTCATAAAACAATACATATCTATCATATAGACCAAGGAGTATATGAAACAAACCATGAATAACAATCTGTTGAGAAAAATAAGTTCATTTGCATTAAAAGGTAACAAAAGGAACCATTACAACCTGAGCCTTGGTGTTGTGCAAGTCCCTCCTAGGGTCCAGCAAGAGTTTTCCTTTACTTTGATCAGCTCACCCACTCTCAAATAAGGCTAGTAAAGGATGGGAATCTCTCCTCTCAAGCTTTACAAGGGAGTCCTAATTCCAGCAGCATCTACCCTTAGGAATGTTTAGCTTTCAACCCCCTCTCCTTTTGGCCCAATGCCTATATTTATAGTGCTCTAGAGGAAGTTATTCAGGTCCACCATCAATGGGATAAGCCCCTCTTTGGATGGGATAGCTCCCCTCTTGATGGGATAAGTTCCTCTTTGGTAGGGATACATGAACCATCTGGAGGCGCTTCATACACGTCAAACAAGCTTCTAGAAGGATCTAGAAATGACCACAAGTAACGTTTTTGGAGTGAAACTTGCGCCTTTTGACCTTTACAGGAGTACGCACCCATTGCTTTACATACAGAGCGTACAAGTACGCAGGTATTGTGAACTTGGGGTGCGTACACGCAGGTAAGGCTAAGAGAAACTGCGTACCCAGAGATATATAGATTTTTAATGACTTTCTCTCTTTCTTGGAGTTTGACATGGAGAGCAGAGGTATGAGGCTTTGCCAAGGAGGATAGTATGACAATTGATGGAGCCATACTAACTGCAAATAGTCATGGTGACAAATTTTAGTGTAACAGATTGCCCCCTAAAGTGTGAAGCCTGAAGTAGATAAGGGTTTCATATTTTGTAGGAAGGGTGAAGTACTTTATCATTTCAAAGATTATCTTGCGGAGAGCCCATTCGGAACCTGCAAGTATTCAACACAAAATACATATATATGATCATATCATCGCTGAGGTAGGCATTCCCATACTCAGATTGAAAACTTTAACTAATTGACTATCTACTGCTCTGATACAGGAATGATTTTGCAGTACATCATAATCATAGACTTTTGTAGACACAGTATGGATGCAGCCATCTGTTTATGATTAGTCTACTGTACAATGAATACAAAACTCCTCGCAGCCTGGATGGTGGAAACTAGATCCAGGGTCTTCATTTCTACTTCCCGACAGGTACGATTCTATCCATGCGAATAAATGAGTTGATGTCGAACATGGTAGAAACCACTTGATTACCAGTCAATGATGTAAATTGTTAACAAGCGTGAGAGAGACCACCAGTGATGTCAATGGTTCTCAAAGTACCCAGTACAATCCATGAGATGTGAATGAATGAATTGAAGTCGAACATTTCACGGAATCCTTCGATCGAAAGTCAATGATGTAAACTGACGTCAAAGGCGAGAAACCTGCCATTGATGCATGCAGACTTCAAGGTACTGACGATTCCTAGGTCATCTTTCTAGATAATGTGCTGATGTCAATAGAAAGCGACCCGTTGCAGGCAAGCCCACAACACGAAATCATAGTTCAAGTTGAAGAAATGTAGCTGTAAGGACTGACTCAGGGATGGTCAAAATGGATGACGAGTATTTTGCAGATGAATGTTTATTGCAGATACCTCTTGAACACATAACGACACAACAGATGGCTTGGTGATTTTTGACCCAAAGTTAATACCCGGCTAAAGTCTTTCAATGTGGCTTGATCAACTGTGAGGCAAAGGGTTTCCCAAACCAGGTGAATGAAAGTGTCGTGTTCAAGAGTGGTAATAAGGCTTCTTTTGAGATAAAGGATAACAAATGGGCTCATTTTTCTCTATTTTCCCCCACCATTTCTGGCAAGTACCTCTTTATTTTTTACAAGCTTGAGGAGGATAACATATGCTTGATTATAAGCTCATCCTTCGGATGAGTCCAACTTAGTTTTGATTCGAACCCTAAGAAGGAGTGGTCCATTCCTATTTGTAATCGAACAGGTCCTTTACTGTGAAATTTTAACGAGTCCAGTATAGGAGAAACTCGGCGTTTTTCATTTTTAGAGAGTCTGAAAAAACTAAAGAAGACTCCAGGTTGAACTTTTTCGTAAAGTTGTGTCTCCCAAGCCCGAAAAAGTACAAAATAATACCTGAGAGAACCACTTAGTCTTGCGACCAAGGAGTACTTTCATGATTAGTGCCTCTGACCTAAAAAGTAAAAAGCGATCAAGGACACGTCGTTTTATTTCCAGTATCGAGTTTGAAACGAAAAAAACCCGGCAATCGTTTCCTGTTTTTACGGTCAGAAAAGAGCCATAAGGGGACCGTCTTTTAATTCCGTTTTAACGAGTGTAAAAGAAATGCTCGGCAATCTTTTCATGTTTTATGAGTCAGAAAAGGGCTTAAAGATGACTCTGAGGTTTCACTTTTTCGTAAGTTTTAACGAGTTCGAAAAAAAATGATAAAAATGTAATCATGGTTTTCATTTTTTCGTAAGTTTTAATGAGTTCAAAAAAATGATAAAAATGTACTCATATGGCCGACTTTCAATTTAATTTATGAGAAAGAAAAGACGGAAAGAACTCGACATTTTCATTTGTTTTACGAGAATGAAAGATAGCAAAATAATCTCGGGATTTTCATGAGTTTAACGAGTCTTGAAAATAACTGAAATTGACTCAAGATAGGTTTCATTTTTACAAAAGCTTGAAACAGAGAAAAACTATGCTTCAAAGTAGTTTCATTTTTACACAAGCTTGAAACAGAGAGAGAACTGTGCTTGATGCCCCCTAAGCATAACTGCTAGAGCGCATGCCCCCCAGCTTCATTTCATTCAACCAATTGGATGAAATGAAGGTTGAGTTACGAGATCATTTGAAAGACTCGACCTAAAACTGTAACAAAAAACTAAAATAACTAACCTAAATATACAACTTAACATTTATGAGATCTAGTCAAACTCTCGACTCAATTAGAGGAGGATTTGTTTCATTTTTTAACGAGCTTGACATAGGAAAAGAACTATGCTCAGATTCAGTTTCATGTTTACGCAAGCTTGAAACGAAAAACTATGCTTGCTATAAGTTCTCATGCCCCCAGCATAATGACGCAAAACGAGGTACATGACCCCCAAGCTTCATTGCATTCAATGAGGTGGATGGAATGAAGCTTTACTTTCAAGATCTTGGAAAGACTTGTGGGAGTTGTTTCATTTTTGGAACTATCCTCAAAACCCTTGTTTCATTTTTTAAACGAGCTTGACACAAGATAAGGAACTATGCTCATAACTACTCTCTACAATCTACCTAACAAAAAACGTTACTCTAAAAAACCTTGATTCATTTTTTAACGAGCTTGACACAAGACAAGGAACTATGCTCGAAAATCCTTGATTCATTTTTTAATGAGCTTTACACAAGACAAGGAATTATGCTCATAAAAACCTTGATTCATTTTTTAATGAGCTTGACACAAGACAAGGAATTATGCTCATAACTACTTTCTACAATCTACCTACTTAACCTACCCTTGTTTCATTTTTTAACGAGCTTGACACAAGACAAGGAACTATGCTCAAGAAGTTCGCATGCCCCCAGGATAATGATCCAAAGCGAGGTACATGCCCCCCAGGCTTCATTGCATTCAACCAGATGGATGGAATGAAGGTTTACTTTCAATATTTAACTTGAAAAGGGAGTTGTTTCATTTTTAAGGAGGTTGACACAAGAAAAGAACTATCCTCATACCTGATTCATTTTTTAACGAGGTTGACTCAGTAACAGGAACTAGCCTCAAAACCCTACTTTCTATAATCTACCTACTTATCCTAAAATCTACCTGATTCATTTTTTAATGAGGTTGACTCAGTAAAAGAACTATCCTCATACTCACTGATTCATTTTTTAACGAGGTCGACACAGTAAAAGGAACTTTCCTCGATGCAACCTATTTCATTTTTTAACGAGGTTGGTACAGGAAATCTATCCTCGCACAACATGTTTCATTTTTTAATGAGGTTGATACAGGAAAAAACTTTCCTCGTAACTCCTTGTTTCATTTTTTAATGAGCTTGACACAAGACAAGGAACTATGCTCATGACTTCCAGTTTCATTTTTTAACGAGGTTGAGACTAGAAGAAACTATCCTCACACTAGCCCGTTTCATTTTTAAACGAGGTTGATGCAGGAAAAAACTATCCTCGTAGCATCCAATTTCATTTTTTAACGAGGTTGAGACGGGAACAAACTATCCTCACAACCTTTTGTTTCATTTTTTAATGAGCTTGACACAAGACAAGGAACTATGCTCATGACATCCAGTTTCATTTTTTAACGAGGTTGAGACTAGAAGAAACTTTCCTCGTAACTCCTTGTTTCATTTTTTAATGAGCTTGACACAAGACAAGGAACTATGCTCATGACTTCCAGTTTCATTTTTTAACGAGGTTGAGACTATAAGAAACTATCCTCATACACACTGATTCATTTTTTAACGAAGTCGACACAGTAAAAGGAACTTTCCTCGTACACACTGGCCTGTTTCATTTTTTAACGAGGTTGATACAGGAAAAAAACTATCCTCGCACACACTGATCATGGCTTCCAACTGGAAGAAAGACATGTCAATGGACACACCTTGATCATGGCTTCCAAGAGATCTTCATCAGAAGGAAGAATAGTTCTCTGGAAGGAACATATGTCAAGGGACTCAAAAGGGATAAGAACATCGTGTTCAAGTAATCCCATAGAGTTTTCCATGTCAATTACCGAATCTAAATCAAAGGAAGATGAGCAAACAGTGAGAGGCTCACTTACATCGGTAACTGAAAACATGGGACCAGTTGCCACATAATTAACCCGTGGTAGGGTAGATACCACTTTAGAATCAGGAACATTTAGGGGTGTCATATTATTGGTTGAAACAAGAATAGGGAACGAAAGCTGGTCTACAGTCACAATACTGCCATTGTGAGGGAAAGACATCACGCGAAAGAGTGTCGATACGACAACTTTCATTGCATAAACATAGTCTCGCCCAAGGAGTAAATTGAAATCCAAGGGACCTCGAACTACCATAAGATCAATACAGACAGTTTTACCTTCCAAGGTAATAGAAAACTTAGGAAGGATCCCTAAAGGTTCACTAATGGTTCTGTTAAAAGCTTTCAGATTCTGCGTAATAGGCGCAAGCTGAGGGGAACCCAAAGCTTTCCAAACAGTTGAGGATAAAATACTAACAGAAGCACCTTCATCTACTTGAGTACGATGTATGCCCCTACCACCCGCTTTGACAATGATTTGGAAAGGGATGGAGGAAGGAAGACGAGGTTCTGTCAGTCTATTCCAATCAAAGGAAAAGACCTCAATACTTGGCGGGGGTTATGTAGAAACAGGTGAAATGTCCCCCGGCATAGAAGAATCTGACGTAACAAGAAGAACCTGAGCAGTATGAAGTTCACTCTCTAAAGGGAAAGTGGGATCGACTCTTTGTGAAATTGAATCGACCACTTGATCAACTAATGGACCATCAACCTGAGTGACATGAGTTTCACTCTCCAATGGGAGAGTGTGATCGACTGTACTTGAAATTAGATCAATCACTCTGTCAGTTGACGGTAGGTTGGGAGAAATTTTACGGTAACCAGTTGGAAATTCTTGTTGTGGAACAGTAAGGTTTTCCAACAATTTTGAGGCTTCATCCATGTGAGGGCAAATGTGAGTTTGATGACTCCCTTTGCATAACTTACAAGGAAACCTAACTTTACCCTTTTTCCCAGGAACCTGACTATCACTGGTTGATGGATCAATGGAAAGTTGATGTGATTTTTTTGACCATACTTCCAAGACCTTTGGTATACCAGGACAATTGACAAGGAAGTGGTCACCCTTACAAAGCCTGCAAGGGTATTTGGGTTTACGATGCATGTCGGAGTTTTCCTCAACACAACTAACACTTACAGTCGTGGTTGGTTGGTTGACTTCTTTCTTATCTCGCTTCTTCTTCTTCTTCTTCTTCTTCCCTTTCTTCTTCTTCTTAGCCTCCTGGTTACTAGCATCAAGGCTTTTACCAAGCGAAGAGGAAGAAATGGAGGAAGAAAAATTAGGCGAAGAAGGTAAAGGGTCAACAGAAGGTTGGTGATGTTGAGATGGTGAACTCTGTTGAGGTGAAGCATCCGGTTGAGATGGAAAAATTGGAGTATTTTGGGCCAACTAAGTTGAAAATAACCATATCGATAATCCTATTGTAAATCCAGGTAATGACAAAGTAGCCATATAAGGAGGACCAACATTTCCAAAGTAAGGAAAAGTACTAGGATTCTCGTTAGGAGGGGTTCCTAGGTTGGTAAATTCTGGAACATTTGCCATTATATTCAACTTTAGTGAATTTTATTTTAAAACTAAAATTAACAATTCACAATTCTGCTTAACAAATAAAATTCACAATTCACACTTATGGTCTCTAAAAGTAAAAACAAAAAAATTAACACGCGCTATCAAATCTAGGAGTCAAACCATACACAAACAGTAACCTTTCGGACCGAAAACACTAGTTGGGGATGAAATCCAACATCCCTGAATTCAGTACAGAAGTGGCGGGTGGAACAGTTACCCCGACAACCTGCTTAATGAATAGACTGGACCAAGTTCCTCCACTTTAACCGTCTCGAGTGAAGTGAACCTCCCAGAAAATCCAAGTGAGGTCTAGCCGACGTCTGCTCCAGGTACAGTGGGATCTTCCCTCCACCGTCACCTTGGGTAGAACCCTAAAGATAATGGTCACTAAGGTCACCAACAACAACAAATCCACCTGGGGGAACAGTCTACGACCCGATAGCACGCAAGGGCAGAGTAACAAGCTCAATCCCCTTGCCGGCTCCTTGACAATAATCCAAGGTTTACCGACAAGTGACCCCAGGCTCCTCGACAATAATCTGAGGTTTACCATTTGTAGTACGTGCGGATCTGGCGTCTTTCCCAATGAAGGAGGATTGATCCCCTCACTGGTTCGGACACGGTCTCGTGCTTCTCCTTTAAGAGGAGCTTTCCCAGAGCATAAATGTAACAGTTGGATTTATCCTACCACAAGATGAGCTACTTGTTTGGTTTTACTGTCTTGGAGAGTTAATTACTCTCCTACTCCAAGACACTAGCCTAAGCTATGTTGGTGTATCAGAGCCCTAGAAATGTAAAAATTACTAGATGAATTTTAATTAAGCGCTGTGTTATTAAGGCTGTTATTACTCAAATGGGTAAATGGATACGAAACCAATGGTGTTATGACCCGACCCAAAACTGAATGCAATCGAATATGATAATGTAATCCTTTCAATTCGATGAATCCTAACTAAAGTAAGGAGAGAGTTTCCATTCACTTCCAACAATGCAAAAAATTGATCACTTAAGAGAAAATATAACAAATTCTCTAATGCACTAATTTTATCAAGAAAAACTAATGCAAATCAATTCCCAAACAATTTTTTTTATTTTTTATTTTTGTGTAAATTCAAATCAAAGAAAGCTGATCTAAATCTGCAATTGATTTTTCAGAATGTAAACTATGCAATTGTAATCTAAGCACAATTCACTTGAAAAGTATGCAAATGTAATCTATGCACATTTTCCATTCATATTCCGAAATTGAGAATTCTAATTATGCAAATGTGATCTATGCAAGAGAATTCTCAAACACAAGACGATTCTAATGTAATCTAAGAACCAATCAAGTGGAAGTCGAGAAAATTGGGTGAGAGTTCCAAAGATCAAAAAATAAAAACACTCAAAGGCAATTAACACTCATACACAATTTAGCCCCCCCCCCCCCGGCGAATGAGGGGGAAATTTTTTTGCAAAAACAAAAGCAAAAAGATGCAAAATTGTGAAAGGACTGAGAGAAGCCTCCAAGCAATGACCAAAGGAAATCAAATTAAGAATTTCTCAAAAAAGAGACTCAAACACCCAATTGATGAAAGATTAAAGTAGGAATGCCAATGAAATTAACCAAGATGAAAGCTTCTGACAGGTGAACAGTGGATCTGGGCAGCAAAAATAAGCTATAAACAAAATCTAAAAGATAAAAAAGAAAAAATTGAAATTTTCTAGGCTTTTGACAGGGGTACGCAGGCAGCCTGTTTTCATAGGTGCGGGTACGCTCTATGCACAAAGCTGCAGTGCGTACAAGTACGCACTGTGCTTAACGCAGAGGCTGCGTACTTCTAGCAAAACCAAGAAAAACTAAAATCTAATTTAACCCTAAGCTATTCTACCCAAATGCACAGTCAAACAGCCAAAAACCAGAAAACAAACGACTTTTCTCAAATCAAAATTTCACACAAAGGAAAAATCATTCACATCAATGGAGTTCCCCAGTAGAGTCGCCATTTTGTCATGCAGAAAGAGTCGACAGTGCGGACACAACCGACCTCCCTAGAAGCAAAAGCTTTCTAGTGACAAACACAACAAATAAATCCTACCTTTCTCTAAACATGCATTGCAAATACAAGTAATCAGGGGATCTTTAACATACCTTTAGTCCAACGCTTTGTAGTAGTCCAGCCTCGCTGATCCGGATGAGCTCCTCCTTCTCTTCGAAACCTGCATTCACTAACAAGCCAAAAGATTAAATAGCACCTGATAAACTCATAAAACAATACATATCTATCATATAGACCAAGGAGTATATGAAACAAACCATGAATAACAATCTGTTGAGAAAAATAAGTTCATTTGCATTAAAAGGTAACAAAAGGAACCATTACAACCTGAGCCTTGGTGTTGTGCAAGTCCCTCCTAGGGTCCAGCAAGAGTTTTCCTTTACTTTGATCAGCTCACCCACTGTCAAATAAGGCTAGGAAAGGATGGGAATCTCTCCTCTCAAGCTTTACAAGGGAGTCCTAATTCCAGCAGCATCTACCCTTAGGAATGTTCAGCTTTCAACCCCCTCTCCTTTTGGCCCAATGCTTGTATTTATAGTGCTCTAGAGGAAGTTATTCAGGTCCACCATCAATGGGATAAGCCCCTCTTTGGATGGGATAGCTCCCCTCTTGATGGGATAAGTTCCTCTTTGGTAGGGATACATGAACCATCTGGAGGCACTTCATACACGTCAAACAAGCTTCTAGAAGGATCTAGAAATGACCACAAGTAACTTTTTTGGAGTGAAACTTGCGCCTTTTGACCTTTACAGGAGTACGCACCAATTGCTTTACATACAGAGCGTACAAGTACGCAGGTATTGTGAACTTGGGGTGCGTACACGCAGGTAAGGCTAAGAGAAACTGCGTACCCAGAGATATATAGATTTTTAATGACTTTCTCTCTTTCTTGGAGTTTGACATGGAGAGAAGAGGTATGAGGCTTTGCCAAGGAGGATAGTATGACAGTTGATGGAGCCATACTAACTGCAAATAGTCATGGCGACAAATTTTAGTGTAACAGCGAAGTCCACCAAAAATAAAACAAATGCTAATCTGGGTTTAACTGTGAGTTAATTAAGTGTTAAGTTGGGTTAATTAGCAGTAATCAGGATTAACCCTACGATTTTACTAATGGTTACCCCAACGGTTAAAGAGGAGTTGGGCACATGGTTAGTTAGCTCAATCCACGTGGTTTCATAACTGTTTCCTGGAGGTTTGGATAGAAGTGTTCACATGGTGGATTTTATTGCCTTGGTTATGGTATTGCCCATCAAATTTGCTAACCATAATTGTCACTGTTTGGCTTGTTCACATGGGGAGGGCTGGCCCTCCCTAACCACCAACCCAAACTGCATTACAATTTAAATATACGCGGTGACCCTTAGTGGTTAAGAACCAAGATGTAGGAGAGATGGTTAAGTCACATGGACTATGGAGGGGAGGTTGCACGATTGAACCCTGATGCCTCCATAAAATTTTGATATACCACTATAGGGGCACATGGCGGCCTACGGGCTTGCCACATGTCACCTTCTAATTGGTCCACCTTGACCATGGAGACCCAATAATGAGCTTCCACTTGTCAACCTATGATTCATCCACCTATATAGGAATATTCTAGGGAATATTCCAAGGAATATTCTTCTTACGGACTGGGTTGTATGGATGCCCAGTGAACATCCCAGTCAACGTTTTTCCAAAATTTTTCATGTTTGGTGAAATGGTCAAAGGGCTCAAACTTCCTCATATGAATTCTATTTTGAACAAAAGGAGTTGCGTTTGGATCGTATCACCGAGACGGACGTGTTCGCTTAGCTTTCCAGCAATTCCAAACACTTTGATTTTTGAGCTAATTCTTGCCCCTAATCCAGATTCCTATCAACTCTACCTGAGCCTCTAATGCCAAATCCTCCATAGAAGTTAGGACATGTTCCTCTTCCTCATCTAGCATGGAAGGCTCATGGAGATTCAAATTCTCTACATTCGCAACTGAATAAAGGAGAATATATGGTGGTAAACTCAATCATAGGAATTATCACCCACGTTTTCTAGTATCTCAAAGGGACCATACCTTAGAGCCTTGATTTTCTTACTAGGCCCCTGCAGATTATCCTTGTTCAACTATAGCCATACTCTATCTCCCACCTTGAATTATTTCCTTTTTATGTGTTGATCATCCCTGACCTGATACTTCTCTTACAACTTCTGGAGTGTTTCTTGTACCTATAGATGGATTTACCTAATATTCCATATAAATTTTCAGCCCTCAAAGCATCTCCTGTAAGATCTTCCCTCAGTACTTGCTACCCATATGCAATATCTAAAGATCAAGGTGGAAAATATCCAAAACAAGCCTCAAATGGGGACTTTCCTGTAGAAGTATGGACTGCTCTATTATAATAATATATACCAGATTTTCATCCCAAGTATTCAAATGCTTTAGGTTGTATCCCCTCATAAGTTGCACCAAAGTCATGTTGACTACTTGTGTCTTCCCATCTATCTATGGATGGAATGTTGTAGATCTCTTAAACGTTGTGTCCATCTTCTCCCATAATGTCGTCCCAAATGCATTGAGAAATATTATGTCCCTATCTGAAATGATGCTCCTTTCTATCCCAAAGTGCACCAAGACGTGTCCAAAGAAGAACTTTTCTACTTCTTGTCTGCTGATGGTCTTTTTACAGGGAATCATAACACACATCTTGCTGAACCTGTCAACTACCATGAACAGGTAGTCATGCCCCTTCCTGATTTTCGGTAAATCTCCCACAAACTCCATGGAAATTCTTTCCTAAGGATGAGTAGGTATAGGTGAGGGATGATATAAATATTGTTTCCTATTGCTAGGCTTGTTGGTACAACAAATCATGCATCCACTTATGAACTTACCTACCTTCTCTTGCATCTTGGGCCAATACATATACCTTTGCAAGTTGGCCACACTCTTGCCTACAACAAAGTTCCCTCCAACCTTGGAGGTGTGGGCCTCTCTAATCAACTGCAAACACTCCCATTTAGGAACACATAGCTTATCCAAATTATATAGTAACCCATCCCAGAGATTGTAGCTAATAGTGTTGTCGCCATCATGTACATGACACTGCCTCTACACCTATTGATACACCTCCTTGAATTCCTCATCTTCTGAATATGCCTCTCTATATTCCTCTTGGGTGAATGTTTCCTTGTTCATAAGAGTCACCAAAGTTTTAATATTTGATGTGGGTGGCTTTGAAAGCATATCAGCCAACATGTTTGTGCTACCATTTTTATACTTGGTCAACAAACAAAACTACTATAAAAACCACATCCACTTGTAATACCTGGTCTGTTGTAGCTTACTCTGGGTGTGAAAGTACTATAACGACTGGTGATATTATTGTCTCCTTTCCCGTAAAATAGTGCTTCCACTTTTTCACAACTTGCACCATGGAATAGAGCTCCTTATCGTACGTAGGGTAGTTAAGAAATGCCCCATGAAATACTTCAAAATGGTGGAAAATAGGGCTTCTTCCTTGCATCAAGATGACTCCCATAGCATACCCACTCACATCTATCTCCACTTAAAAGGGACATTGCAAGTTTGGTGATGCCAAAACAAGTGCTTGACTGATATTCTTCTTTAGCTCCTCGAAAGCCTTCTGATAACCTTTTCCCCACTGGAAACTCTTTCCATATGTTGTTATGGCATGGAGTGACTGCTACCACTGGAAAGGATTCTATGAATTTCCTCAAGTACTGTGTTGCCCCAATGAAACTACTGACCTCAGAAACATTAGTCGACACAATCCATTTCACGAGTGCCTCCATATTGGAATGACCTATCTTCAACTCTCCTTCACTGATCAGATACCCCAGATACATCAAAGACTATTGCGCAAACTCACACTTCATGAGATTTGCTTGTTGCACTTGCTTCTTCAATGTTTCTAACACTTGTGTCAAATTTGAAATATTCTCCTCCTAGGTAGCACTCTATACTAGTATATCATCTAGATAGACAATAACAATTGAATCTATAAAAGGGCGCAATATGCATTCATTAATCTTATAAATGTAGGAGGTAATTTACATAGGCCAAATGACATAACTAACCACTCATACAAAGCTTTCCTTATTTTGAAGGTGGTCTTCCATGTATCTTCTTCTTTGAATCAAACCTGGTGATATCCAAACTTCAAGTCTAGCTTGGTGAAATATTTTGCTATCTGTGACTAATCTAGTAGATTTCCTATCCTGGGAAGGGGTTATATGTTCTTAAGCGTGATTTTATTCCATGTAGTGTAATCTATACACATCTTCAAAGTCCCATCCTTCTTTGGCACAATGATGATGGATGAACCACATGGCGACATACGCAATCAAATGACACCCTATTCCAAAAATGTTTGCAATTGTTTCTTCACCTCACTTGTCTCTATAACGGACTGCTTATACAACCCAATATTTGGCAATGGGGAGTCCAGAAATAGCTGGATCTCATGCTCCACTTTGGTAAACCTTTAGGTTCTTCGAATAAATCCTTGTATGCCTATAACAACCCCTCCAATTGTTATTTATGTTTCTTATTACACCCCTCTTGGGATTCCTTTCCTCTTATTGACTCCTCTTTCGACTTTCTCTTAAAAACAATAAAACATACTTCTTGTCGGAACTGATCAATTTCTTTCCTTGGTTGGTACTTACCAGTGAAATTTCAACTTTCCTTTGTGCGCATTGATGATGAATTATTTTCCATCCTTGATGAGTCATTATTGGTTAGATATCCTCATGAATATTGCAACACACATGTACGTGTATGGACTCCCAAAAAGGACTCCACATACATTAAGTGGAACCACATACTGCTAGAAAATTTAATTTTGCATTGTTTTTTTACCTTTAGCTCTGCATCCTTATTTACCCATCCTAGTGGATATTAGTTTGGATGATCATGAACCTCCATCCCCAACTTATTGACCATATTTGTTGCAGTGAGATTCGCCTATGGTCCTAAGTCAAACAGAGCATCAATCTTTGTCTTATTGAGCTGTATCTTTATATGGAATATTTTGGTCATTTCTTTCTCTTCATATTTTTCAAGGCTACTCAATTTCACCTCCTTCCTCACTGATGTACATATGATCTTCTCATCCATGTCTGAGTTGTTTTCAACTTGGTTGCTCAAATTAGTGGCCATGGGATTCTTCTTCTTATTATCTTTCTTCATGTTCTTTGTCTTTAGCTTTGGATACAACTTCTAGCACTTGTCCTCTATATGGCCATCAATGTTGTAGTGGTTGTAGTGGTTTCTAGGATCTTTGAAATGGTGTGTTGTGGCTACTATCTTTTTATCTTTTCTCCCTTTTTCTTCTTCTTCCCCTCGATGGAATCTTCCTGTTTCTCGTTATGCTTTGATCCACTTGACTGTGCTCTTTTCATTCTTATGTTCTCTAGTTCATGTGCATGCACACAAGCCTCATCCACCGATTTGGGCTTGAAAAACATTAGTTTCTCACGTAGATGGTGGTGCAGACCCCCCAAATACTTGAGAAGTACATCTAGGTTCTTTGGAGAGATGCCCAACATTATAGCCATCATTCTGAATTCTATGGTGTACTCCTATAGGATTTGGCCTGAATTTTTCCTGAAGTAATGCCACCAAATCCATTGGTCCTCTACGTACCCAATGGGATAAAACTGTGACTTACTGAGGGTTTTGAAATCCTCCCACCTAGTCACTATAGGTTATCCCTCCAACCTCAGGCTTTTCGTGTGGCTCTCCCACCAAGTCAGTGTATGGTCCTCTAATTTTAACCATGTGAATGAGATATTTTTCCCTTCCTCAATCTGATGGACACTAAAATAAACTTCTAGACGTTGAAACTAGTGGCTCAGCTTCATAAATCAATCTTGCCATGGTACAACTGTTTGGTCAATTTAGTGATGTCTAAATTGCAACTTTTAAATGTCAACCCGAGGCTCGTAAGCTGATGAAGTGAGGTGTACTATATGTACTTAGATAACCTTTTCTAGATCTTTTGTCGTTTTTATCTTTTTAGTTTGTTTTTGATTGTATTTTCCTAATGAAATGTGATGGAGATGTAATGAAGTGAGTGAATGTGTGTGTGTGTGTGTGTGGCGACTAAATGATTTCTTAAAACTTAAAAGTGATCTACCAGAAAGCTTTGAATAACAACTGAAATGAAATTAACTCTTGAAGGAAAATGAAAGCATCAAATAAAAGACCAATGGCATTGGCCCAGTACCTCTACTGCTGATAAAAATGAGATTGAAAATGACATCTATATTAACTCAATTAAAAACAAGAACAACTACTTTAACTCTTCAATTAAATCTTAAGCAATGTACAATCTAAGTGACAAATCACACTACTTAATTTTCCCTTAACCTTTCTGCCTTCAGCTGGATTGATCATATAAGAAAGAGTTATGAGCAAGTTAGCAATGTGAGTCTTAAAACAAAGTAAACCAAACTGCACTTAAGTGATATTCTGGCTCCATTAAAAGTTAGTTTATTATGATAAAAAGAGCCATCAAAAGATAAACAACTTGATAAGCTACGAGCAGAAAATAAAGTGAAAACTAAAGCAATGATACTAATGGAAATAAAAAATAAAGATCATCAGTCTAGATAAGATGATCACAAATGCCACTAGCTATAAAAAGAGAAGTAAGAAAACTGTCCCGGGCACCTAAGAAATCTGCAAAAGCACACTGATCAGTCATGGAAAAGTGCAGAAATATAAATGAGCAGAATTCAAAGTTATATACAGCTATTGTACATGATCAAAACATAGAAATCAAAGGCATTCTGTACAACTATTATACATAAACTAATAAGAAGAAATGCAGGAAATGAAAAGCACTGTACAGGCCTTAGTAAACAGGGGCCCTCTGCCTACTCCAGCCAACTCAAAAGATCAGTTACACGCTTAGAAACAGAATGGTCTTCTCATATATTATGTAGCAAAATAAAGAGTACAGTGGGGGATCAAAATTACATAACAGTAGCTAACTAATCAACGTTCAGAGACGCTTTATTCATAGCAAAGAAAACAAAACGAACTTAACACAAACTACGCTATTCTATCAGCTGTGTAAAAACACGTAATCTAGCACAGTCCACAGATTTAGGCAACAGTCGAGGTGGGCATTAAATCTCCTATTGGATTCATGTTCCCCATCATCTGCGTGGCTAAGGAAGAGGCCAGCTGCGCTTCACGTGCTCTAAAACTGAACACGCAGAGCCGTGCCACCGCCAATGACCTTTGTTGACCGTAGTTTCCCCCTCGTTGACCATGGGTGTTTATAACTGATTTGGCTGAGCTGGAAGGACACACACCATGTCCTTGGTTCCACACACTTGCCCATGTGGCTCTTCTGACCGGAGGACACCTGGATCATGCCGTTTAAGAAAACAGCTGCGGAAACTGGGATCAACTGCGGAAAGTCTGTGTGAGCTGCGGAAAGTGCAGGTCTTGAACCAAAATTATAATCCAACAACATAGTCATTAGCATAATTAATAAACCATGTGAAAGTCCTAAAATACAATGATTTAAGCAATTTGATGGAGGAAATGAGTGACAAATGAGGGAAATGAATGAAAAAGGAGGCTGAGAGGATGTGAAAAGAAGTGCAGGTCTGAGGCTCAACATACCCCCACTGTGAGGATGTTGCATGTCCTCATGCAACCAAAACTTTTTTAGTATTTTTCAGTCCATGTGCTTAGATGCTTCTGCCAAAACATCCAGCCTTCTTCTCTTTCTCCTTGTTGCCAAAATTGTCCTTGGTTTTCTGACTAAACACTTGAATTTCAAATTGATCAAGGTCCTGCTCAGTTTCTTGCATTTTCTCTTCAATTTTCTGTTCTTCTTTTGCCAGAGTCCTAGGTGAAGCATGGTGTTGTCATGGACAATCTTGTCCACCTTGCCTTGTTCTTTCAATGCTTCGTTTTACTGTGTAATATGCCGGTTCAGGACTTCTAGCTCAAACACCTCTTGTTTTAGAGATTGGACTTGTTCCTCAAGAGGCAATATAGTGCTTGGACCTGCAACTGATTGCTCCAAGGTCTCGAAATAATTGTATGCCTCCTGCTGGTCACGGTCAATGTCAGGTGTTTGTCTCGGCCTAAACTCGAATTCTTGAGGACTGTTTTCTCTTTCTTGGAAGGGACTTTCCTCTCGTGGAGGACTTGGCTCAATATCTAGCTGGATTGGAGTCTTTTCAGGTGTGCCCAAATCAATGAAATGTGACTGTTTTTCTTTAGTCACACTCTTCTTTTCTATAAGTCTACTGCTTCTTCTCACTTGTACACTAGTACTCTTTTGCTGACTGCTTTTTTTTTCTTTTTGTTTCTTCTTTGAGAGGGCAGTAGCTTGGAGTTGTACTAGTCTATCAGCCAAGGTTTTATAGTCCTCTTCTATTGAAGGTTCAGGGGATGAATATGATTCTTGGACAACTGTTTTCCCTTTATCCTTTTTCTGTTTCTTGGTTTTATCTCTCTCCACTTCTTCTTCTTGAGTAGTCTCCTGAGTTTCTAAAATGGGAGGATCTTGGGCTGCAATATCCTTTTTCATTCTCCTACTTCTTTTTGGGACTCTAGGAGAGCTGCTAGCGGAAGCTTCAGTTACCTCTTGAAAATGATTCCTGACTAAAAACTTTTCCCATGTATCATTGTTGTTTTTCAATTGGTCCTCTATGAGAATCTTAATGAACCCATGATGATACAAGTGTGGTTCAATATGGCCTCTATTCTTTTGGACAGTGGAACTCATTTTTGTTAGGCTTCTTAACAGAAAATAAGGTAAATTGATGGCATGTCCCTCCATGAAGTTCATCATAATTCTAGCATGGTACATATACATAGTGCCAAAGCGGCCCTCACATGTGATAAACTTTTGAACTAATAACAATAATGCAGTCCATTCTTCTTTAATAACATGTACAGGAATCCCTTTGGTGAATATTGAAGTGTCCATACCTGGATTCTTAAGCATATTTTTCCATTCCTAATCTTCCACCCCTCTGTTCTTGAACCATTGGTCTCCCAATGTAGGTAGATTAGTTGCTGTTGCTATGGAGTTCTCTGTGACTGTGAATTTCAGATCTCCTACTTCCACAGTATGTCCATTGAATGAACGAGCAAACGTTTTCGTTACCTCCTTATCATATCCTTTGAATTTTTGAATGAACTTCAACCATTTTGCCTTCTTTAACGCTTCCTTTGTCTGTGGGTATCCTTCTAGATACTTTGATCCTTCAGGTTCTGCTCTAAGCAGTTTCCCCATCTCAACTTCGGCTGAAGCTTTGACTGTGTATGGATACTCAAGGAGGATGCTCACGGAAAAGATGGATGGACTACAGCTGTAAATGGAATAACCGCAGTGTTATGCAAGGTAATACGGGTTTGAAACAGAACTGTGGAGCTTGAAACAGAGCTGCGGGGTTTGAAACGAAGCCGTGGAGTTTAAAACAGAACCGTGGAGTTTACAACAAAAAGGAGAGTGGAAATGGTGTTAGTGTGAAGGAGTGGAGGACAAGCACGAGAATGAGTTCAAATGCGTGCAGGAATGGAGTAATAAGGGAATGAAATAACGGCCAAATCCCTTGGAGTCGGATGGCTTACATACACGTTTCGGTTTTGGCTACGGAGATCGTGGTGGAGAAGAGACGTAGTACGATAGGTCTCTTCTTCCTCGTACGGCTAATTAATGGAAGCGCAGTCTCGATTTGAGTTTAAACTAAGAGGGATTATGAGACCGTTATGTGGGTATGAGGTGGATGAAGGATTATCATGGCGGAGAAATGGGATGATCTTTGCCTAATCATTGCATTTAGTGGCTCTGTCCACGATTAATAATTATGCACAAAATGACGTTTAAATGGTTGTTTGGAATAAATATTTGATCATACCTTTATGGGTTTACCATTAAAGTTGTTGATCCATGCTTGCCTTTTGATCCTGCAGGTGCCTCCCATCCTTGTTTCCCTCTAACTGTGATTTTTGAAAACAGAGTATTACTGCTGTAGAGACAGAGTGTGCTGGCTGCGGAATCTGGTGCGAGCTGCGGAAACTGGTGCGAGCTGCAGAAACAGTTCTCAGCTGCGGAAACTGAAACAACACCCTTCTGTCTATACAAAAAGTAGTTAGAGAAGACTTAACTGAATGAAATAGTCCTGAGAGGGACTTTTATTGATGAAATGGAGTGAGATGAATGAAATGAAATGAAAATGAAGTGGAATGAAAATGAAATGGAATGGAGATGAAGTGGAATGAAATGGCGAATGAGATGGAAAGAGAGAGAGATTTTTTTTATTTGGAAAATATAAAGTGTCAGGTGCCCCTGATTTTCACCTTATATTTTCTGCATAAGACCGCCAATCCAAGATTGGTTTTCAGGCTTATACAAGAGACCTTTTTTTTTTTTTTTTAACTGAAAGAAACAAGGAGTAGGCTGATGCAGGAGAAGAATTCTTCTCCACCAGCCTCATTGCAGAATCTTCTTGGAACATTTTAACAAATTCCTCCTTTGAGAGTGGCTTGTGGTAGACTTTCAATCGGTGGCCATTCAAAATGAGAGGAGTCTGAAACTCATCAATGGTCTTTACTCTAACTGCTCCATTGTTAAAGACTTCATCAATCTCATATGGTCCAAGCCAATGAGTTTGAAATTTTCCTTTGAAGTCCTTAAACTTGGAATCAAACAGTAGCGCCCAATCTCCTTTTTGGAACTTCTTCTCTTTGATATATCGGTCATGCCACTTAGTTCTTTGGTGCTGAACTAGATCGGTCCTTAGAATTGCATCTTGTCTTATTTCATCTAGCTCATTTAGCTGGTCCATTCTGTGCTTTTGGGCTTCTGATAGATTCATCCCCAATTGAACTGCCATCTTGAAGGTCTTGATTTGAAACTCAATGGGGAGCAAGACTTCTTTCCCATAAACAAGTTCATAGGGAGAATGTCCTGTTGTGTTCCTCCATGTAGTTCTATAGTCCCATAAGGCTTCAGGAAGCCTTTCTTCCCAATCTCTTCTGTGGAGATGAACAGTCTTGGTGATGATGCTTTCAAGAGCTTTATTTGTAGATTCCACTTGACCATTTGCTTGCGGATGGTATGGAGTAGATTTTCTATGCTTGATTTTGTATTCCTCCATCAGCTTCTCCATCAATTTAGATGTAAATTGACTTCCCTGATCTGTCACAATTTCTCTTGGGACACCAAAACGAGTAAAAATATCCTCAAAAAGAAATTGAACAACTGAATTTTCAGTGGCAGAAGGCAATGCCTTGGCTTCTACCCACTTAGTAACATAATCAGTGCAAACCAATATATACTTCTTTTGTTTAGATGGTGGATTAATAGGTCCAACGAAATATAGAGCCCATTTCTCAAAGGGTTCGATGGGTACCTGTGGCTGTAGTGGCATTTCATTTGAAGGAGTTGGTCTCCCAACGCTGTCACACCTTCTAACATATTGCTTTGCATCTTTGAAGAGAGAAGGCCAATAATATCCTAAAGAAAGGATTTTATAGGCCGTCCTCTTGTCAGCAAAGTGTCCGCCGCACGGTTCATCATGACATGCCTTAAGGATGTCAGGCATTTCATCTTCCCGAACACATTTTCTGATCACACAATCTAGCCCTGTTTTGAACAATTCATTAGAAATCCAAGAATACTTTGAGCTCTCCTGAATGATTTTCCTTTTCTCATTAGGAAATAAGTGTGGAGGTAGCTTCCTTGTAACCAAATAGTTAGCAATATCTGCATACCAAGGAGTTTTAGTAGTTACTGCAAACAGATATTCATCTGGAAACTTATCCTCTACGGGAGAATCTTCGTTAGTATTTTGAATTCTAGACAAGAAATTAGCTACTGTATTTTGTTTTCCTGGTCTATCTAACACAGTAATGTTGAATTCTTGTAGAAGTAGAAGCCATCTTGTAACTCTGCCATTAGTAACAGGTTTTTTCATGAGATATCTAATTGCAGAATGATCAGTATGGAAAAAAGTTTCATAGCCTGTTATATAGTGTCTAAACTTGTTGATTGCATGAACAACGGCTAAGAACTCTTTTTCAGTCACAGTATAATTTAACTCAGTGGGAGTCAAATTTTTACTGGTGTAATAAATGGCATAAGGAACTAAATCCTTTTGACCCAACACAACTCCTAGAGCTGTATCTGAAGCATCTGTAGAAATGTGGAAAGGGAGTTTCCAATTTGGCCCTCTCAAAATGGGTGCTTCAGATATTCTAGTTTTTAAAGTTTCAAATGCAGATTGACAGTCAGGATCCCACTTGAATTCACAATCTTTGGTAAGTAATTTGAAGAGTGGAGATGCTATCTTGGTGAAGTTTTCAATAAATCTTCTATAATACCCAGTAAACCCAAGAAAACTTCTAACATATTTTTGACAATTTGGAATAGGTAACTTGGAGATGACTTCAACTTTTGATCTATCAACTTTAATTCCATCTCCTGAAATATGATGTCCTAAAACAATCCCTGCAGTAAACATCATGAAACATTTTTCATGACTTAATGAAAGATTTGTTTCTTTACATCTAATAAGGACTTTTTCCAAATTTTCTAATGCTTCTTCAAATGAGTTACCATAAACTGTAAAATCATCCATATAGACCTCTACACAATCATGAATTAGATCGGAAAAGATTCCTAATACTGCCCTTTGAAATGTTGTGGGTGCATTACATAATCCAAAAGGAAGTACTCGGTAAGCAAAAGTCCCCCATGGACAGGTAAATGTGGTTTTGTCCTGGTCTTCAGGTGCTACCTGAATTTGATTGTAACCACTAAAACCATCCAAGAATGAGAAATACTTTTTGCCTACTAGAGTATCTAACACTTGATCAATAAAGGGTAAAGGAAAGTGGTCCTTCAAGATTGCTTTGTTCAATTCTCTGTAATCAATGCAAACCCTCCATTTACCATTCTTTTTAGGTACTATAACCAAAGGGGAAACCCACCGGCTATCTGAAATAGGGTAAATGAAGTTTACATTAAGTAACTTTTGGAGCTCTTCTTTCACTATCTCCCTAATATTTGGATTCATCCTTCTTTGAGGTTGTCTGATTGGTCTATTGTTTTCCTCAATGTAGATGTGATGAATGCAAGTCTTAGGATCAATACCTTTCATATCGGTATACTCCCATGCAAATGCAGTAGAATGTCTTTGCAAGATTTTGGTTAACTCTTCCTGTTGTGATTTTTCCAAGTTTCTATTGATGTTTAGTGTTTTTCCTGGAAAGATCTCAATGGCGGAACTACCAAACTCTTCCATAGAGAAAAGAGACATTTATCTAGATGATAGACACTCTATGTCAGAATCCAATTGAAATTGTGTGGAGTCATATTCTGAAGATGGTTCAAAATTTTCTAATGTATTCAGAATTTGACTATCTTCACTAATCTCAGAAATGGTAAAGACAGGTTGTATAGTATCTTCATCATCAACCCACTCATTATCTCCTATTTCTGTGATTGCTTTTGTTGGAGGATACAGATTGAACTTCTTTGTCGAATTACCATCAGAAATGTACATATCCCCAGACCTACAACTTATGAAAGCATCAGCTGTGGCTAGCCAAGGTCTTCCTAAAATAAGAGGATGTCCTCCTAGATTACTCTTGGGAGTTAAAATCATGAAATCCACTCGATATTCCCAAGAATCTAAGGAGACAGGAATGTCTTCTAATACACCATCTGGTTTAATAATGGATCGATCTGCAAGTTGCAACAAGGTGGGTGTAAAAAGAAGATTAGGAAGTTTTAGTTGTTCCATAGTCTGTCTACTCATAATGTTAATAGCAGCCCCTAAATCAATCAAAGTATTTGGTATTTCTATCCCATTGATATGTGTTTTGACAATTGGACTACCGGGGTCTACATATTTCTGCATAGTAATCTTTCCCATCATGATGTCTGCAATTTTTCCTACCAGGTGGATCCTTCTGGTATCTCTTGGTTTCCTTCCTAGTCTTTTAAGGCTCAACTCCTTCATTGTTTTTGCTAGAATAGGAATTTCCTTAATGGCTTGTAACAAGGGAATCTTGATACAGACATTTTTCAATTCATCTAGGAAATTATAGTCAGGCAACCAAATTTGTTTTTCCACTCCTTTATCAATTTGTAATCTTTCAGGAAAAGGAGGTGTGGATAGAGATGTAGGTTGCTCAACTATGGGAGTTGTGGGGGTTGATTCTTTTTCTTTTTCTTTTTGAGTGTTTTGCTTTTGAAGAGATGCTTCAGAACCCTTATTGGCATCAAGAGATTCTTTCTCAGAAATGCTTTGCTGTTGAGCATTTATAGAGGGTTTATCTAGAACTCTACCTGATCTGAGTTGTACTTCATTGAGAGGAACAATCATATAGATAGGAAATGGTTGACCTTCCAACATGTAAGCATTTTGAGGATTCTTATTATTGGGGTTTGGCAATGGCTGAGAAGGAAGTTGATTTGACTTCTGTTGGAATGGAAGCAAGAGTTGAGAATTTTGATTCTGTTGAGAAGGTTGTTGTTGTTGTGGAAATGGTAATGATAGTTGTGGATTTTGATTTGGAAGTTGTGGAGCTTGTTGGTTTTGGAAAGATGGAGGATATTGGTAGAATTGAGCAAATCTACCATAAGAATTCTGCATACCTTGTAGCCATGCTTGAAAAGGATTTTGAGCTTGGGGCCAAGGTTGTTGCCAAGGATTCCAATTTGGTGGAGGTTGAAAATTCATAGAGTTATTAAACCCTTGATTTTGTTGCCCCTGCCAAGGTCTCCTTGCAACAAAACAGAGAGATTCAAGTGTACTTGGATCTTCTTGAAAGACAACTTTGAGCCCAGGGATTGAAGGACAATCCTTGGTCTCATGATTCTCTGAGCAAATTACACATGTCTTTACAACTTTTGCTTCCAAGGGACATTCCCTTATAGCATGTTTCTTTCTGCACTTTGGGCAAAAGATGGCCAAAGCCTCAGCTTCTGCTTTCTGCTTATTGTGAATCTTAAGAGTGTCTAGTTGTTCACTAAGACTCCCTAAGATGTCAGTTTTAAATTCATCAAGCATACTGCCAATCTCAGCCCTACTTACCGATCCAGTTGCAGATTTGTTTGCTCTAAGGAGAGAAGGATCTCTAGGCCCTTTTTGAGTTTTAGATTTCCCCCTTGAGAGATGGACACATAGTTCTGCTATTTCATTGAGTGAAAGTTGAGATATATCTCCCTTCCCCATCATGTTCAAAATGTCTATCCATTCATCTCTAATGGATTTTAACAAAAGGGCTTTCATGGTCTCCTCATCTAAGTTGTTCATTTTTGCTCTTTTCAAATTGTATTGAAATCTTTCAAGCAAATCCTCCAAATTTTCATCTTCTTTTTGTACCATTTTGAATACCTCATCCTTGTGATTGGTGGGCATACAATAGTCCAGGTACCTATCCAAAAATGTTTGTTTCATATCATTCCAAGACCTAATGGATTGAGTGAGTAATCCCATGAACCATTTCAAAGCTTATCCTTTCAATGTTGAAGGAAACAATTTGAGTTTTTGAGAGTCATCCAGATAATCATAAGTTCGACATACGACTTCAAACTCAAATAGAAATGTTTCAGGGTCCTCATTCCTTAACCCATGGAAGTTTGGGAGGACAGATGGTGAGATGTTTTTCATGGTGGCTCAGGAGTCCTCATCGACTATAGGAAACCCGAATGAGTTATCTCCATCCCTATTTCCTCCAATGTTACCTCTACCTCCTCCATTGTTTCCTCCTCCTCCTCCCCTACCCCTACCTCTGCCACCTCCTTCCTCTGTCATACTAGTTTCCCTAGAGACTTCAGAGTCTTCTGGTTCTTCTACAAAGGGTGAATGAGAAGGAATTTCTCCCTCTTCTTCAGATGATTCTACTTCTTCAATTACAATTGGTCTTTCTGTTGAAGAAAGGAAAGGATCTCTTTCTGATTCAAATTCAATAGAAGGTGTGGGAGAATCAATTCTTGCCTCTTGAATTCCAGGAGTCCTAGGGCTAGGAGTGTCAGTTGGAGATGAGGGAGGTGTCTCTTGTCTATTCCTTGAAGTATATGGACTTGTAAAAATCGAACTCTTGGCTCTAGCTAAAAACCTTCCCCTAGAATCTCTAGCTCTATGCATGTCATTTTATTTTTTATTTTTTCTTCAAGTCAGGCTAATAATTCTCTTTCTGATCTTCCAGGTCACTCTAGGTGCAAGAAGAGAGCATACTCAAGAAACTATTAAACCAATAACTTTCTATTTTCTGATCCTCCAGATCACTCTAGGTGCAAGAGGAGAGCATACTTTGAGAGGTTATTAATTTTTCTTCCTTGCAATTTCTTGTTTTTTTTTTAAGAATTGGCTACCTAATTTTCACTTCCCCAGCAACGGTGCCAAAATGTTTGGTCAATTTAGTGATGTCTAAATTGCAACTTTTAAATGTCAACCCGGGGCTCGTAAGCTGATGAAGTGAGGTGTACTATATGTACTTAGATAACCTTTTCTAGATCTTTTGTCGTTTTTATCTTTTTAGTTTGTTTTTTATTGTATTTTCCTAATGAAATGTGATGGAGATGTAATGAAGTGAGTGAATGTGTGTGTGTGTGTGTGTGGCGACTAAATGATTTCTTAAAACTTAAAAGTGATCTACCAGAAAGCTTTGAATAACAACTGAAATGAAATTAACTCTTGAAGGAAAATGAAAGCATCAAATAAAAGACCAATGGCATTGGCCCAATACCTCTACTGCTGATAAAAATGAGATTGAAAATGACATCTATATTAACTCAATTAAAAACAAGAAAAACTACTTTAACTCTTCAATTAAATCTTAAGCAATGTACAATCTAAGTGACAAATCACACTACTTAATTTTCCCTTAACCTTTCTGCCTTCAGCTAGATTGATCATATAAGAAAGAGTTATGAGCAAGTTAGCAATGTGAGTCTTAAAACAAAGTAAACCAAGCTGCACTTAAGTGATATTCTGGCTCCATTAAAAGTTAGTTGATTATGATAAAAAGAGCCATCAAAAGATAAACAACTTGATAAGCTACGAGCAGAAAATAAAGTGCAAACTAAAGCAATGATACTAATGGAAATCAAAAATAAAGATCAGTAGTCTAGATAAGACGATCACAAATGCCACTTGCTGTAAAAAGAGAAGTAAGAAAACTATCCCGGGCACCTAAGAAATCTGCAAAAACACACTGATCAGTCATGGAAAAGTGCAGAAATATAAATGAGCAGAATTCAAAGTTATATACAGCTATTGTACATGATCAAAACATAGCAATCAAAAGCATTCTGTACAATTATTATACATAAACTTATAAGAAGAAATGCAGGAAACGAAAAGCACTGTACAGGCCTTAGTAAACAGGGGCCCTCTACCTACTCCAGCCAACTCAAAAGATCAGTTACATGCTTAGAAACAGAACGGTCTTCTCATATATTATGTAGCAAAATAAAGAGTACAGTGGGGGATCAAAATTACATAACAGCAGCTGACTAATCAATGTTCAGAGACGCTTTATTCATAGCAGAGAAAACAAAACGAACTTAACACAAACTACGCTATTCTATCAGTTGTGTAAAAACACGTAATCTAGCACAGTCCATGGATTTAGGCAACGGTCGAGGTGGGCATTAAATCTCCTGTTGGATTCATGTTCCCCATCATCTGCGTGGCTAAGGAAGAGGCCAGCTGTGCTTCACGTGCTCTAAAACCGAACACGCAGAGCCGTGCCACCGCCAATGACCTTTGTTGACCGTAGTTTCCCCCTCGTTGACCATGGGTGTTTATAACTGATTTGGCTGAGCTGGAAGGACACACACCATGTCCTTGGTTCCACGCACTTTCCCATGTGGCTCTTCTGACTGGAGGACACCTGGATCATGCCGTTTAAGAAAATAGCTGCGGAAAGTCTGTGTGAGCTGCGAAAAGTGCAGGTCTTGAACCAAAATTCTAATCCAACAACACAGTCATTAGCATAATTAATAAACCATGTGAAAGTCCTAAAATACAATGATTTAAGCAATTTGATGGAGGAAATGAGTGAGAAATGAGGGAAATGAATGAAAAAGGAGGTTGAGAGGATGTGAAAAGAAGTGCAGGTCTGAGGCTCAACAACAACTTGATATCAACTTTTTCTTCCATTTTTGAACAGGGATTGATTCATGATACTCTAACTAGGTTGATCTTTTCTGAGTTCTTTCATTAGCTGGTTCTCTGTGTCTTCCTGATCTCTCGATCCACACTATATTTGAACCCCCATCTTCTCCAACTACCTCCAGGTTATTGCTTAGGACCACCATAGGAGGCTTACATTGCGATTTATATGTGTGACTTGTTGTTCGAGCCTCAAAAACCTCATATCTGCAGGATCACTAGGTTCATTTATAGATTCGTCGACCATGATTAAGGTTTTATGATTTTTGACCCCTTCAACCTAGATCCATTGCAAATATCCACAAATACGAAAAGAAACCTGCCATCACAATAAATGATCTGTAAATTTTCGTGGATATTCCACTAGACAGTTCATCACAAAAGGTCTGATAATAATATATTAAAATACCATATTTTTACACTATTATAGTTTTATTAAAATTTTATATTTCTATATTTTACTGCAATTAGTCCATCCATGCAAATGAAAATTATGAAAAAAATTAGAGAATGACAAAATATGCTCACACACACACAAGACACAAGATATGCTCTTTAGGAAACCCTTTTGGGGAAAAACCTAGCTGGAACGTGAGGTCCCTCGCTCTCTTTCTTTGTCTAGAAATATGGCTGCAGGTACAAAGAAGTAACGCTTGTGGTCTATGCACTACTATAGTGCACATATAATCTCTCTATGCTCTACCTCTTACCTCTCATGCCTATATTTTTCAGCTATGGAAAAAACTTCTCTCGAAAGAATGGAATACCTCTTCCTCCTAGTGGCCTGATTATAACACAATGATCTGAACTTAAACAGGAACGCAAAAAATCACAGATATAAGCATAAATATAGAGATGCATAAAAATAAGACTTCATTTCATTAATATCAAATACCGAAATATGCTTACAAACAAAAATGGAAATAAGCTAGCTCAGACGATGGTAGCTTATCTCTGAGAAGAGATGTGGCGGCTACATGCCCCTGAACTTTATTACAATGAGGCTCAAGGGCCTATTTATTATTAAACAACAAGTGAAAATCCTACAAAACCAAAACCTTAACCCTAGGAGATGGAAAACCAAGGATATGTGAGCCCCATTTGGGTTAGTTGGGCAGCCATGTCTCGGGGTCGTAACTTGGTCATATTTTCTCCATTCGGCAAGTACGATACCTTGTTAGAAAGAGCTCTATGAGTACTACAATATTTTAAATAGGCTTGTGCCATTGGGAAGAGCCTAATGCGAACCTTAAAAAATGATGTTTAGGGGGTCAAAACTGCTTCGGAAGTTTAGGACCCAAAAAATTGCTAAAAATAATAAATGCTACAATAAACAAGGAAGTGAATGAAACCAACTGGAGGTCTAGGTGAAATAGGCGAGTGGCCACCAATATCCAACTGAATCATTCCTCCTTCCTTAGGAAGAAATGGTCCCCATTGCATGTAGAGCCTCCATGAGGCGAGGAAATTTCTGTTGAACTTCATCCCTGGTGAACCATTTTCCCTCATGAAGGAGTTGGCCTTGATTGTTCTTGATTTGTGTATCCATGATCTAATCAGTTGTGGCTTGTTCTATGCAATCTGCGTTCAGCTTTGTTGGTGTGAGTTGTTCTGTAATGTCAGATGTGTCCAACAATGTTGTAAAGTATGGACGAAGGCAGTGTACACTGAAAATTAGGTGAAGACAAAGGAATAGTGGAATGGTTAGCTTGAAGGAATTTTTTCCCACATGCATAGCTTGTGGGGAGGTCCAACGAGGCACTCCTTCTATAAGTGTAGCCAAACATTATTACCTGCCTGGAAGTTGTACAGATCCCAATGTTTATCATAGTGCTTCTTATATTTAGCTTTGGCTCTATTGAAAATATCATGGACCTACTGGTAGATGTGTTGAATCCGGTCAATGAATTTGTTAGCCTTGTTGGCTTGAGACTAGATGTGAGTTGAATCTACCTAAGTAGTTGCAAATGGTATGGCCACATCAATGGGACATAATGGCTGAAACCCCAGCACTATGTGAAAGGGGTTGTGGCCCATTGAGATGTGGAGAGCTCTATTGTAGTTGTGTTTAACATAGGGGAGGCTTTCATCCCACATACATGCACAAAGTTTGTATGATCATCTTGTTGACGACCTCTATTTGGCCATCAATTTGGGGATGGAAATTCATGTACGTAGTAAGTTTGGTATCCAACATCGACCAGAGACTTGACCAAAATGCACTCAAGAATAGGTTTCTTATTCTGATACAATAGACTATGGGATCCAAAAGTGTACCCACACTTGCTCAAAGAAGAGCTTAGGACTGGCCTTTGTTGTGATAATCTTCTTGCAGGACGCCATAATGGCCATCTTAGAGAATTTGTCGATGACCACATAAACATAATCATTGTTGTGCTTTAAAGAAGGAAGGTTTGACATGTAATACATGGAGATGGATTCCCAAGGTTGACTAAAAGTAGGAAGAGGATTATATAGGCCTTGCTTCTTGATGGTTGGTTTATAAATGGCATAGGCAGTGCAAGATTTAATGTACCTCCCAACATCCTAATGAAGGTTCAACCAATAAAAATACTTCTGCAGTACTACCACTATTTTCTCTACTTCGAAATGTCCAGTGAATTGATTATAGTGAGCCTCCCAAGTCATATTGGCATGCTCACCTAAAGGAACACAGATATGTCCTAGGTGCCATAACAATGCATCCTAGAGGTGAAAATTTGGAACTTTCTTACATTCCAGAAGTGTCTGGTATGTGTTGAAAAATTTTGAATCGCACCTATAAAGATGCAGCCACCCCAAAGTCTCAAATGAAGTATTATTTCCGTTGCATATTTGTGTATATGGTTATCTCTGTAATTTGTTTACAACCAGAAATGGAAATAAACCAGCTAGGGCGATGGTAGCTTATCTCTGAGAAGAGATGTGGTGGCTACATGCCTCTAAACTGTGTTACAATGAGGCTCGAAGGCCTATTTATTGTTGAAAAAGAATGGAAAATCCTTAACATTCCAAAACCTAACCCTAGGAGATGAAACGCCAAACTGTGGGCCCCGTTTGGGTAAATTGGTACATCAACTTCTCGGGGTCGTAACTTTGGCATACGATCTCCGTTTGACGCGTACAATAGCTCGTTAGAAAGATATATTCGAGCACTACCACTTTGGGAAGGGAAACATCGGTCCATGGACCCATGTTGCCCCCAGATTTCCCAAAAAATGTCGTTTAGGGCCTCAAAACGGCTCCAGAAGTTCAGGACCCGAAAAACTGCTAAAAATAGTAAGTTGTGCTACAATTAAGGAAACTGAAAGTGCTGAGAGAAACAATGGTGGGGGTCAAGGTGGAATTGGCAGGTGGCCACCAATATAGGTGGATATTGGTGGCCACCTGCCAAGTCCACCTTGACCCCCACCTGTTACACTAAAAAATGTCACCTTGACTACTTACAGTTAGTATGGCTCAAATCAACAGTCATGCTACCCTCTTAGGCAAGTCTCATGCCTCTGTTATCCATCTCAAACTCAAAGAAGAGAGAAAGTCTTGTAAAAACTATGTTTATCTCTGGGGTCACAGGTTCTCTCTAGCCTTACCTGCGGGGACGCTGACCATGTTCACAAAATCTGCGTCCATGGACGCTCTGTATGTTAAGGGACAGGTGCGTCCCTCTGTAAAAGGAAAAATGCGCGAGTTTTATCTTGAAAAAGTTACTTGTGGTTACTTCTAGAACATTCTATAGGTCGGTTTGATGAAATGGATGCGCCTCCAGTTGGTTCATGTATCTCTATTAAGGGGGAACTTATCCCATCAATAAGGGAGCTATCCCACCCAAAGAGGGGGATGATCCCATTGATAGTGGACCTGAATAACCTCTTTACAGCACTATAAATAAAGGCATTGAGCCAGAAGGAGAAGAGGTTGGAGCTATACATTTTCTTTGGGTAAATGCTGCAGGATTTAGGTCTTCCATTAGAGCCTTTGTGAGGAGAGATTGTCTTCACTTGATTCTACTTGGGAGAGGGTGAGCTTTATCAAAGTAGAGGAAAACCCTTGATGGACCCTGGGAGGAACTTGCACAACACCAAGGCCAGGTTGTAAGAGTTTCTTTGTTTCGTTATTAATACAAACTGGTTTATTTTTCTCAATAGCTTGTGTTAATGAGTTATTTCATGTGTTCCTTGGTCTGCATGTTGAATATATGTTTTATTATATGAAATGCAAGTGCTTGGTAATTGTTTGATTGTTTGTGGTTGCAGGAATTGACTTGAAGGAGGAGCTCATCCGGATCGTCAAGAACGGACTTCAACAACAGCGTTTTGGAATAAGGTAAGCCTAAACACTTGTAGTTTTCATGTTGTAAAAGGTGTATTTAGAGAAAGATCACTCCATTTTGTCTTGTTTGTCATTAGAATGTCTTAGACTTCTAGGAAGGTCAGCTGTGTCCGCACCCTTGACAGATTCCGTGTGACAAATTGGCGACTCCGCTGGGGATAGATTCCATTGATGAGAAAAGTCTTTTCCTTTATGTGAACTTTGCTTTGAGAAAATTGGTTTATTTTTCTGGTTTTGGCTCTGTGATTCTGTCTCTGGGTGGGTTAGCTTAGGATTAGTTTTATTTTGGTTTTTCTTGAGTTTTTCAGACGGACGCACCCTCTGAGTGCTGCACAGTGCGTCCCTGGACGCACTTTTGCTGTGTGCACAGAGCGGGCCCGCACCTGTGCTAACGGGTTGCCTGCGTCCCCTGCCAAAATTTGAGAAAATTCCATTTTTTGCCTTTTTTGCTCGTAGATTTTGTTTTTTTCTTAGTTTTTTCTGCCCAGATTCATTAGTCCCTTGTCCAGAATCTTCACCTAAGCTTGTTCCTGCTCTTAGCTTTCATCAATTGGGTGTTTTGAGTCTCTTTCTTGAGAAATTCTTGATTTGATTTCCTTTGATCATTACTTGGAGGTTTTGATCTTTGGAACTCTCACCCAATTTTCTCAATTTGCACTTGATTGGTTCTTAGATCACATTAGAATCGTCTTGTGTTTGAGAATTCTTTTGCATAGATCACATTTGCACAATTAGAATTCTCATTTTTAGAATATTATTGAAAAATGTGCATAGATTACATTTGCATACTTTTCGAGTGAATTGTGCTTAGATTACAATTGCATAGTTTACATTCTGAAAAATCAATCGTAGATTTAGATCAGCTTTCTTTGATTTGAATTTACACAAAAAATAAAAATAAAAAAATGGTTTGGAATTGATTTGCATTAGTTTTTCTTGATAAAATTAGTGCATTAGAGAATTTGTTTTATTTTCTCTTAGTGATCAATTTTTGCATTGTTGGAAGTGAATGGAAACTCTCTCCTTACTTTAGTTAGGATTCATCGAATTGAAAAGATCACATTATCATATTCGATTGCATTCAGTTGAGTCGGGTCATAACACCATTGGTTTCATCTCCATTTATCCATTTGAGTAATAACAACCTTAATAACACAGCGCTTAATTAAAATTCATCTAGTAATTTTTACATTTCTAGGGCTCTAAAGCACCAACATAGCTTAGGCTAGTGTCTTGGAGTAGGTGAGTACTTAACTCTCCAAGACAGTAAAACCAAACAAGTAGTCGATCTTGTGATAGAATCAAATCCAATTGTTACATTTACACTCTGGGAAAGCTCCTCTTAAAGGAGAAGCACGAGCTCATGTCCGAACCAGTGAGGGGATCATTCCCCCCTCGTTGGGAACGACGCCAGACAGTACGTATTACAAACGGTAAACCTCGGATTAACCATTGTCGAGGAGCCAGGGGTCACTTATCGGTAAACCTTGGATTATTGTCAAGGAGCCGGTAAGGGGATTGAGATTGCTACTCTGCCCTTGCGTGCTGTCGGAGTTTAGACTGTTCCCCCAGGTGTACTTGTGGCCGTTGGTAACCCTAGTGACCATAATCTTTAGGATTCTACCCAAGGTGACGGTGGAGGGAAGGTCCCACTGTACCTGGAGCAGACGTCGGCTATACTCACTTGGATTTTTTGGGGGGTTCACTTCACTCGAGACGGTTAAAGTGGAGGAACTTGGTCCAGTCTATTCATTAAGCAGGTTGTCGGGGTAACTGTTCCACCCACTATTTCTGTACTGGATTCTGCGAGGTTGGGCTTCATCACCAACTAGTGTTTTCGGTCCGGAGAGCTTACTGTTTGTGTGTGGTTTGACCCCTAGATTTGATAGCGCGTGTTAATTTGTTTGTTTTTACTTTTAGAGACCATAGGTGTGAATTGTGAATTTTAATTGTTAGGTGTGAATTGTGAATTGTTAATTTTAGTTTTAAATTGTTAATAAAATTCACTGAAATTGAATATAATGGCAAATGTTCCGGAATTTATCAACCTAGGAACCCCTCCTAATGAGAATCCTAGTACTTTTCCTTACTTTGGAAATGTTGGTCCTCCTTATATGGCTACTTTGTCATTACCTGGATTTACAATAGGTTTACCGATATGGTTATTTTCAACTTCGTTGGCCCAAAATACTCAAATTGTTCCATCTCAACCGGATGCTTCACCTCAACAGAGTTCACCATCTCAACATCACCAACCTTTTGTTGACCCTTTACCTTCTCCGCCTAATTTTTCTTCCTCCATTTCTTCCTCTTCGCCTGGTAAAAGCCTTGATGTTAGTAACCAGGAGGCTAAGAAGAAGAAGAAAGGGAAGAAGAAGAAGAAGAAGAAGAAGCAAGATAAGAAAGAAGTCAACCAACCAACCATGGTTGTAAGTGTTAGTTGTGTTGAGGAAAATTCCGACATGCACCGTAAACCCAAATACCCTTGCAGGCTTTGTAAGGGTGACCACTTCCTTGTCAATTGTCCTGGTATTCCAAAGGTCTTGGAAGTATGGTCAGAAAAATCTCATCAACTTTCCGTTGATCCATCAACCAGTGATAGTCAGGTTCCTGGGAAAAAGGGTAAAGTTAGGTTTCCTTGTAAGTTATGCAAAGGGAGTCATCAAACTCACATTTTCCCTCACATGGATGAAGCCTCAACATTGTTGGAAAACCTTACTGTTCCACAGCAAGAATTTCCAACTGGTTACCGTAAACTTTCTCCCAACCTACCGTCAACTGACGGAGTGATTGATCTAAATTCAAGTACAGTCGATCACACTCTCCCATTGGAGAGTGAAACTCATGTCACTCAGGTTGATGATCCATTAGTTGATCAAGTGGTCGATTCAATTTCACATTCGGTCGATCACACTCTCCTTTTCGAGAGTAAATTTCATACCGCTGATGTTCTTCTTGTTACATCGGATTCTTCTATGCCGGGGGGCATTTCACCTGTTTCTACAGAACCCCCTCCAAGTACTGAGGTCTTTTCCTTTGATTGGAATAGACTGACAGAACCTCGTCTTCCTTCCTCCATCCCTTTCCAAATCATTGTCAAGGCTGGTGGTAGGGACATACATCATACTCAGGTAGATGAAGGTGCTTCTGTTAGTATTTTATCCTCAACTGTTTGGAAAGCTTTGGGTTCCCCTCAGCTTGCGCCTATTACGCAGAATCTGAAAGCTTTTAACAGAACCATTAGTGAACCTTTAGGGATACTTCCTAAGTTCTCTATTACCTTGGAAGGTAAAACTGTCTGTATTGATCTTATGGTAGTTCGAGGTCCCTTGGATTTCAATTTACTCCTTGGGCGAGACTATGTTTATGCAATGAAAGCTGTCGTATCGACACTCTTTCGCGTGATGTCTTTCCCTCACAATGGAAGTATTGTGACTGTAGACCAGCTTTCGTTCCCTAGTCTTGTCTCAACTACCAATAATATGACAACCCTAAATGTTCTTGATTCTCAAGTGGTATCTACCCCGCCACGGGTTAATTATGTGGCAACTGGTCCCATGTTTTCAGCTACCGATGTAAGTGAGCCTCCCGTTGTTTGCTCATCTTCCTTTGATTTAGATCCGGTAATTGACATGGAAAACTCTATGGGATTATTTGAACACGATGTTCTTATCCCTTTTGAGTCCCTTGACGTGTCTTCCTTCCAAAAGACTATTCTTCCTTCTGATGAAGACCTCTTGGAAGCCATGATCAAGGTGTGTCCATTGACATGTCTTTCTTCCAGTTGGAAGCCATGATCAGTGAATACAAGGATAGTTTTTTCTTGTATCAACCTCGTTAAAAAATGAAACAAGGAGAACGAGGATAGTTTGTTCCTCTCTCAACCTCATTAAAAAATGAAACTGGATGGTACGAGGAAAGTTCCTTTTACTGTGTCGCCCTCGTTAAAAAATGAATCAGTGAGTACGAGGATAGTTTTTTCCTGTATCAACCTCGTTAAAAATGAAATAGGCTGTAATGAGGATAGTTCTTTTACTGAGTCAACCTCATTAAAAAATGAATCAGGTAGATTTTAGGTTATGTAGGTAGACTGTAAAAAGTAGGGTTTTGAGGATCGTTCCTGTTACTGAGTCAACCTCGTTAAAAAATGAATCAGGTATGAGGAAAGTTCCTGTTACTGAGTCAACCTCGTTAAAAAATGAATCAGGTATGAGGATAGTTCTTTTCTAGTGTCAACCTCTTTAAAAATGAAACAACTCCCTTTTCAAGTAAAATATTGAAAGTAAACCTTCATTTCATCCAGCCGGTTGAATGCAATGAAGCCTGGGGGGCATGTACCTCATTTCGCATCATTAAACTGGGGGCATGCGAACTTTTTGAGCATAATTCCTTGTCTTGTGTCAAGCTCGTTTAAAAATGAAACAAGGGTAGGTTAAGTAGGTAGATTGTAGAAAGTAGTCTTGAGCATAGTTCCTTGTCTTGTGTCAAGCTCATTAAAAAATGAATCAAGGATTTTAGAGCACAGTTCCTTGTCTTGTGTCAAGCTCGTTAAAAAATGAATCAAGGTTTTTTAGAGTACAGTTTTTGTTAGGTAGATTGTAGAGAGTAGTTATGAGCATAGTTCTTTTCCTGTGTCAAGCTCACTAAAAAATGAAACAACTCCCACGCGTCTTTCCAAGATCTTGAAAGTAAAGCTTCATTCCATCCACCTCATTGAATGCAATGAAGCTTGGGGGGCATGTACCTTGATTTGCATCATTATGCTGGGGGCATGTGAACTTATAACAAGCATAGTTTTTCGTTTCAAGCTTGCATAAACATGAAACTGAATCCGAGCATAGTTCTTTTCCTGTGTCAAGCTCGTTAAAAAATGAAACAAATCCTCCTCTAATTGAGTCGAGAGTTTGACTAGACCTCATAGATGTTAGGTTGTACGTTTAGGTTAGTTATTTCAGTTTTTGCATAATTTTCTTACAGTTTTAGGTCGAGTCTTTCAAATGATCTCGTTCTTAGGGGGCATCAAGCACAGTTTTCTCTCTGTTTCGAGCTTGTGAAAAAATGAAACTACTCTGAAGCATAGTTTTTCTTTGTTTCAAGCTTTTGTAAAAATGAAACCTATCTCGAGTCAATTTCAGTTATTTTCAAGACTCGTTAAACTCATGAAAATACCAAGATTATTTTGCTATCTTTCATTCTCGTAAAACAAATGAAAAATGTCGAGTTCTTTTCGTCTTTTCCTGCTCGTAAATTAAATTGAAAGTCGGCCATATGAGTACATTTTTATCCTTTTTTCGATCTCATTAAAACTTACGAAAAAGTGAAAACCATGAGTACATTTTTATCATTTTTTCGAACTCGTTAAAACTTACGAAAAAGTGACACCTCAGAGTCATCTTTTAAGCCCTTTTCTGACTCCTAAAACATGAAAAGATCGTCGAGTGTTTCTTTTTCACTCGTTAAAACGGAATTAAAAGACGGTCCCCTTTTAGCTCTTTTCTGACCGCAAAATCAGGAAAAGATTGCCGGGTTTTTGTCGTTTCGAACTCGATAAGGAAATAAAACGACGTGTCCTTGATCGCTTTTTACTTTTCAGGTCAACGACACTATTATGAAAGTACTCCTTGGTCGCAAGATCAAGCGGTTCCCCCAGGTATTATTTTATACTTTTTCGGGCTTGAGGGACACAAATATACGAAAAAGTTCAACGTGGAGTCTCCTTTAGTTTTTTCAAACTCTCTAAAATTGAAAAACGCCGAGTTTCTCCTATACTGGGCTCGTTAAAACTTTTACAGTAGAGGACCTGTTCAATTACAAACAGGAACGAACCACTCCTTCCTAGGGTTCGAATTTAAACTAGGTTGGACTCGTCCGAAGGATGAGCTTATAATCAAGCATATGTTATCCTCCTCAAGCTTGTTAAAAATAAAGAGGTACTTGCCAGAAATGGTGGGGGAAAAGAGAGAAGAATGAACCTGTTTGTCACCTTTTGTCTCAGAAGAAACTTTATTACCACTCTTGAACACGACACTTTAAATTCACCTGGGTTGGGAAATCTTTTACCTCACAGTTGACCAAATCACTTTGAAAGTCTTTAACCGGGTTTCGGGGATTAACTTTGAGTTATTCGTCACCAAGCCATCTGTTGTGTCGTTATGTGTTCAAGAGGTCTGCAAGCAAAACTTTCATCTGCAAAATACTTGTCATCCATTTGACCATCCCTGAGTCAGTCCTTACAGCAACATTTCTTCAACTTGAACACTGATTTCGTGTTGCGGGCTTGCCTGCAACGGGTCGCTTTCTATCGACATCGACACATTATCTAGAAAGATGACTTAGGAATCGACAGTACCTTGAAGTCTGCATGCATCAATGGCAGGTTTCTCGCCTTTGACGTCAGTTTACATCATTGACTTTCGATCAAAGGATTCCGTGAAGTGTTCGACATCAAAACATCTATTCACATTTCACGGGTTGTGCTTGGTACTTTGAGAACCATTGACATTACTGGTGGTCTCTCTCACGCTTGTTAACAGTTTACATCATCGACTGGTAATCAAGTGGTTTCTAACATGTTCGACATCGAATCATTTAATCACATGACTAGAATCGTACCAATTCGGGAAGTAGAAGTGAAGACCCTGGATCTAGTTTCTACCATCCAGGCTGCGAGGAGTTTTGTATTCATTATCTATGTAGACTAATCATAAACAGATGGCTGCGTCCATACTGTGTCTACAAAAGTCTATAAAAATGATGTACTGCAAGATCATTCCTGTATCAGAATAGTTAGTCCATTAGTTAAAGTTTTGAATCTGAGTATGGGAATGCCTACCTCAGTGATGATATAATCTTATCCATGTATTTTGTGTTGAAAATTGCAGGTTCCAACCAGGCCATCCACAAGACAATCCTTGAAATGATAAAGCGCTTCACCCTTCCTAGAATTACAAAACCCTATTCTATTCCAGGCTTCGCACTTCAGGGGGCAATCTGTTACACTAAAAAATGTCACCTTGACTACTTACAGTTAGTATGGCTCAAATCAACAGTCATGCTACCCTCTTAGGCAAGTCTCATGCCTCTGTTATCCATCTCAAACTCAAAGAAGAGAGAAAGTCTTGTAAAAACTATGTTTATCTCTGGGGTCGCAGGTTCTCTCTAGCCTTACCTGCGGGGACGCTGACCATGTTCACAAAATCTGCGTCCATGGACGCTCTGTATGTTAAGGGACAGGTGCGTCCCTCTGTAAAAGGAAAAATGCGCGAGTTTTATCTTGAAAAAGTTACTTGTGGTTACTTCTAGAACATTCTAGAGGTCGGTTTGATGAAATGGATGCGCCTCCAGTTGGTTCATGTATCTCTATTAAGGGGGAACTTATCCCATCAATAAGGGAGCTATCCCACCCAAAGAGGGGGATGATCCCATTGATAGTGGACCTGAATAACCTCTTTACAGCACTATAAATAAAGGCATTGAGCCAGAAGGAGAAGAGGTTGGAGCTATACATTTTCTTTGGGTAAATGCTGCAGGATTTAGGTCTTCCATTAGAGCCTTTGTGAGGAGAGATTGTCTTCACTTGATTCTACTTGGGAGAGGGTGAGCTTTGTCAAAGTAGAGGAAAACCCTTGATGGACCCTGGGAGGAACTTGCACAACACCAAGGCCAGGTTGTAAGAGTTTCTTTGTTTCGTTATTAATACAAACTGGTTTATTTTTCTCAATAGCTTGTGTTAATGAGTTATTTCATGTGTTCCTTGGTCTGCATGTTGAATATATGTTTTATTATATGAAATGCAAGTGCTTGGTAATTGTTTGATTGTTTGTGGTTGCAGGAATTGACTTGAAGGAGGAGCTCATCCGGATCGTCAAGAACGGACTTCAACAACAGCGTTTTGGAATAAGGTAAGCCTAAACACTTGTAGTTTTCATGTTGTAAAAGGTGTATTTAGAGAAAGATCACTCCATTTTGTCTTGTTTGTCATTAGAATGTCTTAGACTTCTAGGAAGGTCAGCTGTGTCCGCACCCTTGACAGATTCCGTGTGACACCACCATTGTTTCTCTCAGCACTTTTAGTTTCCTTAATTGTAGCAGAACTTACTATTTTTAGCAGTTTTTCGGGTCCTGAACTTCTGGAGCCGTTTTGAGGCCCTAAACGACGTTTTTTGGGAAATCTGGGGGCAACATGGGTCCATGGATTGATGTTGCCCTTCCCAAAGTGGTAGTGCTCGGATAGATCTTTCTAACGAGCTATTGTATGCGTCAAACGGAGATCGTATGCCAAAGTTACGACCCCGGGAAGTTGATGTACCAATTTACCCAAATGGGGCCCACAGTTTGGCGTTTCATCTCCTAGGGTTAGGTTTTGGAATGTTAAGGGTTTTCCATTGTTTCTCAACAATAAATAGGCCTTCGATCCTCATTGTAACACAGTTCAGAGGCATGTAGCCACCACATCTCTTCTGAGAGATAAGCTACCATCGCCCTAGCTGGTTTATTTCCATTTCTAGTTGTAAGCATATTTCAGTATTTTCCATTAATGAAATGAAGTATTATTTCCGTTGCATCTTTGTGTATATGGTTATCTCTATTATTTGTTGCGTTCTTGTTTAAATCCGGATCAGTGGTATCAGAGCGGTCTGCTTTTTCTCTGTTTTTCTTTGCATGTTCCCAACAAGGTCGGGATATAAGGAGTTAGGGCTTGAACTGGTCGAACCTTTGCAAGACTAGCCTCGCAAATCCCGACGGCCTCCGATGGCGGATGAGAAGAAAGACGAGGGGGCAGGAGATCCCATCAAAATCTTGCTCAAAGAAGCCCTCGAGCGACAACGGAACGCGATGATGGACAACTTTGCCCAGATCCTTTAGCGGCTACCCAGAAGCGACGCATCGACTTCCAGCAGCTACTCTGGAAACGCCACGCCCTTTAAGGTACAAGTTAATTTTGAAATCCCCATATTCGAGGGTCAGATAGACGCAGATGCCGTAGATAAATGGTTAAATTTGCTAGAGGGTTATTTTTCTGTTCATGAATTTTTGAGTCGGGAAAAGATTGTTTTCGCTCTTCTCAAAGCAGCCTCCCATGTCAAGGACTGGTGGGAAACCTACTGCGGGCAGAAGGATGAAAGTACTGGCTCACTATTTTCAGCCGCACCCACCTGGAATTCATTCTGGGATGCCATCAAGGAGTAGTACTACCCTGTCGGAAGCTATGAGGATGAATACATAAAGTGGACCACGCTGCGGCAGGGAAGGGACCAAGACGTGTCGGAGTTCACCAATATTTTCCATACCCTTCGCACAAAGTTGGGTATCAAGGATTCAGAGCAACATTTTATACTCAAATACTGTGGCTGCCTACACAAGTACATCCAGGAAGAAATACAATTCCTGAACATCTCCTCGCTCGCTGCAACATATTGATATGCCGTCAAGGTCGAGCAGAAGTTTAAACAAAAGAAGCGAGACTTTGGATCTGCGAATCCAAAGTAGGGGAAAGGTGCCCCTAAACCACAGAACAAAGGACAAAGCCAAGGTGGGACAACCAAAGACAACCCGCCGAAGCTACAAGCAAAGAACAGCGCCGCGAAGCCGAAAAAGGACACTGGAAAATGGTGTGAGTTCCATAAGAGCTCCACCCACAACACAAGTGAGTGTCGGGCCAAGCAGTCACTGCTGGCTGAGCTAAAGGTTTCAGAATCAGATGCATGTTCTGACTCTGAGTCAGAACCCAATAAGGGGAATGAAAAAGGGAAGCAGATCATTGATGTGGATCCCAACGCCACTGTTGCTACCGCCAAGATCCAGAAAAATGAACCCGAAGATCCAAAGGAGGAGGAGCGTCTCTTTCACTCCCAGATGTGGGTAAAGGGCTCCCCGATACAGTTCATTGTTGATAGCGGAAGTCAAAAGAACCTCAGTTCGGCAGAGGTCGTGAAGCGGTTGGGCTTACCAACCACAACACATCCACAACCATACACCATTGGGTGGCTTCACCAAGGACCAGATCTTCGCGTGAGCCAGTAGTGTCGCCTTCCATACAACATCAAGCCCTTCACGGATGAGGTATTGTGTGACATTGCTCCCCTTGAAGTTTGTGATGTATTATTAGGACAACCATACTTGTGGAAGTGACATGTTGTGTATGAATCAAGGCCCCCTGCTGTTATTATTACATTGGGAAATAAGTTGTACAGGATACCAGAGGTAGCACCACCTACTGCCATCTCTTTGATTACTGCAAAACAATGCAGTAAGATCATTTCCAAAACCAGGAAATTTGTTTTCCTAATGATACGCCCTCAAGGAAAGAAGAAGACGGTGGTTGCGGCCTCCAGACGGGGTCCCTCTGCACGACAACTACAAATGGACAAGGTTGTGGAGGAGTACGAGGACATCTTCACCTCCCCTGTAGGGGTTCCTCTGCACTGTCAGGTCAAGCACTCCATCGATCTGACCCCAGGCGCACCGCTACCCAATGGACCAATTTATCGGCGCTCCGTTCTGGAGAACAATGAAATCAAGAGGCAGATTCAGGATCTCTTGTAGAAAGATCACATCCGTCCGAGTTCATCGCCTTGTGGGAGCCCGATTGTGTTGGTACAGAAGAAGGATGGGACGTGGAGACTCTGTATTGACTATCAGGCGCTGAACAAGATCACTGTCCGTAATAGGTACCCGATACCGCGGATTGATGACCTCCTGGACCAACTAAAGGGGGCAAAATATTTCAGCAAGATCGATCTGAAGTCAGGATATCACCAGGTACCAATCAAACCCTCTGATGTGTGGAAGACTGCCTTCAAATCCAAGGAGGGCCTTTTCGAATGGTTCGTTATGCCTTTTGGATTGACAAATGCTCTTGCAACCTTCATGAGGCTAATGGATGACATCTTGCGGCCTTTCACAAACTCCTTTGTAGTATTATACTTGGATGACATTCTGATCTTCAGCCAGAGTTGGGAAGAGCACCTCCACCACATCCGGCAGGTTCTCCAAACACTGCGGCAACACAAGCTATGTGCCAATTTGGAGAAATGTACTTTTGGCATGACCTAGGTTCAGTATTTGGGATACATCATTGATGAACAGGGGGTGCATGTCGATCCAACCAAGATCCAAGTCATTTGGGATTGGCCATCTCCAACCACTCTAAAAGAGCTCCGCAGCTTTCTAGGTCTTGCCAACTTCTACCGCAGGTTCGTGTTGGGGTTTTCTCATATTACTTGGCCCTTGAGTCAAGTCACCAAGGGAGGGGTGAAAGCAAAATTCTTTTGGTCCGAATCTCAACAGAAGGCATCCATGGAGTTGAAGGATCGCCTCTGCACGACACCAGTGCTTGCGTTACCAGATTTACAACAACCATTTGAGGTCGAGACAGATGCCTCTGACTATGCTATTGGGGCAGTCCTTACTCAACATGGACATCCAGTGGCATATCACAGTGAAACACTTTCAGACACAGTCCGGAAGTACCCCACTTATGATAAAGAGATGTATTCCATTGTATAGGCCTGCCGACAATGGAAGCATTACATTTTTGGGAAGGAAACAATCATCCACACAGACCACCGACCCCTGCAGTTCATACAGACCCAAGGGAAATTGCAAAATGATCGCCATCAGAAGTGGTCTACGTACCTGCAACAGTTCCACTTGAATATCAAGTATAAGAAGGGCATCTCCAATAATGTTGCAGATTGCCTAAGTCGACCACCGGTCATGGCGTTAACCACTGTGCTCAACTCTTGTGGGCACGAGACTTCTGATTGGCCACTTCTCTACGAAAGCGACCCAGAATTCGGCCACACATACCAAACACTCTTGGAGGGTCAGCATGTTCCAGATTTTCACCAACAGGATGCCCTGTTATGCCACCTAGGTCACCTTTGTGTTCCTTCAAGCGAGCGTGCCAAGATGATTTTGGAAGCACACTACAGTCGGGCTACTAGGCATTTCGGGGTCGAGAAAACAGTGGCAGTACTGCAAAATTATTTCTATTGGTCGAATCTTCTACAGGATGTTGGGAAGTACATCAGATCATGTACTGCTTGTGCCATTGCCAAATCGACCATTAAGAAGCACGGCCTCTATACCCCATTGCCTACCCCTAGTCGACCTTGGGAATCCATCTCCATGGATTACATGTCAGGCCTTCCTTCCACTAGGCTTGGAAATGACTGTGTTTTTGTGGCCGTCGACAGGTTCTCGAAGATGGCCATTATGGCAGCCTGCAAGAAGAATATCACAGCAGAAGCCACTGCTAAACTCTTCTTTGAACGAGTGTGGGTGCACTTTGGGATCCCACAGTCTATCATCTCAGATTGGGATAGTCGGTTTCTTAGCACATTTTGGTCCAGTCTCTGGTCAATGCTGGACACCAAAATCACGAAGTCCACAGCCTTCCATCCTCAAACTGATGGTCAGACAGAGGTTGTCAATAGGATAATTGTGCACATTCTGCGCATGTATAACTCAAAGCATCCACGCACATGGGATGAGAGCCTCCCCTATATTCAGCACAGCTACAACTGAGCTCTTCACAGCTCCACTTTCCATAGCCCTTTTCAGGTGGTTTTGGGATTCCAGCCACTATGCCCCATTGATGTGGCCATGCCACTTGCAGCTACTCACATAAATTCAGTTCATGTCTAGTCCGAAACAGATAAGGCCACCAACGTCATTGAGCGTATCCAACATATTCGCCAGCAGGTCCATGAAATTCTTGAGAAATCAAATGCCAAGTACAAGCAACGACATGATCAACATCGGGTGCCACACAAGTTTCAGGTGGGCGACAAAGTCTGGTTGCATTTGCAAAAGGAACGCTGGTGAGCCCCAATTTTTGGTACAATTTGGGCTCATTTGGCCTACTTGCTATGCTCAAACCATTCATTTTTATTGCTTATGCATTCATTTCTTGGTTTATTCGTGTTGTTTGTAGGAAGAAGGGTAGGCATTCTATCTACCTGACTAATACATGATGATTTCAGGTTTTTGGCATTAAAAGGGAGCAAAGATCACGAAAAAGGAGACAAGGAGACAATGAGGTGGCACTGCTGGCTTTTAGGAGAGGATGTCCACGGTCTTGGGGACCTTCCTCATAATTCCCACCATAGCTCCGAGCTCCAATCCATCTCCCCACCGAGCTTAGAGGCAACCAACTGTTCTACAGGAACAACAGTTATAACTGTTCTACAGGAACAGCGGTTATAACTGTCCTACAGGATCAGCAGTTTAATCTTCAGTTGGACAGCCGAGCTCCACAAATCAAGGAAACTTGTTGGATGATCATTTTGCATAAATAATGAGGCCGTAGCCTTGGATAGGGGCTTTTTGAACTTTTGTATTGCTCTTGTAATTTGGAAGTACGAGCTACAGCTCGGTGTTTGTTCCTTTTGTAAGCCAGTTTTGGCATGACATCAGACTTTCGTTTATGAATAAAGACAGGCAGATTTTGATCTCATTCTGAGTTTCTAAGGGAGCTATAGCTCTCAGGTTAGGGCCAAACCTGAGAGAAATAGATCTCCTCGGTGTTGTAATGTTAATTGCATTTTGTTCCAGCACTTTGAGTTTTTACTTTAACATGCAATTCGAATTTACAGTCTGTTAATTTAGTCTTTTTCATGAGCTTAGATAGGATTAGTTTATGGTGAATTTGTTTCCAGTTGCTTAGGTTAGAAGAGGATAGATATAACTTATTGGAGCTCCAGAAAAAGGTTGTTAAGGCTCACTGCCATCTCTGTTAGGGATTGGGGTGCAGTCCATAACCAACCACCAAAAAGAAACGCAGTTCTTCTCACTTCCATGCAAGCTGCAACATAGTAATTTTCGTTGAAGATCCATCCATGCACTCTTTATATTGAACCATACTTCTACATTTCACTTCCATGCACGAGTTTCATTTCTTGGTTTTCCATTGCCGTTCATAGGTTTCATGGCACAGTTATCATAGGTTAATGAACTCTCGTTTTTGGTGCATAAGTCATTTGTTTCATTTACGCTGCTCCATATCATTCCACTTCCTTCTTCTTCTTCTTGATCTCTCCTCAATCCATCTACTCAGCCTCTGTCCAACTCATTTACCCTCCAACTCATCCATTAATCACTTAGCTCCATCTACTTAAACTTTCGTGGATCCCATCCTTCCAAGCCATCAAACCCCTGCATACACTCTTCCTCCATCTGATTTCTCTGCTCCTGATCCATCACCAGTCCCATCTCCATCTCACCTATCCTCCCACATCACTCCAACACTTCACCATCTCCCAAAACCTCCATGGCCAAACATCCTGTAGAATTGCACAGACTTCCTGTAGAAATCCCTGAATTTCCTGTAGGATCCCCTGCAAACTTCCTGTAGAAGCCTGCAAGCTCGGTTGCTGAGCATCCGAATGTGGTAGACTTTTGTGGACTGATGCTAGAGACCCTCTGGGACCTCCCCTAGCCATCCTGACCTTGCCCATGCTTTCCTTCCATTCCAACCGCTCCTGCACAACCAAAACCTAATCAAAAGCATCATCACAATAAATCCAACCACTTAATGAAAAAATACAAAAACATGTCTTTCCAGATGCAAGTAGCTTAGATGCATGTATTTCAGTTCACTGCAAGTAATGGCATTAGTGGTAGTAGTTTCATTCACAGTTTTGCATTGTAAGGGTCTAGCTAGTCAAATTAGGGTTTACTAGGGTTTTCATGCTTTGTTGGCTTTTAGTTTCTTTCTGCAGATAGATTAGTCTCCTTTGAGTTAGCTTTCGTCCATCATTCATAAAGCTTCTTCTGTGAGCATATAGAAGTTGGCTTGAGCCCTAGCGGACTTGTGCCAGCTGACCAAGTGACAGCTGCGACAAGAGCTATTACTTGTGCATACAGCACCGTCGCTTCCAAGTTTGTACGAACTACCGGGTTGATAAAATTAGAGATAGGAAGCTCCAGGAGTTGTAGCATTATTGCTACAATACTGGAGCCCACCATCGTTTTGGCGCCGTTTCCGGGGAAGCGTCAGAGTATTAGTAATTGTTGCCTTTCTTCTACTTTCTTACTCTTGCCTTCTGCTAAGTAGTTTACTTCATTTCCATTCTGCAAAAGTAGCATAGACATTTCCTCCTTTCATAGATTAGCATTTCCTGCTTTCATAGATTAGCATTTCCTGTTTTCATAGATTAGCATTTCCTGCTTTCATAGATTAGCATTTCCTTTCTGCAAGCGTAGACTAGCATTTCCATTCTTGCAATTTCATTTGAGCAAAGTAGAATAGTTCTTTCCTGCTTTCAGTTTAATTCTGCATCTTTCATAGTTAGTTGTAGATCAATCTGTCTCAGTTTTGCAGGTACCAAAAGAAAAGCAAAGCAAAAACAATCAAAAGAAAAAGAAAGTCTTTTCCATTTCATGCCTCGTAGGAACTGAGATAGATCAGGCAAATTCCTACCAAACACCCCCACCACATCACTGAGTCACCCTTCTCTCTTCCTTGGTGACAGTGACCCAGAAGAACCTATAGGTGAACATCCTGAGATATCCAAAGACCCTATAGTAGAAGAAGAGTTAGAGACCACTCCATCTGAAGCTATGGCTGACAATAGAAGAGAAGATGAGAGAATAGAAGGTGCCTTCCCCATCCGAGAGACCAATGGAGAGATGAAAATGAAGAACATTAGCCCCTCCGCCTTACCTCACTTCCATGGGCTGACCACTGAGGACCCGGATACCTTCCTGTTTGAGTTTGCTGTCCTTTGTAGAACCTATGACTATACTGAAGATGAGCAAAAGCTGAAACTTTTCCCTTCCACTCTTAAGGATGCAGCATTACGCTGGTTCATGGGCTTACCTGGGAATAGTATCACCACTTGGGCTCAGATGCAGCAAGCTTTCAACACCAAGTACCAGGATTACTGTAGGTCCAAGGAAACAAAGGGGGAAATCTTTCGGATGTCCATGGGAAATGATGAGTCCTTAGAGGATTATGAGGAGAGGTTCCAACTAAGCTATAAGCGGGCCAGGTGCACACTTGACCCTGAATCCCTCAAGTTGGTCCTGCTCCGAGGAGTCCCTGAAGACCTCTTAGATACCCTTCACATGTTAGCTGGGGGGGACATTTACCAACTGCCTTATGAGGACATCAAGACTGTGTTTAGAAATCACTCCAGGGCAGCTCGGAAACGAGGTAGAGGAAACCACCTCTCAACTAGTGTCCCTTTCTCCAAACATGAGCTTGCAAATCAATTAGAAGATCTTAAGAGTGAGGTGAGACAGACCATTGCCATGCAGCTTGACACATTCAGGATTCAACAAAAGAAAGAAGAAGCTGAGAGAGCCTTGGTTGTTTTCTGCCCTAGGTGCACAAGGAGACACCCTAAGAACGAATGTCCATTGCATTCGGTTGAAGTGTGTTTCGTTTGTGAGGAGGACCATCCCACAAATCAGTGTCCAACCTTACCTGGGTTTAAAGCCATGTACCAAGGGATAGAAGCTCCCACCGAGCCTCTCTATTACCTCAACCAAAGGAGGCCACAGGGATCTAGACCTTATCAGCAAGGGATGCAAGGGGCATCTCAAGCTTATTACAGCCCCAACCAATCGACTCCTATGCCTTCCTGGGGTCCCCCTGCTCATCCTTCATGGTCCATGCCTCCTCCATGGTCTTATCCACCTCAGTACCCCACTCAACCTACTTCTCATTCATATCACTCACATGCCCAGCCACAGCCTCAATGGAATGCACCTCAGTCGGGGTGGAGGCCCCAATACAACACTCCTCCTGCCATCTTGCCTCCACCACCAGTTCAACCTCAGCCATTACCTCCTGCTCCTCCAAGGCAACCTCAAATGCCTGCTCAACCGAACCCGAACCCCAACAATAGACAGGCCCAGCAGGTATACACTGGGGAAACCTCATGCCCTACCTATGCTGTGGAGATCCAGGAGATCAATCTTCGATCTGGAAAGACTCTACCAGATCGCCAAACTCCTCCCCCAGAGGATGAGGAAGATAAACAGGAAAGTGAACCGAAGGTTATTCCACCCTTTCCTGAGAGACTAACAGCCACCACACAACCCAACCCAGAGGAGGATGAGCTTTTGGGTGAGCTCAAGCAGTTGTGTGTAAAAATACCACTTCTCCAAGCCATCAAGGATGTGCCAATATACAACAAACTGGTTAAGGAGAAGTTTTTCAAACACCCAGGCAGACGGAAGAAAGATGCCTCAACTATCAATGTCATAGGACAACTGTCTGACCTTATGTTAGGACAAGTCATCTGCCCAAAGTACCTAGATCCTGGAAGTCCTGTAGTAGATGTTCACATCAATGGCACCATTATACCTCACACCTTGATTGATCTGGGGGCTGCCATTAATGTGATGACCAGGGATACCATGCTTAATCTTAACCTTCAGGGTTCCTTGAGGAAGACCTCGACAGTACTGCAATTAGCAGATCGCTCCACCGTGACTCCCGAAGGGATTGTGGAGGATGTCTTGGTCTCTATTGACTCTTGGGAATACCCTGCAGACTTCCTGGTTCTGCAACCAAAGGCCAAGCTTACTGGATACCCTCTCATTTTGGGAAGGCCTTGGTTAGCTACTGCAGATGCTTACATAAGTTGTCGTGCAGGAAACATGACCATCAAAAATGGTCCCATGTCCAAGCAACTAGTCCTATACCCTCCTCCTGCCCAACCCTCCTTAGAGCATGACTTACCACTCTGGTTGGAAGAAGGAGAGGAAGACGAGGTGTACTCAGCACCTCTGTGCACCTTAGATACCACTAGAAGAGACCCCCCAACCGAGGATGACTTGATCGAGACCTTGATCCAGAATCCACCTTCCAGTGCACTACCCTTAGAGAAATTGGTGGAGGATGCCCAAGCCAGCACCTTAGTGGATCTTTGTACAACCAACCCTGTTACTCCCAGAGTCAAGAATGTGGAGTTCGGCCCTGAGAAAGCATTGAAGATCAGCTCCTCCTTATCTCCTTCCCAGGAAAAGGAGCTGTGTAGCCTGTTGGCCAACCACCTAGATGCTTTTGCTTGGAGCTATAAGGAAATGAAAGGAGTCCATCCTTCGGTCTGTACCCATCATATATACATCAAAGAGGATTGTAAACCGGTTAGGCAACCTCAGAGGAGAATGAATCCAGCCCTTAAGGACATTGTCAAGGAAGAATTGCAAAAACTGTTGGATGCCGGATTCATCTACCCCATCTCAGATAGTGAATGGGTGTCCCCTCTAGTGTTGGTTCCCAAGAAAAATGGGAAATGGAGAATCTGTGTGGACTACCGAGAGTTGAACAAAGCTACCAAGAAGGACCATTTCCCTCTACCTTTCATAGATCAAGTGTTGGATGGACTGGCAGGAAAGAAGTTCTTCTCTTTCCTGGATGGGTTTAGCGGGTACAACCAAATCCAAATCAGCCCGGAAGACCAAGATAAGACCACCTTCACTTGCCCTTGGGGTACCTTTGCCTATAGAGTCCTTCCGTAATGCTCCTGCTACCTTTCAGAGAGCTATCTTGAGCATCTTTTCGGAGCTGGTCCATGATGCAGTGGAAATCTATATGGATGACTTTACTCCTTATGGGGCCAACTTCCAGGAAGCATTGTCCAACCTGGGAAAAGTCCTAACCAAATGCACCGAGATGAACTTGTCCCTTAGTCCTGAAAAATGTGAATTCCTAATGACTGAAGGGACCATGCTAGGCCATACCATTTCTTGCCAAGGATTGCAGGTGGATCCTAACAAAATTGCTCTCATCAAGAGGGTTCCACCTCCTCAAAAGGTAAGGGATGTCCGGAGTTTCTTGGGATTAGCAGGATACTACTGGAGATTCATTAAAGATTTCAGCAAGCTAGCCTCGCCATTGTTTGGCCTGTTGGCAAAAGATGTGGAGTTTAAGTGGACTGACGATTGTCAGAGGGCTTTAAATGAATTAAAGGACAAGTTGGTGTCAGCCCCAATCCTAAGAGGTCCAAACTGGGCCCTACCTTTCCACATCCACACTGATGCCTCGAACAAAGCCATAGGTGCAGCTTTAGGACAAGTTGAGCAAAAACTTCCATATGCCATTTACTTTGTTAGCAAAAACTTGTCCAAAGCTGAGCTGAATTACACTGTAACCGAGAAAGAATTCTTGGCTGTGGTCCATGCACTGAACAAGTTCCGACATTATATTACTGGTTACCAGACCTTTGTACATACTGACCATGCTGCTATTAGATATTTAATGAATAAACCAGATGTGAATGCTCGTATTATTAGATGGTTACTTTTATTGCAACAGTTTGATTTGACCATTGTTGACAAACCAGGTAGAGAAAATGTTGTTGCTGACTTTTTATCTAGATTGGATTTGTTTGCAGATGGGATGGAACAGTGGATGACCAGATGCCCGATGAACATCTGTTTGCTATTTCAGTACTCTCTCCATGGTTTGCTGATATAGCAAACTATCTTGTTTCAGCACAGTTCCCTCCACACCTATCTTCCAGAGAGAAGAGCAGAATCATCAGAAAAAGTGCCTCATTTACTTGGATCGGGGGCAATCTGTTCAAGCTTGGCCCCGATCAGATCTTAAGGCGTTGTGTAAGGGAGGAGGAAGTCTTTGATATCCTCCTCACTTGTCATGATGGGCCTTGTGGAGGACATTTTGCAGCAAAGAGAATTGCCTTCAAAATCCTGCAGGCAGGCTACTATTGGCCCACACTTCATCAAGATGTCAGAAGATATGTCAGTCAGTGTGACCAATGCCAAAGAATGGGGAAACCGACCCAAAGGGATGAGATGCCTCTCCAACCTCAAGTGACTCTTGAGCCATTTGAGAAGTGGGGCATGGACTTTGTGGGCCCAATCAACCCCTCTTCGAGGCAAAGGACTTACATCATTGTGTGTACTGACTATTTGACAAAGTGGGCAGAGACCAAAGCAATCAAAGCAGCAACAGAAGAAAAGGTGGCCGAGTTCCTAAGAGAAAACATCTTCTATAAGTTTGGCTATCCAAGAGAGCTGGTCACCGATCAAGGGAGCCAGTTCACCTCCAACCTGGTTGAAGATCTCCTAGCTCATCACAAGATCAAGCATAGGACTTCCACCCCTTATCACCCTCAAGCAAATGGGCAGGTGGAAGTCACCAATAGAGCATTAGAAGGGATCTTGACTAAGGTGGTGAGTAGTAGCAGAAAGGACTGGGCAAATCACCTGGTTGAAGCCACATGGGCTTACAACACCACTTGGAAGACCACCACCGGCTTCACACCGTATGAGCTGGTCTATGGGAAGAAAGCTCTGTTTTCCATTGAGTTTGAATACAACACTTTGAGGATGGCAGCTCAGCTGGACCTAGATCTCAGCCATGCACAACAAGAAAGGCTACTGCAGCTGAATGGCCTGGATGAGCACCGAATGCAGGCCCTCCTTCACTCAGAAGTGGTTCAACTTCAGAGAAAGGTGTGGCATGACCAACATCTCCATGACAAGCAATTTCAGCCGGGAGATTGGGCTTTGTTGTATGACTCCAGATACAAAAATTTCAAGGGGAAGCTGAGAACCAGATGGCTAGGACCATATGCAGTGGAGAAATGCCATGACAATGGATCTGTCCTCATTCGAACCATTGATGAGGAAGCCATTCCCATGCTTGTCAATGGGCATCGATTGAAGATCTACAGGAGACCTCTCTCAAGACAAGAGTTCATCAAAACTATGGAGAAATCTGTATTGGTCATAGAGAAGGGTTCTGCCTCTGCTTTTGGCATACCCTGAAGGATATAAAAAAAAAAAAGAAAAAAAATAAAAAGAAAAAAGAAAAAAAAGAAGAAAAAAAAGAGAAAAAATAATAAAGATCCTTGGGTGAAAACCTCTCTGAGGCGCCCAAGGCAGGTGGTAGGGGTGAAAACCTCATTGAGGCGCCCCTATTGTCTTTCAAAAAAAAATAAAAAGAAAGAAGGTGAAAAAGATCCTTGAGTGAAAACCTCTCTGAGGCGCTCAGGGCAGATGGCAAGGGTGAAAACCTCTTTGAGGCGCCCCTGTTATCTTTCAAAAAAAAAAAAAAAAAAAAAAAAGAAAAAAACAATAAGCAAAATATGGTAAAATTGCATGCAGGTTGCAGATGTTCTATGGAGGAGAGGAAGCCTTCAACTCAAAGCCAAGGGTCCTTATGTTGCTGTCAAGAGACCTCACCAACACCTCCTCCAAGGGTACCCATGTTTTTTCAAGGTATGTGCAATTTTATCATGGTTTGAGTCCTCTACAGGAAGATGTAGTCTTTCTACAGGAAGGCGCGGATTTTCTACAGGAAAGTATAGACTTTCTACAGGAAGGCCTGACTTTCTACAGGAAGCTCTGTGTTCTACAGGAAACTTCCTGTAGAAGTTTGGGACGGCCCAAAATTCATCTTAAAAGGAGATTTAGTGACTATGGATTGGTTTGGATGCATGCAAGCCTCTGTTGGCACCCTTGCACATTGCTGTCACCTTGATCCACCATCCTTGTCGACATGCAACCAAGTTCCCTGCACCAACAAAGAAGATCGATGAGTTCTCGCGGGAAAAGTCATTTTCAAAGTTAAACAAATGCTGGGATCTCATACCGCAGGCATCAAGAGCTCCGGGAACGTGATTGAAAGGCCAGAACCTTCGTTGTGCAGCATGCACCCAAGGAGAAAGGACTGTTACGAGACACCTCGCAGGAATCCTGTAACAGTTCAACCTGCTCGAGTGGATACCATTCACAGCACCGCCATCTGAAATGAAACGCGGGCCCATGCAACCAAAACATCCACTCCATCGTTGGCAGCCTGTAACCACGAGCCTCCGGGTCTGTGTAAGGCGCATGCAGCAGGTAGATCCACTCACCATCGTCCAAGAACTGGAAAAATCGTGTGCGGCCACGCAGGTAAGTGTCTCAACCCTTCCTTCCATCAAATCGCATGAATTTTACTTCGAAATTGTTTGCACAACGTAAAATTGAATGGTTGAGCGGCCGTATGGCCAGTCGACTGGCCACGTTGGCTAGTTAAAGTGTAATTGGATGTTTGGGTGGCGACCACGACAAAGAGAATGAACGGCACGCACGTGAGAACACTCTCGTCAGAAGCATGAGTTTAACAGGAAAAGGCGGCGACAAATCTATGGGAATGGATGCGGCAGCAAGTGAGTACGCAGGCGAATGATGGATGACGTCGCCCAACGGTCCGGCGGGGACAGCTCATCCCCCGTGTCACGGATTGCGCCGATTCAAAATCTAATCGGCTAGATCGTGCGCATGCATTTATCATCTAACACTTCAAACTCGGGTGGCTATTCTGATCTCCTCTGCACTTTGATATGCCGAGCTGTTGGCTACCAGAACATCGGTGAAGCACACCTTGAATGCGGGCCAACTACAGTCCTCCCCGAGAATTGCGCACTGCTCCTACAGGAACACAGTTTCTACAGGAACGCAGTCTACAAGAACGCAGTCTTCTACAGGGAAGCAGGTGCCTCACGAAAAAAAGGTGGCCAATTAAAGAGGTACCCCTGAACTATTCCTGCAACTGGTTAGTAAGAGTGGCAAGACCATCGTCCACAGTCTGGTCATAAAGATATTGGTGGAATTATTGTTTGCTGTGCATATGATGTCGTTCTACAGGATGTCAGTATAAGTAGGCTGTGTTGAATTTTGTGGATTATGTGCATGCTCTGTCTTAATAGACCAAATCTCTTTTGCATTTGCCACCTTTAATTAAAACAACCGTGTTCATCATGCCAGGTGGGTTTATAAGATGGGAACCTACTGATTCAACCAAATTAAGGGAAAACCCGGCAGTGGTAGAGCTCTTCACCAGAGCACAATGGATGCCTTTTTGTGATAAGCTACAGGGCTACGATGATGAAGTGGCCGAAGAATTTTTGCAGGCTCTGAAGCCTAAATCCCAGACACTGGCCACAGTGAACTTCAGAGGTCTAAGCCTCAAGCTCACCCCGGAACATATCAGTCGGATCACAGAACTTCCTATGGGTTTGCCGTGGGATAGGGAAGAACGGAAGCTGAGCCAGCAGGCAAAGAAAGAATTCTTTCCACCTGAGGAAGAATTCTCTGAGGACAAAAATGGAGTGCGAAGAACGAGTCTATTGCCACCATGGAATGAAGTCAGTTTGCAAATCATGAAATATATCACTTGTGAAGGCCATTTCAACATCATGTATGCATATCACTTTCGGCTGCTCACTGAATTGAGGCACCGAATTGATCTTCCTGTAGAACAAAAACTGAGCATCCCTTATTACCTACTGCAGTCTCTAATTGAGTGTGCCACAAAGATGAAAGAGGGCATACCAGATCAGATAGCCCACCATGGGTTGATCAAGCTTCTTGTGGAGGATGCATTGCATTCATATAAGGTTCCCCTCTCATGGGAATCCTTCCGGAATTTAACAAAAGATGGAGACATTAAAATGCTGATCGAAGAAACGGGTTCCTCCAACAGTGAGGAACAAGAAGCAGTGGCCGAGGGACAGAGAGAAGAAGGTCAGAAGACCTCGACCACAGTACAGAAGAGAGAACAAAGGAAGAAGCATGAGGAAAAAGAGGACGAAGAAAAAGGTGGCACACCTATCCTGTCAGCAAGGGAAAAGAGGATGAAGAGCAGAATGGACAAAGCTGAGGAGGTCCACGTCAGCCCAAGTACCTCAACAGCACCTGCAACCAAAGAAAAAAGCAAAACTCAGGCAGGCAAGCAAGCGGAGGTGGAGACACCTGTGTCTACAGGAAAGCAGAAACAGGCTTCTACAGGAAGCTCGAAAAAAAAGACAAAGGCTTCTACAGGAAGCCCAAAAATCATTGAGAAACAGGCTTCTACAGGAAGCCCGAAAACAGAGACAAAGGCTTCTACAGGAAGCCCAAAATTGCAAAAACAGGCTTCTACAGGAAGCCCAAAGACAAAGACAAGGGCTTCTACAGGAAGCCCAAAATTGGAAAAAGGGGCTTCTACAGGAAGCCCGAGGGTCATTGAGAAACAACCTCCTACAGGAAGCCCAAAAGCGGGAAAGAAAGAATCTTCTACAGGAAGCCCGAAATCTGAAAAGGAGGGGCCCTCTACAAGGAGCTCCGAGAGAGCAAAACGCAAGAAAGAGAAGGCTGGTATTCTGGAAAAGGAGGCAGCAGCAGTGCTGGCCGCCCTCAATACACCTCCAAAGCCGAAGGAGAAGAGAGAGAGGGAGACCCCTCTACCATCTGAGGCCAGGAGAAGCAAGAGGATGACCACGGGCAAGCCACAACCTCCACCCGGTAGCCAAACCATTTTAGGGGATGTCCCTACTTCACCCAGTGCAAGAACCCCCTCTAAAACATCAGCCACCCCTGAGAAGGGGAGCCCAAAAATAACTTCCTGGACACGAAAAATAGGCCAATCGCCTTCCGAAGCCCGGCTCAAGGAAATAGGAAAGGGGGAAGAAGCATCACCTTCGCCACCACCAGGGGCAGCAAAGGCAGGGCCGCCAAAAACGGGAAAGGAAGAAGCGCCACCCTCGGTAGAAAAGGCAAGGCCACCAAAAATAGGAAAGGAAAAGCATGCTTCGGGCTCTAGTTCTCGGCCAAAGACGAGGAGCCAGGGAAAAGTTTCTCAAGGATGAGCAAATAGTTTAGCTGGGGGGTGATGATGAGCCCCAATTTTTGGTACAATTTGGGCTCATTTGGCCTACTTGCTCTGCTCAAACCATTCATTTTTATTGCTTATGCATTCATTTCTTGGTTTATTCGTGTTGTTTGTAGGAAGAAGGGTAGGCATTCTATCTACGTGACTAATACATGATGATTTCAGGTTTTTGGCATTAAAAGGGAGCAAAGATCACGGAAAAGGAGACAAGGAGACAATGAGGTGGCACTGCTGGCTTTTAGGAGAGGATGTCCACGGTCTTGGGGACCTTCCTCGTAATTCCCACCATAGCTCCGAGCTCCAATCCATCTCCCCACCGAGCTTAGAGGCAGCCAACTGTTCTACAGGAAAAACAGTTATAACTGTTCTACAGGAACAGCAGTTATAACTGTCCTACAGGATCAGCAATTTAATCTTCAGTTGGACAGCCGAGCTCCACAAATCAAGGACACCTGTTGGATGATCATTTTGCATAAATACTGAGGCCGTAGCGTTGGATAGGGGCTTTTTGAACTTTTGTATTGCTCTTGTAATTTGGAAGTACGAGCTACAGCTCGGTGTTTGTTCCTTTTGTAAGCCAGTTTTGGCATGACATCAGACTTTCGTTTATGAATAAAGGCAGGCAGATTTTGATCTCATTCTGAGTTTCTAAGGGAGCTATAGCTCTCAGGTTAGGGCCCAACCTGAGAGCAATAGATCTCCTCGGTGTTGTAATGTTAATTGCATTTCGTTCCAGCACTTTGAGTTTTTACTTTAACATGCAATTTGAATTTACAGTCTGTTAATTTAGTCTTTTTCATGAGCTTAGATAGGATTAGTTTATGGTGAATTTGTTTCCAATTGCTTAGGTTAGAAGAGGATAGATATAACTTATTGGAGCTCCAGAAAAAGGTTGTTAAGGCTCACTGCCATCTCTGTTAGGGATTGGGGTGCAGTCCATAACCAACCACAAAAAAGAAACGCAGTTCTTCTCACTTCCATGCAAGCTGCAACATAGTAATTTTCGTTGAAGATCCATCCATGCACTCTTGATATTGAACCATACTTCTACATTTCACTTCCATGCACGAGTTTCATTTCTTGGTTTTCCATTGCCGTTCATAGGTTTCATGGCACAGTTATCATAGGTTAATGAACTCTCGTTTTTGGTGCATAAGTCATTTGTTTCATTTACGCTGCTCCATATCATTCCACTTCCTTCCTCTTCTTCTTGATCTCTCCTCAATCCATCTACTCATCCTCTGTCCAACTCATTTACCCTCCAACTCATCCATTAATCACTTAGCTCCATCTACTTAAACTTTCGTGGATCCCATCCTTCCAAGCCATCAAACCCCTGCATACACTCTTCCTCCATCTGATTTCTCTGCTCCTGAGCCATCACCAGTCCCATCTCCATCTCACCTATCCTCCCACATCACTCCAACACTTCACCATCTCCCAAAACCTCCACGGTCAAACATCCTGTAGAATTGCACAGACTTCCTGTAGAAATCCTTGAGTTTCCTGTAGGATCCCCTGCAGACTTCCTGTAGAAGCCTGCAAGCTCGGTTGCTGAGCATCCGAATGTGGTAGACTTCTGTGGACTGATGCTAGAGACCCTCTGGGACCTCCCCTAGCCATCCTGACCTTGCCCATGCTTTCCTTCCATTCCAACCGCTCCTGCACAGCCAAACCCTAATCAAAAGCATCATCACAATAAATCCAACCACTTAATGAAAAAATACAAAAACATGTCTTTCCAGATGCAAGTAGCTTAGATGCATGTATTTCAGTTCACTGCAAGTAATGGCGTTAGTGGTAGTAGTTTCATTCACAGTTTTGCATTGTAAGGGTCTAGCTAGTCAAATTAGGGTTTACTAGGGTTTTCATGCTTTGTTGGCTTTCAGTTTCTTTCTGCAGATAGATTAGTCTCCTTTGAGTTAGCTTTCGTCCATCATTCATAAAGCTTCTTCTGTGAGCATATAGAAGTTGGCTTGAGCCCTAGCGGACTTGTGCCAGCTGACCAAGTGACAGCTGCGACAAGAGCTAGTACTTGTGCATACAGCACCGTTGCTTCCAAGTTTGTACAAACTACCGGGTTGATAAAATTAGAGATAGGAAGCTCCAGGAGTTGTAGCATTATTGCTACAATACTGGAGCCCACCAAACGCCTTACTGGAGCCTATCGGAAATTGAGACCACTCCGATATGGTCCTTACACCATTACTAAGGCTATGGGAGACAATGCATTTGAGCTCAACATTCCCCCATTCCTTGGCCTGCACTCAGTGTTCAATGTGGACCGCCTTCGGCCATACTTTCCACCATTGCTAGACACATCCGACATTGTAGAACAGCTCAAACCCACAGAATTAAATCCAGATTGCATGGAACAAGCTGCAACTGATCGAATCATGGACACATAGATCAAGAACACTCGCCAACAGAATATCCAACTGTATCGAGTTGTCAAAGTAGGCCAACTCCTTCAGCAGGGCAAGTGGCTCACCAGGGAACAAGTTCAGCAAAAGTTTCCTCATCTCATGGAGGAACTCAACACAATGGGGACCATTGCTTCCTAAGGGGAGAGGAATGATCCAGGTGGATATTGGTGGCCACCTGCCAAGTCCACCTTGACCCCCACCATTGTTTCTCTCAGCACTTTCAATTTCCTTAATTGTAGCACAACTTACTATTTTTAGCAGTTTTTCGGGTCCTGAACTTCTGGAGCCGTTTTAAGGCCCTAAACGACGTTTTTTGGGAAATCTGGGAGCAACATGGGTCCATTAACCGATGTTTCCCTTCCCAAAGTGGTAGTGCTTGGATAGATCTTTCTAACGAGCTATTGTACGCGTCAAACGGAGATCGTATGCCAAAGTTACGACCCCGGGAAGTTGATATACCAATTTACCCAAACGGGGCCCATAGTTTGGTGTTTCATCTCCTAGGGTTAGGTTTTGGAATGTTAAGGGTTTTCCATTGTTTCTCAACAATAAATAGGCCTTCAAGCCTCATTGTAACACAGTTCAGAGGCATGTAGCCACCACATCTCTTCTCAGAGATAAGCTACCATCGCCCTAGCTGGTTTATTTCCATTTCTGGTTGTAAGCATATTTCAATATTTTCCATTAATGAAATGAAGTATTATTTCTGTTGCATCTTTGTGTATATGGTTATCTCTGTAATTTGTTGCGTTCCTGTTTAAATCTGGATCAGATGGATTCCCAAGGTTGACTAAAAGTAGGAAGAGTATTACATAGGCCTTGCTTCTTGATGGTTGGTTTATAAATGGCATAGGCAATGCAAGATTTAATGTACCTCCCAACATCCTAACAAAGGTTCAGCCAATAAAAATACTTCTGCAGTACTACCACTATTTTCTCTACTTCGAAATGTCCAGTGAATTGATTATAGTGAGCCTCCCAAATCATATTGGCATGCTCACCTAAAGGAACACAGATATGTCCTAGGTGCCCACTGCCATAACAATGCATCCTAGAGGTGAAAATTTGGAACTTTCTTACATTCCAGAAGTGTCTGGTATGTGTTGACAAATTTTGAATCGCACCTGTAAATATGCAGCCACCCCAAAGTCTCATGCCCACAGGAGTTGAGCACAGTGATTAGCACCATGAATGGTGGTTGGATGAGGTAATCTACAACATTATTGGTGCTTCCCTTCTTGTACTTAATGTTCAAATGGTATTGTTGTAGGTATGTGGACCATTTGTGATGGCAATCGTTCTACAACTTCCTTTGTGTCTGTATGAATTGCAGGGGTCGATGGTTGGTGTGGATGACCATTTCCTTCCCGAGAGTGTAATGCTTCCATTGATGGTAGGTCTACACAATGGAATACATTTCTTTGTCATAGGTGGCATACTTCTAGACTGTGTCTGAAAGTGTCTCACTGTGGTAAGCCACTCGATGCCGCTGTTGAGTAAGAACTACACCAATATCATAGTCAGAGGCATCTGCCTCAATCTCAAATGGTTGTTGCAGGTCTAGTAATGTGAGTACTGGTGTAGAGAAGAGGAACTGCTTCAAATCAAAAAATGCCTTTTGTTGGGTTTCGAACCAAAAGAAATTTTCTTTTTCTCTGCCCTTGGTGACTTGACTTGAAGTCTAAGTGATATGAGAGAACCCCAAAATGAACCTGTAGTAGAAATTGGTAAGGCCCAGAAATTTGTTGTTATGCTCTTGACCTGTGAAAAATCTAGAATACAAGAAATACGAAGAAATATAGCCTAGAACAAGAATTATCACAATAAATGAGAATAACGGCAAATAATTTTATTATTCATAAACACATTCAATGTCCACTTGCCTCTTCGAGGGGGCAACCTCCAACGTATCAGAGGTCAATCACAATAAGAATCGATGATCTTCCTCTTGCTAACTAAGACTATTTATAGATAAATGATATCCAAAACCCTAACTACTAGTGGTCCCTTGCATAACACGGGTTAACCACTTTATTTATTAACTATGGCCCATTTACAACCAACTATGGTCCCTTTTCTCTAATTTAGGACAACCACTTACAATTATTAATGTCATATTTATTGAATCTCTAACTAACTATGAATCTAACTCAACCCATTAGGCTTATTACATAAATAAAGAGGTTAGGCCCTAGACCCTAACATGCCCTCCCCTATCAAAAGTAGCCTTGTGCTCAAAGTTGAAGCTGCAAAAACTACTAAAATATAATGGTTGGTTCCTAGGTCACATCTTCTGGAGAGGTGTCTTTCCACTTCATGATGACTTCCTTGATCATGAGGCCACAAAGATGTCTTTCATGAGTATCAAAAGCTTGTTCTGGTCAGAGCAAAAGTGAGCCTTCCTCAACTTCCAGTAGACTTTTTTGAACTTTGCAATTGTTTCCCACCACTTTCTTGAGGCATGATACATGGAAGACCAGATGGATTTTTGAAGTAGGTGGCAAGGCCAATTTGTAGGTGACTGCTCCTATGTGCTGAAGTATTTGATAAGGCCCATAGAATTTTGGTATTATTTTCTAGCACCTCTTTTCTTTGAGAGATGTTTTCTTATATGGTTGGAGTCACGGGAAGCCCCGATCCCCTCCTTCAAATGAGCACTCAGAACAATGTTAGTTAGACTATTGTTTCATTCAGTTCTAAGCTTGATGTAGATTATATTTGAGATGAGTGATCATGGCAGCATGGTTCTGGAGGAGTTTATCAACTGCTTGTACTTTATAACACCTGAGGATATAATAAATAAGTGAAGCTGGGAGTTAGTCATACACTGCCTCATATGGATTCATCTTGGTGGCTTCATGATAGCTAGTATTATACCACCATTCAACTATAGGTAGGCATTGTACCCATTGATGTTGTTTCTCTGAAGTGAAGCACCTCAGATAGGTTTCCAAACATATGTTGACTTGTTTTGTTTCACCATCGATTTGGGGATGATAGGTGGTACTTAGTTGGAATTATGTGGCCTATAGCCTGAAAATTTCTTGCCAAAATTTCCTAGTGAAAGTGGGGTCATGATCAGACACTATGGAAGTTGGCATGACATCTAGTTTGAAGATCTGGTCCAAGAAAACTTGAGCCACCAAAGTGGGGGTAAATGGGTATGGTAGAGCGCAAAAATGAGCATATTTAGAAAATTTATCCATAACCACCATGATGACTGAATTTTTTCCTAAATTTGGGAGACCAATTATGAAATCCATGGAAACATCCATCCATACTAAAGCAAGGAGTGGAAATGGTTGTAAGGTTCCCAGTGGCTTGACTATTTCCCCTTTGTTGTGTTGGCACACATCACATTCAGCTACAAAAGTAAGAATATCATTTCTCATGCCAATCCAAAAGATGTAATGACATGTGCGAGCATAAGTCTTCCGAAATCCAGAATGTCCTGTAATTGGAGATGAGTGAAACTCATCCAAGATGCTAGTTTTGAGGGTGGAGGTGGCTGATATAACTACTTGATCCTTGTAGCAAATAATGTTATCTTTCCAAGAGTAATTTATTGAGGAATGAGGATCATCTCTTAGTTAATTAATGAGTTAGGAAAGAGAGGGGTGGGAGAATAATTCCTTGCGATCCTCTTCAATCCAATTTGGCACAGGAAAAGAGATTGGTAGCAGTGTCCTCTCATCCTCAAATTAGTGCGATAATGCATCAACCAATTCATTTCCATGCCCTTTTTTGTAAATTATCTCATAAACATATCCCAACATTTTTGCAAGAAATTTATTTTGTTGTGGCGATGATAGATGCTGCTCCAGAAAATATTTTAGGCTTTGATGGTTTGTGAATATTTGGAAATGACACCCCAACAAGTATGGGCACCAGGTGTCTACTACATGTAATATGGCCATCATTTCTTTGTCATAAGTAGATTGACCTAGATGTTTTCCACTGTGTTTCTGGCTGGTGAAAGCCAATGGTATACTTTCCTGCATTAATACTGCACCAATACCTGTACCTGAAGAATCACATTTCATCACAAAATATTTGGTGAAGTTGGGTAGGGCCAATAGGGAGTGGAGCACATGGCCTATTTGAGAGCCAAGAAGGCTTGCTAAGTTGCATCAGTCTAGAGAAATGATTTTTTCTTGAGAATATTAGTGAGGGTTTTAGAAATGCATCCATAATTGTGGAAAACTTTGTGATAGTAGCTAGTGAGACCCAATAATCCCCTCAAACTCTTCAAGTGTTTTGGTTAGGGCCAATCTTGCATTGCCTGAATCTTTTTTGCATCAACTTGTACTCCTTCTTGACCCACAATGTGTCCCAAATACTTGAATTCTTCCACTCCAAAAGAGAAATTGGATAATTTGACAAATAGTTTGTGATCTCAGAGAAGTTTGAATATTTTATCTACATGATGATTATGTTTGTCGTAAGTTATGTTGTAGATGAGAATGTCATTGAAGAAGACCAAGACAAATTTTCAGAGATATGGTTTCAACAGGTGGTTCTTGAGGCTTTGAAAAATATATAGAGCATTGCAAAGACCAAATTGCATGACCAGGAATTTATAATCACTTCATGAGTTGAAAAGGAAATCTTGGGAATGTTTACTTCCTTCATGCGAATTTGGTGATAAACCAAGCAGAGGTATAGCTTGGTAAAGAATTGAGAACCATGTAGTTCATCAAGTAGATCATCAAATATCGGAATAGGAAATTTGACCTTGATAGTAAGCTTGTTGAGAGGCTAAAATTCTGGACACATGGACCATTATCCATCTTTCTTTAGAACCATGACCACTAGAGATGAATAAGGACTAATGCTAGGATGGATAGCATTGACTTCGAGGAGTTCCTTGATTATTTTTTCAATTTCATTCTTTTTGGAAAAAGGACATCGATATGGGCATACATTAGGTGGCTCGGCACTTGGGACCAAAGGGATGCTATGATCATGTTCACCCCTATAGGGAGGAAGCTCTTTAGGTTTTTCAAAGACCTGTTGGTGGAAATTTAATACCTTTTTCATCTCAGAATGCATATGAGGAGTCGTGGATTCAATGGCCTGAATGGCATTAAATTGGGTGACTACTCCATGATGACCCTTTTTAAAAGCTTCTCCATTCGATGCGAGCTGATGATAGTAGGAGAACCTACCTATAGCCCCCTTAATTTATGAATGTAGTCGTTCTACTTAAAGATCATATATAACTCCAAGAAATCCATTGCGATAGGGCCCAATGTGAAAATCCATTCAGCACCTAGGACAATGTCACAACCACCCATTTCTATAGCAAACATGTGGGTGTTTAGGTGGTAGTCTATAATATAAATCTTAATGTTTTCACAACATCCTTCACATTTCATGGTCCCCCCATCAACTATAAGGACATGGAAACTAGATATCGCCTGCACAAAGCAATGAACAACTTTTGTGACTCTCTTATGGATAAAGTTATGAGTGATGCCACTATCAATCAATACCACTACTGGTCGATGTTTAATAAAGCCTCATATTTTGAGAGTCAGAGGTGAAGAAATGCCATTCAAGGAACGTAGTGAGATAACCGGCTCATTTGGCATAGCTCTAAGATAATTGTCGGTTTGGGGTTTCCTAGCTTCCTCCTTAGGCACCTTAAGGGATGGAGCTTCCTCTGTGAAGATGTTATCAATACCATCAATTTGAAATAATTTTGGTGCCTTTCATTTAAGTCTGGGGGAGTACTTGTCATCATAGTAGTAGCATAGTCTTTGTTTTCTTCTTTCATCCATTTCTACTAGTGACACCTTTTGAACCTTAAGTGTTTGGGTGGGACCCTGAGCTTCGGTGGGATGCAACTTGGCGACAAAATTTCGATGATTGGACTATGAATTTAAGTCAATTTCCACATCTAAGGACCTGTTGCATGCATCCAACCAAGTAGTTGGGTGGTGCATGTGGACATGGGCTTGGATGGATTCTTTTAGGCCAATCATGAAACAATCCAAGTAGAAGTCATCTCCTAGACTGTTAGTTCTAATGGCCAATTTCTTAAAGGCTATAATGTAGTCCTTTATTGTACCTATTTATTAGAGCTTAGTGAGACGACCTAAAAAATTAGATTCCTAGTCAAAGCGATCACATATGGCTTTTTTATGAACATGTGCCAAGTTAATCTCCCTGAATAACATTTCTTATGCCACTACCACCACTTGCATCCATCTTGGTTTAAGTAAAGGGCTCCCACATGTAGTTTAGTTTCATCTTCACAAATATCATTAAGGGAGAAATACTATTCCATTTGTGCTATGCATATGGTAGGGCTGGAGCCATCAAATTTGTACATGTCCAACTTGGGTGTCTTGTGGTTGGAATGGTGGTGATTTCCATGGAAGTGAATGTGATGGTTGGATTCTCCTTCTATGTGTGCCTCAACACTCAGATCCTTACGATGAGACTTTGTTATAAGGTCTGTTAGTTGTGAGATCTGTTTGGTAATCCTATCCTAGAATTCTTTGAACCTTTGTTCAAATTGTTAGACCCTCTCATTAACCATAACTTGAGATCTAGTACCTAGAACACACCAACCTCGGTTAATTACTTAATAGAAGTCTTCTTGGAAAGAGGGGGAGCTTGGGAGTCTAATGGTGTGGGTCACTTGAAGTGAAGTTGGAAAAAAAAAATTACGACCACCAAAAAATTGGAGGCTTACAAGTGAATGGTACCATTGTGATTAGCTCGTCGTCTTCAAGTTTATGGGCTAAGTCACTTGCAAGTGTCTCAATATGGTCTCAAATTTTATTTATTTTTACTCTAAAAATATTTTTACTCCACCCTAATCAATACAACAGTGACCAAATTCCAGAAAGCTTGATCCTGCCCAATTTCCTACAAAAATTGGGCTTGGACTGTAGTAACAGAAATCCAAAGGTCTTGGTACTACCAAATGTGTTGTGATAATTTGATCTAGACTATAGTAGCCAAAATGATCACTACACACAAATTTTGATCTGCACTATGAAAACTCCAACTACTGAATTTGAGTTACATTATGATGACATAACCCCAATTTTTGGATCTGATCTGGAAGATAAGATAGAGGGTGACCTTCAGATAGTATAGGGAAATGTGGTCACAAAGGAGTGTCAGGTGCTACAGATTGCAATATGCACATGGGTACAACAATATTACTTCGCCTAATATTTTAGGGTGTTAACTAAGGAGGCTAGACCATGCCCTTAGTCATACTACCTGACTACCTGATTGTACGCGCGAGTATTCTCCCCAAGTGTTGTTCTCAATGTATTGTAGCAGTAAGACGGTCGACGAATTATCTAATGTTAGGTTTTGGGTGAGCCTAGGGTCCTTTCGATAAACCCAAGTCTATGTGGAAGTGCAGTGCATGCACAGTTCTATATAATATTCTACTACTCAAAGGGGTACTCATAGGGGTGTTGGTGCCCATTTTTGTCTCCAATTTTCTACCTCTCATCCCTATTTTCACCACCTCTTTCGTATGAAAGTACTCCTACTACCTACCATATCACCTACATCACTCCCTAAACCCACTAGTACATGACTAAGAGGTAAATGCACTTAACTAACATTGTTTTTCTATTTTTTATTGAATTTATGTGAATTTTGAGTCATGTCCCTATATGCTAACTATTTATTCATGGGTTTGGTTAGAGCTTGGTGGCAGGATTGGTAGGTCAACATAAATGGAAATAAGCCTTTTCATCAACATCAATCTCAACCTTCAGACTCAAACAATCGATCCTTGACTGAGTTCGAGATAGTCTAGCTAGGTGGGCTCCTTCTTCTCGTTTTGACCATCGAAGTTTACACAACGATTTGTAAGGACAAGTGTGATGCTTCCAGAATAGATTTTTTATGATAAGAATGATAATTCCAAGGCCTAAGATCTTCCATATTAGAATCAAAGTAGACTATTCTCATAATAGTAGTTAGTTACTCTAGAAGGAAGCAATTTGTTCTAAGTAAAGTCAATATGATTTGGAGCAAATCGAGTAGTGCTTAGTTTAGTTTATAGTTGTTAAGGTTTCCATAGTTAGTTAAATTTTTATTTTTACATTTATACAACCACCTTTAAAGTTCGTTGCAATGCAAAGACAATGCTAGTGAAGCTAGCTGGTTAAGAATTGTTGATGTTGATATACTGTGGCTTATGTCAATTGGTTCCCAAACTCTGTTTTGAAAATATACATGATCAATTTCAAGTTGTGAGACAAACGCGTTGTTATCATGGTTTATTGCGAATTATATCTCTAATGTTTTAAATCCTTCTTTTGTTGCAGTAAACTAGCTTACTCCAGGCATGGGAGGGCCCACCACCTCTGGAAATAAGCCTCATTAACAGCTTAGATAGCTAGGTGTGTGTTTCTACGTGTGATTTTATGGTTTGAATCCTATTTGTTACAATAATGAATATTGGTATACAATTTCATAACATATGTGTGGTTTGTTACCTTACAGATTAAACATTTTAAATATTTATTTCCTGTGTTAAAGATCTTTGATTCATTGTATAACTTGAGCTTGTATTTTGATATGGAGCCATGCTTTGTTCTTTCATTCAAAGTCACATTCATTCATGTTTATAATTGGAGTGACCATGATAGGAAAATCAATCGATTCTTGAAGTTTGAGAAGCATGATTCCTGTGTGTTTATTCATATAAATTATGATGTATGGTATGAGTGTGAACAAAGAGTTCCTTTTGTATCACTGAGTGGCTAATTTATGGTTTGAAAGGTTTTGATTGAGATTGCAAATGAAGTTACGTTTGGTAGTGATAGGTGTTGAGTTTTTCATTTCCACAATTTGAATTGTTTGATTTGTTTCAAGCATTATGATTTAGTTTAAGAAGCGTGGTTTACTTTAAAGTATTTCATTCAAAGCATCGATTTGAGTTATTAAATTATCATAGGATAATTTAGATCTACTTTTTGCATGATAGAATAAGTTTGATTTCCATTCTGAGTGTTGTAGTATAAAGATTGATTTCAAGCATTGAATTGTATGATTTACATTCCTAGTATGATTTGATCCTCGCATTGCTTTGAGTTATTTGAAGATAGTTAATTCTAGGATAGATTAGATTTCCATTTTAAAGGCAGTAGCATAGGACTTGATTTTATAGCAGTAAGTTTAGATAACTTTGTCAAAGGTTTCATTTTCTTAGAGTCAGTCTTTGTAGCAATTTAAAGTGAAGTTTGAATGCGTTTCATTCCCAAGTAAAAGTAGTCTGGTCCAAATGGATTGAAGATAACATATTAGGATTTGATCTTAGAGCTATAGTTTGACCTTCTTATCATATACTATTACAAGTAAATAGATGCTTGGTCCTTTGAATAGTTAGAAGTTTAAAACCTCACTTAAGAATTGTGCTTAGAGTAAATTTCATTAAGCCTTTGGGTTTAGTGAGTTTGCCTTTTAATTGGAGAGATTTAGAATAAGGAACATAAATGGATTGAGTTAAGTTGATTTCCTTTAGATTGCTTATGTTTTCTGAGAATGAGATGAGTGCAAGTTTCCTTAATTAGGAGTGTTTTTCATCATTCAATACTTAATGATCATTATCAAGGAAAATTACATACTCTAAACTTAATCTCGAGCCAAAAACGCAGTACAAATTGTGCTTACGAGTCTTGGTTGAAAATTAAATATTAGGAGGTTTAATCACTAATTAAAACTCTCAACAAGGGGTTACAAGGGAGTCCAACATGCGTGAACACCTCTTTTAGTTCCTGCGTGCATGCTTCCCCAAATACACAGGTTTATGTGCTCAATGAAAAATCCCATGATTTAAAGACGTTGGAACATGTCTCTAGCCTAAATTGGAAGTATCACTAGCCCTGGAAAGTTCTTTGATACCATTTTTTATGCTCTTGACCCGCGAGAAATCTAGAATACCATAAATACAAATAAATATAGTCCAGGAAAAGAATTATCACAAGAAATGAGAATAATGACAAAGCATTTTATTATTCAAAAACTGGTTCAATTTTCACTTGCCTCTCCAAGGGGGAAATCACCAACAAAGAAGAGCTCAATTACAACAAGATGCAATGATCTTTCCCTTTCTAACTAAGACCATTTATAACTAAATGACATCCAAAACCCTAACTACTAGTGGTCCCCTGCATAACACGGGTTAACCACTTTATTTATTAACTATGGCTCATTTAAAACTAACTTTGGTCCCTTTTCTCTAATTCAGATCAACCACTTAAAATTATTAATCTGTGATTTATTGACTCTCTAACTAAATATGACTCTAAATTGGCCCATTGGGCTTATTACATAAATAAAGGGGCTAGGGTTGGACCCTAACAACTGCGGAGTTCTGTTAGAGTGGTTGGTATTTTCCAATCCCAAATGACTTGTATCTTGGTTGGGTCCACATGCACACCCTGTTCATTAATGATCTACCCCAGATATTGAACCTGGGTCATGTTGAATGTGAATTTCTCCATATTTTCACACAACTTGTGTTGTTGCAGGCTTTGGAGGACTTGACAAATATGGTGTATGTGCTCTTCTCAACTTTGGATGAAGATCAATATGTCATCTAAATATACCACCATGAATGCATTGGTGAAGGGTTGCAAGATGTCCTCCAACAACTCATGAAGATTCTGGTGGCATTCATCAACTTGAAAAGCATGACCAACCATTCAAAAAGGCCCTCCTTGGATTTGAACGTGATCTTCCACACATTGAAGGGTTCAATAGGCACCTAGTGATAATTAGACTTCAAGTCAATCTTCCTGAAATATTTGGCCCCCTTGAGTTGTTCTAGAAGGTCATCAATCTGTGGGATTGGATACCAATTCTAGACAGTGCTCTTGTTCAACACACTATAGTCAATACAAAGTCTCCATCTCCCGTCCTTCTTCTGTACCAATACAATCGGGCTCCCACAGGGTGATGAGCTTGGCCTGATGTGCCCTTTTTGCAATAGATCCTAAATTTGCTTCTTTATCTCATTGTTTTTGCAAAACATAGCATCACTATATCGTTCCATTGGGTAGCAGTGTGCCTAGGGTCATATTGATGGAGGTATTAACCTGACAGTGCAAAGATACCCTCGTAAGTAAGGTGAAAATGTCCCTGTACTCCTCCATGGACTTTTCCATCTATTGTTGTTGTACAAAGGAACCTTGTTTGAAAGTCATGGACACAATCTTCTTCTTTCCCTGAGGGTGAATCACAAGGAAAGAAAATTTCCTGTTCTTTGAAATGATCTTACTGTATTACTTTGTAGAGATCAAACAGATGGTGGTAGGTGGGGCTTCCTACAGTATCTTGCACAATTTGTTTCCCAAATTAATAATCACATATTGAGGTCTAGACTCATATACAACCTGCCACTTTCTCAAGTATGCTTGTCCTGGTAATACATCACAAACTTCAAGAGGTGCAACATCACATAGTACCTCATCCATGAAGGGCTTGATGTTGTAGGGAAGGTGAGACTTCTAGCTGACCCGGATATCTCATCCTCAGTGAAACCACTTGATGGCGTACAACTATGTGTGTTGTAGTCGGTAGAACCAACTACTTCATGACCTCTGCTAAAATGAGGTTTTTTTCTCTCCCGTTGTCGACAATGAACCGTAGTGGAGAACCTTTCACCCACATCTGTGAGTGGAAGAGGCATTCCCCTTCCTCTAGATCTTCAGGCTCATTCTTTTAGATCTTGGTGGTGGCCACAGTGGAACTGGGCTTTGTGTTAATGATCTACTTCCCTTTGTGATTCCCCTTGTTGTTTTTTAACTCAAAGTCATAACATGCATTTAATTCAGAATCCTTCATCTCGACCACCAGTGACTGATTTACCTGACACTCACTTGTGTTGTGAGTGGAGCACTTATGGAACTCACACAATTTTCCCATGTCCTTCTTTGTCTTCATAGTGTCATTATTTTCTTGCTGCTTTGGTGGGTTTTCCTAGGTTACTCTGCCTTGGATTTGTCCTTTTCTATGCAGTTTGGGGGTGCCTTTCCCTTGCTTCGGATTGAGAGATCCAAAGTCTCTCTTCTTGTATTTGAGATTCTATTTAATCTTGACAGCATATCGGTATGTTGTGGTGAGCGAGGAGATGTCAAGGAACTCCATCTCATCCTGTATGTTTCTATGTAGATAGTCATGATACTTGACTACCAAATGTCACTCAGAATACTTGATACCAAACTTCGTGCGAAGGGTATGAAAAAAATTGGTAAAATCCAACACATCTTAGTCCCTTCCCTACCACAACGTGGTTCACTTTATGTATTTATCCTCATAGCTCCTAACAGGGTAGTACTACTCCTTGATGTCATCTTAGAATGAATCCCAAGTGGGTGCAACTGAAATAGTGAGGGTGTACTTTTGTCCTTCTCACAATAGGTTTCCCACCAGTTCTTGACATCAGGGTGGCCTTGAGAAGTGAAAAAGTAATATTTTCCTGGCTAGAAAAATAATGAACAAAAATAAACCCCTTTAGTAGATTTAACCATTTATCTATGGCATCCACATCTATCTGACCTTCAAATATGGGGATGTCAAAGTTAACTTGTACCTTAAATGGTATGGCACTTCCAGAGTGGTTGTTGGAAGAAGATGTGTCGCCTATGGGTAGCCGATAAAGGATTTGGGCAACGCTGTCCATCATCATTTCCCAATGTCGCTCGAGGGCTTCTTCAAGAAATATTTTGATAAGATATCCTACCCCCTCGTCTTTCTTCTCTTCTGCCATGGGAGGCCGTCGAGATTTTTGAGGTTGGTCTAGCAAAGGTTTAACTAATTCAAGTTGTTGGGGACATGCAAAGAAAAAAAAAGAGAGAGCAGACCACTCTAATACCATTGATCTGAACTTAAATATGAATGAAAAAAATCACAAACATAACCATAAAGACAAAGATGCAACATAAATAACACTTCATTTCATTAATATCAAATATTTAAATATGCTTACAAACATAAATGGAAATAAACTAGCTTAGGCGATGGTAACTTATCTCTGAGAAGAGATGTGGCAGCTCAAGGTCCTATTTATTATTGAACAACAAGGGAAAACCCTAAAAAACGAAAATCCTAACCCTAGGAGATGGAACACCAAGAGTTTGTGGGCCCTGTTGTGGTTAATTGGGTAGCCAAATTTCAGGGATTGTAACTTGGTCATATTATCTCCATTTGGCATGTACGATACCTTGTTGGAAATATCTCTCCGATTACAACAAAATTTGTGGTAGGCATGGGCCCATTGGCATGGGCCTGCTATGGACCTCAAAAAATGACGTTTAGGAGGTCAAAAAGGCTCCTAAATTTCAGAACCTGAAAAAATGCTAAAAATAGGAAATGTTGTAATAAATAAGGAAACAGATGAAACCAACTAGAGGTCTAGGTGGAATAGGTAGGCGGCCAGCAACATCCACCTAGATCACATAACTCGATAGCCTACTAATGGTTAAGTTTGACTACAACAACTCTTAACTAGAGTTACAAAATAGTCTCTTCTAGAGTATTTTACATCACAAAGATGTGGCTAGCCCCTTTTCCATAAATAATGGGGGCTAACACAACATCCTCCTAAACTATAGGTGTGAAAATACGAAGGTCAACTTCTAATTGGCATAACTTTTGTATATGGACTCTGATTGACACCCTTATTGTGTCGTTGGAAAGGTCTCTATGTGTACAATAGCATGAATTTTTTTAGCACTAAAATGGAAAAATTTTACCCCAAAAAAACGTCGTTTGATGCCTCAAAATGCCCCCAGAAGATTTCATACCTTGTTTCGCCATACCGGGTCCAACCGGTAAAAATGGTCGCGTGATCTTATTCCTCCACTTTTTCCACTCCAAATGCATCGAGATGGATGGAAAACAATATAATGATGCAATTCGAATCAAGTGTTTACACTAAATAATTAGGTTGGGGGATTTTCAAAAATATTTATCATTTGTTGTCTTTGGTGGTTATTTTACTACTCATTCATGGTTTTTGTATAATAGGAGGATATTTGGTTGGATATGCTAAAAACACTCAAGAAAAACCTAACTAATTTTATGGATAAATTTAGTATAACAATATAGACATTCCAAAAAAAACATACTTGCAAAGTTGGGAAAGTTTCATGAGTGGAATAAGCACTTTGATGGAATGGTAACAGATGGAAAACCGAAGGTCGCAAAAAAAAATCTTCGAAAAACATAATATTTCTTGGTTATTATTATTTCACTAAATCAATTATTGGTTTTATAACAATACAATAAAATTTAAAAATTTAAAATTTTAAAAATAATAACTACATGTAGAGGGAAAAAAAAAATCAAATGCGTAAATCAACCACAAAATCTATCATATTTCTACCATAGCACCACATGCTACACTCACATCCCCCTATTCACAACAAAATACTTGCATAACCACCCATGTAAAAAAACCTTGTACATAAAGATAAACCACAACAAGGAGGAACTCAAACCCTACATTACAACTTCATTAACAAAATGCAGTTACATTAATTAGTAGTCACCGTTGACCACATTCACAAAATGAACACATGCATAAGAATGTCAAGCACCACCATGTTTGCTCAATTGAGATGGAGGTCAATGCAAATGTCAATGTCCATGGAAGGGCTCATTATAGTTTAGCCAATGGCATTTTCAATCTACTTAATAGGTAAGTTCTCATTCAAGATATTGTGTTTATACAAAAAGGTTGGATATGGCTTTAATTATCATGTCTAGCTAATGTCATTTTCAGTCTACTTAATACATAAGGTCTTATTCAAAGTGTTGTGTTTAGACATAAAATGTTGGGTATGGCTTTAATTATTATGTCTGTGAATGATATAAAACATGGAACATTAATGCATGTATCTAAACACTACATCGTCCAATTAAAATACTATCTATGATCAATCATCATTTAAATCGTATCTAATATAACCCAAAAGGTGAAATAGTTCAAGTAATCCAAAGAACCATCATTATTCAAAATAACTAAGCAATAAAAGCATAAAAAATCATAATCATACAACATGATAGAAATTAGTAATTGAGAAAAGAGGAGCTAATACATTCATTAACAACACAATCCAAAGCATTGACAATGTAGGCCTTTATTCACTAGCCTACAACAACAATAATTATCAATGTTATGGAACATATACTTAAATCATGTCAACTGAGTATCTAATTAATGAAGAAACCTAGAAAGGTTGACACCTATAAATTTATACAATCACACACCCTCAACAAAAGGATTCATTAAAAGTCCAAAAGCCCATTATTCTACAATCAATTCTTCCGTTATGAACTAGTTGATAAATTCTCATGCTTTATCTAAGTGTCTTCAGTATTCCACTAATCTACTCTTATCTCACTTTAAATTAGTCCTTGTGTCCTAGTGCTAGTGCCTTATCATATTTGGTGCCTACCGATGGTTTTCAATTATGTTAGTGCAAATATCTATGTATGCATTTTTTTTTGTGTTAGCACTATTGTGTCTTCCATCAAATGAAGGTCCCAACAGACCTCAACCACATCTATTGACTTGTACTTATGTAAACTTTGACTTATTTCCCTAAACAATGGGACCAACTCTATAATTTTTGCTAATTTTTTTTTTTTCTTTCAGCCAAAATATAGCCTCCAATTTCTTCATCGATTTACCTTCCATAATTGAAATGCCATCTAGATATATTTGTGCTTTTCCATGATTAGGTTCCTTCTGTACTGTGTTCTATTCATTTTTATAAAAAAAAATGACTTTTTGTAGTGCATTATAGACTCCATTTCCATTGACTTAAGTTTCTTTTTTTGTGTTTGCTCCCTTGGGAGGAATTAAATAACTTATCCCATTTCTTCATTACCATTGTAAATTCCATATATCTTTTGTTCTTTTTGGGTTGGATCCATCAATATATCCACCTCCTTATGCTTCTAAACCACCTTTTGATGTAGTTCCTCAAGTGGAATTTCCCATTTGATGTAGTTCCTCGAGTGGAATTTCCCATTTGTTGTAGTTCCTCAAGTGGTATTTCCCATTTTCTACAATTAGATTGCATCTAGATTTCTGTAGTTGTATTCCCATTTGATGTAGTTCCTCAAGTCAAATTTCCCATTTTCTACAATTCAATTGCATCTAGATTTATGTAGTTGTATTCCTTCGGGTGTGTACTCAGAAACCTTAGTTTCCCTTTCACCTATTTTGCTAATTGGGTGATGTGGTCAATTGAGCTCATTAGTTGTAATGCATTGACCTTTATCCACTATTATATAATCCATGTAATCCCTTCTCACACCTTTATTTTTTCTACATCTTATCATATCTGATTCACCATCTTGTGGTTCTAGAATACTCGAATTTATTTTGTATAGTTTTGACCACATGTGAACTAATTGAGTCCTTACAAATTCCATTTTATATACCATTTCCTTTTTACCATGACACAACATGTCATTCTCCTGCTCGTCATCAAATACACTTGTAATTGCCTCCTTTCTATGTGAAGTTGGTCCTTAACTCTCTTAGCCTAGAGAAGAAGGTGTCCTTCATTACCAAATGTATATTGTTGCTCAATCACATCTATGATCGGGACTTGTTTGACATCCAATGACTATGATGCATGTGAATAGTGAGAGTTATTTTGGTTAATTATGGTCTAATAGTGAGAGTTGTTCATTGAGTGGTGACAATTCCATGTGAACATGTACCTTAGTATATTTCCTTTGTTAAACGAAACATTCAAACATGTCAAAATGAACTCGTGTATATATAGAATTTCAATTTGGATAAAGCAACAACCGACTTTATTCCTAAACTGTTAGATGCCATCAAAAACTAAGGCTCAATAGAATTTGAATGTCTTTTATATAGTTTTAAGTTTATATTAATTAATTAATTGATTTACGATTTATAATATTAGATATGTTTTTTTGGAATAGAGTTTTAATAATTTTAATTTAATTATCAATAATTATTAAGTCAACGGTAGAGATTTAATTCCATAATATACTTTAGAGTATTCTTAGTAGTATTCACAAATCAAAAGTTTAAATTTATCTCCCAAGTAGTTATGTTCTTTTTGTCTTTCAAATTAAATTGATTAATCAAAAAATACCATATGAACAAATATCATATGAAATAAATTATAATTTTTTTGACATTCAAGATTGATAAACTATGATATTGATTCATAATATTGTAACGAATCCTAACATCTTTATAGTATTGTAACCAATCCTAAAACTTCCATAATAAAATATAAGTGATTCATCTCATATTTCAGAATCTTGTTACATATTTATTATATATATTTAACTTATATCTTTTTTTTTTATAATTAATATTAGTAACAATATAATTATTTTTTAATGATGGAGGATTTGTGTTGAGAATAAAATTGGGTTCGCTGGAAGTGCTAGGGTTTGTAGAAAATGGCCACCGCAACTGCAACTTGCCCTCTTGACGTTGCAATCGACTGGACAAAGGTCTTCATCGTGCAGTTGAAGTGGATCAATCGAATTGGGAAGGAAGGCTACCTATGGATGGGGAATCGTTACCCTCTTATGGAAGATAAGAGATCTATTGAAGATTTGGAACATGGAGCGGCAGACCGAGCTTCTGAAACACAGAGGAAAACTGTTGCCGTTCTACAGTTGACTTTCACCTCTCAATCCGCCACAAACCTGATAGATTCGGCTCTCTGGAACTGCTGCAATGACAAAAACAAGGAAGCATGCCCAAAAGCAATGAGGAGGGCACATGAAATCATCGTTTTGGCATCTTTACAGGCACTCAGTTATACGCTGACATAGATCCATGGCAAAGTGGCCCACGACAACCAACTTACAACGACAGATAGGATATGTCCAGAGCTCAGATGCATAGAAGACCAAAATACATGTAAATCGCAGATCTAGGTGTCCATAAAGTCCAAAATACCCCATCTATATGGCACCTGGGGCAATAATGTTGAAGAAAGAAGGAAGGGAAAGCTGACTGTCAGTGAGATAAAGATGCATTGCAGCATCTCAGGGTTTGATCTCTCGTAGGAAAATCCAAATCATAAAACGCCGGACAGGACAAACCAGGAGCAGCTGGAAACAAGATCTGGTCCACATGTAAATGCCCACAGCTTCCAGGTTTGTGTCAAAACCCCGGAGGGAAAATCGAAATTAATTTGGGTGAAAGTGACAGACTCTGTAAAACAAATGCAGAAACTCATAACGCAACAACTAGGATACCCCATCAGATCACAAAATCTGATACATGGGGCAAAGTTCTACAGGATACAAAGTATTTATGGGACTATAAAATTGCACCCTTGTCAACAATCATTTTCAATCTGAGAATAAGAGGGGGTGCAACAGAGAACAACAGGAATTCTCACAGGAGTGAAGGAAGTGGGATTTGTTCAACAAAATTCACAGGAACACAACAGGGGAAAAAAACAGGCAGCATATCCTTTAAAAACATACTACAAGGGAAAAATAGAGATGGAGCAGCACCAAATTAAACAGGTATGGACGCAAGGCCATACATTGTGGATCAGCTGAATCATATACCAGAATACAACATAGATATACCAGAAACAGATCAACACTGCACTATTTATGAAAGAAAAGCAATAATATGTAGATTCAATTGATTTTGGTCCAAATTGGTTGATCTATTTCATTGGATCTTCACGAACTAGACCACACAATGTGAAATACATCTCTACTCCAAGGGTTTCTTCATTTTATACTTTCTTTCAGCAGAGGACAGAGACACAGTAATACAGGAAGGACCCTGGTTTTGGGGATCCACAGGACTCTTCATTACACCATGGTTTCCAGAATTTGATGCAAATACAATGATTGTCTCTAAGATGCTAGTTTGGGTGTGTCTACACAATCTCCCACTCCATCTCTAGAATAATCAAGTACTAGCTGGAATCGGCAATACTATTGGGCGCTACATCAAAATGGATACCCAACGACTGGAGGAAATAATTTATACTTTTGCACGAATATGTGTGGAAGTAGACCTCAGCAAAGCTCTGCCAGACCAAATTCAGCTGAAGCATAGACAGAGGAGCTGGACTCAGGTACTAGATTATGAAAACACTGCATTCAGATGCAGAATATGTCGATAAACAGGACACCTACAAGGCACATGTCCAGTAGCCAATAAAGACAATCTCAGAAAGAAGAAAACCAGAAAACAAGGAAAGGGGTGGAAAATCCCCCCACCACCCTCGGAACATGAGGACGAGGAAGAAGAGGAATATGTAGTCCCCAATGAAACCAATCAAACGAACAAAGAATCAGAAGTTGAAGATACAAATCCACAGGTACATATAGCCACAGAACTAGCAAGGCCAACAGAAAATATGGATACAAGCAGATCTAAACGGCAACACATTTCAGACACATCAGACTCTGACAAGGACAACCCACAACTTGTGGCTGAAACAACACTAGCACTTATAACTATGACAAGGACAACCCACAACCTGTGGCTGAAACAACACTAGCACTTATAACTCCAACAGAGTCACAAGGGGGTTGGAGAAAGGTGGAGAAGAAAAAAGGGCGAAAAGTCTAATTTTTTCCCACCATGTACATTAATCTTGTATTTTTCTTGTTTTTTCTGAACTAAACACCCTGCGTGGTGATGAAGGACTTATGCATCTTTTTTGACAAAAACAGAGCACCATTTTTGAAAATGCTTACAGAAATGGCAATAGGCCAATGCAGCATATGCCGAAAGGCATCTACAACATGTAATTTTTCAACATAAATGAAAGATTATGATTTTTCTAGTTAAAAAGAAATTATTATTTATGATTTTTTTATTTCAATATATCATGAAAAAATGTATTAATCTTATTATTCATAAATTATTATTAACATTTATTACTCATTTACTAATTTATCTATTACTTCTAAACATAAATTTATTAATTTACTACTTGTAAAGTATATATTAATTAAAATTATATTAATATACTATATATGTAACTTTGTCTAGTACTTTTAAACCTTTTTCTCAAAGGAGCACGTTCACTATTTCATTGTCGGGCCAAATTAGTGATTTTAAAATGAACTTGTCATACTTCATTTCTTTCCATTAATATTATGTTATATTTTTAAATATTAAAGGAGAAATAAATAGGTCTTAAATAAATTTACTTTAAAGATATATTTGTATTATAACAAATTTATTTCGTACAATCAGATTTATTATTTTTGTATTATTGGTTGAATCTTATTTTATATTATTAGGACTATAGTAATTGGATGACCTTTTTCTATTGAGCGCACATATAAACCAATGGTGCTTTAGTTGTTTTAGCCAAATTTCGTAGATGGAATTTCAAGTTTCAAAACTCGTATTTCATTTTTAATGAAAGTTCTAAATCGAATATTTTGTTTGTTCTCTTCCCGAAGTAAGAGGCTCGAATATCTTAATATAAAGGCATGTATTTAGTTTAAGTTTTTGTCCAGTGAAGTAATGGTAGCATTATTTCACTGACATTTTAGTAACATTTAATGTTTGATGTGTAATGCTTTAAAAACTTTAAGATATCCAAAGTAAAATATTTACTAATGAGTTCTATCAATGGGTACATTTTGAAGATCAATATGCCATCTTTTAGTCTTAAAACTATTTTTCTTTTATATTAATTCACTTTTATTATATTATGCTTAGTAAGAAGAGTAAAAGGCGTTTGTCATAGTATGTGGCCTAATGTAGTTTAATTTTAGGAAAATGGAGAATTTTTTAGGCTATTACTATGCAAAAGCTTGATGGAGACAATTAGAAGAGAATCTAGGGGGCTTGTCTACCTCAACTCCCTAAACTCGGCTTGGGATCACAATATCCTCTCTCACCAATTCAAGTTCATTGGCAGTTGAGTGACTCCTATTCCAAGTGAAGGTCAAGAGGGACAAGATCCACCATTTTCGAGATCAAGGAGGGAACCCCTCCTACTTTCAAGGGAGTTGCTTCAACTACCCTTTTGTATAAATAAAATAGAAGAAGAGCTCATTAGGATTCAAATTTTTTTGTTTTGCTTGGGGTAGCTATTGAGCTTCAAGCTTGACATTGTTACTTTAAATTATTATGTGATGTATTAGACCTCCAATTTTTGATAATGAGAAGTTGGATTTTAAGCTGCATCTCAATTCGTTTCAGAGGGTAGAGACCCTTGGGTTTGGGCCCAACCCAGAGGCTTTGGTCTCTCTTCTTGTACTTATGTTTCTTCTTGATTCCAAGTAGTTCATACTTTCTTGCATTTCAGTAGAGATTAATCTATAAAAACTTGTGGTTGCCGCCTCTACATCACCTCTCTTGTGGGAGAATGAGTGGAAGGATTCATAAGCATAGTCCAAAAAGATTGTTATTATGATTTCTTGGAAATATATTAGTGTTAGTTGTCCTATCTTACATTTTATTTCTCTAGCTTAGAAGTCATTTTAGTGATTAGAGTAGTGGTATTTCATGAATTAGATGTTATTTAAACTCAACTCATCTTTTCTATCATAAGTTATTTCATTTTGTTAATGATAAATGGATGTATGAATGTGATTGACTACAGGGCCTGTAGACCTGCAGGGAAGGGCACCTTTACCACTTCCTTCTTGAGCTCCTTCATCTTCTCCTTCCACTTCCAAATTCTGTTCAAAAACCCTATATTATAAGCCATTCTGCCTAGTACACCAAGATCACTAATCCTAGTGCAAGACAGACCTCCGAGAGGTTTTAAGCTTGGCTAGGGGCTCAAACCAACCTCCCTCCATTTTCATTAACTTCCATCCACCTCTCCATACCCTCAAGACAAAATTTTCACCTTCAAAAACCACTTAGATGCCCTCTTGAAGCATTATAGGCCTTCATGTACTATTACAGGCCTCCTATAGCAATCGCTTATAGTAAACCTGTAGTAGCACTTCCCTTCATCATTTTATATCCCCACTGCAAATTTGACCTAGTCTAGATGTATAATGAGCCCCAACTATGATTTTATGATCAGGGAAAGCTCCTAGGCCACTCCAACCCTTCCTTCACTGCAATAACATATTAGAGTTAGATTCTTTATCATGCAAGTAGGCTACTCATTTATAAGAAAGTATGAACTAGGTAGATGGAACATGCAATTATGATTGATAGTTTTATGAATTATGAAAGATAAATTAGCTTCCTTTCTACAAGTAGATGTGGTATTTTGATGAATTTTGCAAGATAAAATAAATTTATTTCTACAAGTAGATTATCCTTTGTCCTTTCATGAATTGATTAGTTAACATTTACAATTTTAGTCAATGGCATTTATACTTTCATAGCTAGAATAAATTTCCAATTGTACCTTTATGAACAAGATTTCATTCTAATTCAGTAGGAGGAAGGGTCTCTGAGAACTTTTGATCTAATGTGATAACTAAGTGTGGCATGAGTGGAATCCTATCTGTTGTGCATATATCCCTATCACCTCTAAGTTTGTACGAAACTCAGGTTGACAATTTGAGTTAAGGAGCCCTTGGGAGTTGCAACATTCTTGGTGTAATACCCGGGCTCACCACTTTTTGGCGTCATTGTAGGGGACGTGTATAACTAGATGTTGTTTCTTCTTAAGCATTGTTTTTTGTTTTACATAAAGTTTTTGAAAAGTAAAAAAGAATCAAAAAATTATTTCTTTCAGTTCTCGTAGTAGTAGGGGTTATCAAGGATTCTTTTTACCAAAAACCGCCACACCCTTAAATAGTCAACCTTCACTCTTCTTCAGTGAATGTGATATTCCCTCTCTCATTGTAGAGGAGTTAGAAGACCCTCTAGGTGAGCAACCTGAAATTTTTGGAGAACATATTGGGGAAGAAGAAGAACCCACTTCACCTACCCAAACTATGGATGACAACAGGGACAATGAGGTTTTTCCTATCAGAGAGAACAATGGAGAGGCTAGAATGAAGAACATAAGCCCTACTTCCCTTCCACACTTCCATGGATTAATATTTGAGGATATTGATACCTTCATGCATGGATTTGTTGTCATATATAGGACTTATGACTATGCCTATGATGATCAGAAGATAAATTTATTCCCCTCTACTCTTACATATGCATCCTTGCACTGGTTTATAGGTCTGCCTAGGGGTAGCATCACTACTTGGGCCCAAATGCAATAGGGCTTCAATAGAAAGTACATGGATTATTGTAGGTCCCAAGAAACCAAGTAATAAATCTTTAGGATGACTCTTGGACTTAATGAATCACTAGAAAACTATGAGGAGAGATCTCAACTTAGTTATAGGTGTGCCAACTGCAACCTTGTTCCTGAATCACTCAAACAGGTTATTCTATGATAGATTAGGGAGGATATGTTGGAAACCCTCAACATGATGTCTGGAGTAGATAACTATCAATTATCTTAGGATGACATTAAAACTGTGTTCAAGAATCACTCTAACGCTGCTAGGAAGAAGGGTAGGGCTAGTTAAGGCTTGGTCATTTCCTCTCCCTCCACAACATCCATTAAGAATGAGATAGCTAACATGTTGGAGGATTTCAAGAGTGAAATGTTGCATACCTTTGGACTACAAATGAATACCATGCAAATAAAAAGAAATAATAAGGAAGAAGAAATGGCACTAGCTATTTTCTTCCCTAGTTGCACCAAATGACATCTTAGGAATGAATTCCCATTGAATGTCATAGAATTCTACCTACTCTGTGAAGAAAATCATGCAACAGAAAAATGCCCTTCTTTTCTAGGATTAGAAGTTGTATATCAAGGGGCAGAAGGGGGTTCAGAGAAAATTTATTCATTAAACAATGAAGAACTCAAGGACCCTTTCCATATCAACAAGGCATGCAAGGTGCACACTACTCTTATTATAATCAAAATCAGAATACACCCTTGCAACCTTGGTACGTTTCTACTCATCCATCTGAGTCCACACCTCCTTCTGTCCTTATGCTCCTCCTGTAGAATTTTCTCTACAAATCAGCTAGATCACTAATATCATGTAGAAATTTCACCTACTGATCAAATTGATATATGCAATGTACTAAAGCATAATACTAGATCTACATCTACCATAAAATTTTCGGAAGCTAATCAACCATGAGAAACATCAAGCATGAAAACATATAACTGATAAGAAGGAATCGATCACACATAACACAAAATATATCACTAGGGAAAGCACCAACATAAAACCCCAACACTGTATTATTAATCAAGTGGAGATCCTCAACAACATACAAAAAGAATCAGCTCAATAGCTATCCTACTCTCTCTGTAATCAGAAGATGAAAATCATGGACTACCTAGGCCTCAATATATATGATTTAAATTGGCCTAATCATACCTGCTGTCACCTCAGGTCTAACTACGTAGTCATAGAAGAAAATAGATTCCTTCCTCATGCAAGGAATACTTACTAGAAATATCCTAGCATCTGATAGTACACTGTCCCTCATCTGATCTCAACTGGGTCTTTGTCTGAATTGCCATGCATCAATTATTCATGAGAGAATACTCAGTTATCTGAAAATAATAGTTGTCACATGCATGCAAGCATCAACAAACTATATCTCATTAATTTAACAACTTGTTAAATTAATCCAACTGGACTTGACTAAGTTAAACTAGGTCAACTGATCCTCTCAATATAGAATTGAACGTTATTTCCTTTAATCAAGGGATAAATTCCTAAATCAAGAGAGAAAATAATTGCATGATCTCACAAAGACTTCAAGTTTAATTTTCCATAACTAATTAACTCATGGAGATTAATTAATTAATATTTTAAATTGCTGGTAAGACCAAATTCGTTTTTACTTCCTATAGTTAGACCATGGACTGCTAAAAATAGGAAGGGACCTAGAAATGCTATTTTTAGAAGTTTATATTTTTAGTAGTTTCACCTCTCATCGAAGGTGGCCAAAATGCTCATTGGCCAAACTGCTATTTTTAGAAATGCTATTTTTAACAGATTTATTTTTAGCACTTTCTAAATTTAGCATTTCTTGTTGCACATTTTTCAACACTCCCTCTCAACAAGAAAGGCTACCTCTCGAACCTAATCCTGTAACTCTGGAATGTTTTGCATGCAACACATCTATTCAGTTCGATTGATCCGGAAACTATCGAAACAAAAACACTCCCAACTGACCTCTTTGTTGGGCTAGAAACATACTCTGATGCTAAAGCTCTACCTGCTGTTGACAAGTGCTCCCTCTCTGACCTCTGCGCAACTGCAACATCTCTATGCATTTCACACTGTTGCACCCTTCTCTGTGCTACCCTGCACTGTGCAACACACTTGTACCTCTCGCATTGTTGTAGCTTGCACGCTCTACACTGTCCTGGGATTCCCTGCACTGTAGCTCTCTCTGTCGCTCCATCCGCATTTGTCTCTACCCAATCAGTCAGTTTCTGCTACTTCACATCGGGGCTCCCATAGCAAGGTCTCATCCAAGAGTTTGGGTACCTCAAGGATCTTGCCCCTCCTCCTTGGGACGATCACTCTATATCACCCCACCTCCTACTTGGAGGTATGGCTGCATGTGATCCCTCTGCCCACCTGGCTCGAAGTTTCCCCCTACTGGAGGTCTCTGCATGAGTCGATGTCTCTACTCGTTCTCCTCTCATCTTCCCCTGTTGTGGCTGCTCCACAACCTCCTGAAGCTGCTGCACCAATCGTGGCTCCTCCATAATCATCTGAGACTTCTTTTGGCGCTGCATGTTGAGAGGTAACATACCCTCCCTCTCAACCACCAAGTCTCCATCAGTTTCCTTGTTGCTCAAGGCTTTGCATGCATCTTGAACCTCAAGAGCATACAATTTCTTGACGCATGAACCAATCTACTTCACCTGTCTAGTGATGATGTGTCTAAGGAAAACCTTTCCCTTACTTAAGACTACATCATAGCCTTTGTCTTCTAGCATCGCGATCGACACCAAGTTTCTCTTTAGTCTTGGTACATACTTGACATCGGTCAAGGTAAGGTGGGCGCCATGATCCCTCTGAAAAATAACCATGCCTACACCTGAGACACTATACTTCTCATCATTGCCCATCACTATGAGTATCTGGAGATCTTTCTCCTCCAAAGTACTAAACAAAATCTTGTCATCGGTCATGTGGAAAGAAGCTCCACTGTCAAGAAACCAACCACTTCCCACCATGGATGAAACCATGCTTGTGAAGAGTGTGAAATCCAACTCAAACTGTGAAGCAAGTGCCTCACCTTCAGATCCTTCCCCGGATCCCTTCTTGGATTTCCTCTGTGGACAATTTGCAGCATAATGGCCCACTTCATGACAACAAAAGCATCACACTTTCGATTTTTCAACCTTCTTCCCACGATTGGAAGAATTGGATTTAGAAAGAGAAACCTTCTCCTTCCCCTTCTTTGCCTTACTCGCTAAGGCACAGTTTTCCTCATCCTCCGAGGATGAAGAACCATCTCTGGTGCTCTGTTTGATCTCCTCCTGCATCAAATCCGACCCTAGTTGTTCCCAATCTGGAAGTTTCTCCCTTCCATTAACCGAGTCCTGGTAGCTATGCCAGCTCTTAGGAAGGCCAAGGAGTGCTAGACTCACCATATCATCATTAGCTGTCACGACCCCTACACTTGCAAGCTCATCCCTGCATGTGGTCAGATACATAAAGATTGTCTCATCCTTTTCACACATGATCTTTCGAAGTATGCCAGCTTCCTCTGATCACTGCTATTCTGATATAAATCTTTCAATGTTTCCACATTGCATGCAGAGTCTCCTTCCCATGGAGGCTCGAGACAATGTGATCTCGCACTCCCTTCAAGAGAATTCTCCTAGCTCTAGCCACACACTTCTTCCATTCCGCCAGTTAAGTAGCATCAGTAGGCTTAGGGACTTCTTGATCAATGAAGTCCTTAAGGCCGTTATCTTCCAATACTGTCTCCATGCTAACCTTCCAAGCTATATAGTTTGAGTTTCCATCAAGGGCATACTCAAGCCTCAAACCATAGAATGCCATCGGTGAAATAGATGTGATAAGAACTTGAGATCTATATCCTGAATAATAAACTTCGAATTCCTTCTTCTATATTGTTCTTCCTTGATCACCTGTGCTCCGATACCATGTAGAATTTTCTCTACAAATAAGCTAGCTCACTGATATCATGTAGAAATTTCCCCTGCAGATCAAACTGATATATGCAATGTACTAAAGAATAATACTAGATCTACATCTACCATAAACTTTGCAGAAGCTAATCAACCATGAGCAACATCAAGCATGAACACATATAACTGATAAGAAGGAATCAATCACACATAACACAGAATATATCATTAGGGAAAGCACCAACATAAAACCCCAACACTGCATTATAAATCAAGTGGAGATCCTCAACAACATACAAAAGGAATCAACTCAATAGTTATCCTGTTGTCTCTATAATCAAAAGATGAAAATCATGGACTACCTAGCCCTCAATATATAGGTTGTAAATTGGCCTAATCATACCTGTTGTCACCTCAGGTCCAACTATGTAGTCATAGAAGAAAATAGATTCCTTCCTCATGTAAGGAATACTTACTAGAAATATCCTAGCATCTGATAGTACACTATCCCTCATCTGATCTTAACTGGGTCTTTGTCTGAACTGCCATTCATCAGTTATTCATGAGAGAATACTCAATTATCTAAAAATAATAGTTTTCACATGCATGCAAGAATCAACAAACTATATCTCATTAATTTAACAGCTTGTTAAATTAATCTAACTGGAATTGACTAAGTTAAAGTAAGTCAACTGATCCTCTCAATACAAAATTGAACCTTGTCTCCTTTAATCAAGGAATAAATTCATAAATCAAGAGAGAAAATAATTGCATGATCTCACAAAGACTTCAAGTTTAATTTTCCATAACTAATTAACTCATGGAGATTAATTAATTAATATTTTAAACTGCTGGTAAGACCAAATTCGTTTTTACTTCCTATAGTTAGACCAAGGACTAAATAGGAAGGGAACCAGAAATGCTATTTTTATAAGTTTCTAGTTTTAACAGTTTCACCTCTCACCCAAGGTGGCAAAAATGCTCATTGGCCAAACTGCTATTTTTATACATGCTATTTTTAGCAGATCTATTTTTAGCACTTTCTAAATTTAACATTTCTTGTTACACATTTTTCAACACTTCCATATCCTCCTCAACCTATCAACCATCATTTTCAACCATATCCACCTGGATCTTCTCAATGGGGCAACCCATTACAAGGGTGGATGCCTCACGTTAACCAGCCTCATGCTTTACTACCTCCACCCAAACCTCAACCACAACTCATTCATCCTACTCCACATGATCAATCTCAAATTCATGCTCAACCAAATATGAACCCAAACAACAAGAAATCACAATAGGTCTACAATGGAGAGACATCTTATCCTACTTATGTTGTGGAAATCCAAGAGATCAACCTTCAGTCTAGGAGATTTCTTACAGATAAACACCCACCTTCTCCACCTGAATAGCTTGAAGAAGAGAAGGAAGAGATTTTTCCTCAATTCAATCCACCTCCTTTTCCTAAGAGGTTGATCCACCCTAGCCAGAACACCTGAGAAGAGGTTTAAATTCTAGGATTGAAGAATTTGTGTTTCAAAATACCCCTTCTCCAAGCTATTAAATATTTTCCCATCTATAATAATCTCATAAAGGAGAAATTTTTCAAAACTCCTGGGAGAAGAAAAAGAGACATCCCCATCATAATTGTTGTGGGAAATTATTCGATTTGATGCTTGTGAGGGTGATCTTACCGAAATATTTATACCCTTGAAGCCCTATAGTAGATGTGCACAATGATGGCCTTATAGTCCCTAACACCTTGATTGATCTTGGGGTTGCAATCAATGTGATGACTAAGGAAACCATGTTAAAGCTAAAACTCCAAGGGGCTCTGAAAAATACCACCACAGTGTTGCATCTTGCAGAAAGATCCATAGTAGCTCCTGAGGTAGTTGTTGAGGATGTTATGGTATCCATTGACTCTTGGGAGTATCCTACTGATTTCCTAGTTCTCCAACCAAAAATCAAGTTTAATGGATATCCTCCCATCTTGGGAAGGCCATGGTTAGCCATTGTGGATGCTTACATCAGTTGTAGGTATGGGAACATGATCATTAAGGATAGACATTTGTCTAAATAGTTGGTATTGTATCCTCTTGCTCAACCTTCTATTGAGCATTAATTTCCCTTGTGGTTAGAAGAGGAAGAAGAAGATGAAATTTATCGCACCACCCCCCACCCAATATTCACTCTAGACATTATTACAGGAGGGGAGCAACCTGATGAAGATGATATAATTGACCATATCTGTTAGAATCAACCTCCCACTCCCATACAAGTTGATGAGTTGATGAAAGAATCTGGGAGTAATCCTTGGGATGACTTATGTCCTATTGACTCAAGTCCAGACCATGTCAATATTTTAGTGTTTGGCCCATCGAGAACCTTAAAGATAAACCCTTCTCTCTTGGCCAAATAGGAAGAACAATAGTGCAAAGTGTTGAGGCAACACTTGGATGCTTTTTCTTTGGACTATAAGGAAAGGGAAGGTGCGCACCCCTCAGTTTGTACTTACCATATTTACATCAAGGAGGGATGTAATCTTATCCACCAAACCCAGAGGAGGATGAACTCAGCTCTTAAGGACATTGTGAAAGAAGAACTACAAAAACTACTGGATATAGGGTTCATAAACCCCTTTTCAGATAGTGAGTGAGAGTCACCTCTTATGTTAGTTCCTAAGAAGAATGGAATGTGGAGAATCTATGTGAATTACTACGAAATCAACAAGGCTACAAAGAGGATCGTTTTCCCTTGCCCTTCATTGACCAAGTCCTAGATGGCCTTGCAGGGAAGAAATTCTTCTCCTTCTTGGATGGATTTAGTTGATACAATCAAATCCAGATCATCCTCGAAGACCAAGATAAGACAAAATTCACATTTCCTTGGGGTACCTTCGCTTATAGAGTTCTTCCATTTAGCTTGCACAATGCCCCTCCTACTCTCTAGACATAATTTTTGAGTATTTTTACTGAATTGGTTCATGACTTTGTTGAAATATACATGGATGATTTCACTCCTTATGGATGTGACTTCCATGAAGCTCACTCCAATTTGTGCAAGGTTTTGAATCAATCCATTGAAACAAATCTCTCTCTAAGCCTTGAGAAATGTGAGTTCTTGATGAACAAGGGTATTATCCTTGTTCATTCCATATCCAAGGAAGGGATACATGTAGACCCAAACAAAATTACCATCATTAAAAGGGTCCTTACCCCTCAAAAGCAAAGAGATGTTAGGAGATTCTTGGGACTATCTGGGTATTATAGGATATTCATCAAAGACTTTAGTAAAGTAGCTTCAGCTTTGTTTGGTTTACTTGCCAAAGATTCATATTTCTATTAAACCAACAATTGTCAAGAGGCCCTTGAAGTGTTGAAAGAAAAGTTGACCATTGCACCCATACTAAGAGGTCCAAAATGGGCATTTCCTTTCCATATCCATACTAATGCATCAGATAAAGCCAGGGGGGAGCCTTAGGACAAGTAGAGGATAAGTTGCATTATGTTATTTATTTCATTAGTAAGAATTTGTCTAAAGTTGAGCTAAATGACACGGTCACTGAAAAATAACTCTTAGTTGTAGTACATTATTTAAAAAATATAAGGCACTATATCACTGGGTAAAATTTTTTTGTTCATACTGAGCATGAAACCATTAAATGTTTGATGAACAAGCATGATGGTAATTCTATGATAATTAGATTATTTTTATTGTTACAACAATTTTGTTTGACTATTATTCTCAAACTGTGGAAAGCAAATGTGGTTGCAGATTTTTTGTCCAGGTTAACCTTACCTGTAGGTAATTAAGAGATCATGGATGATCAACTACCAGATGAGCACTTCTTTGTCATCTTGGTGGTTTCTCCTTCGTTTCCTGACATAAAAAACTACTTGGTTGCTAGGAGGTTCCCTACTAATCTATAAAAGCAGGAATGTAAGGAAAATATCTCCTTTCACTTAGATTGGGGGAAATATTTTTAGATTGGGACCAAATCCAATATTGAGGAGATGTGTGAGAGAAGATGAGGCCTTTGACATCGTCTAAGCATGTCATGATGGGTTGTTGGGTAGTGGAGGCCCCGCGTAACGGTTTTGGGGATTAAAGTACATAAGTTAGGATAATGATGTTGTAAAAGTTCCGTGAAGTGCACGGAGTGTGAAATGTAATAGGTCAAGTCAAAGGGTTGTCCGCCCAAAAATAATATAAAATAGTAGAAGTCAGTCAGCCTGCCCATGGTCTGCGGACCATGGTAATGTATAAATAGAGTGAGGCTCTAAGGGTAGAAGGTAGCTTTTTAGGCCCCTATACTACTACTGTAACCCCTTATTGTTATTAGTACAACCCACTTATTATATTGATGTACCCCTGTAGTGCCCATATTGTTACTATTGTGCCCCATAGAAGCCCACTATTGTTATTATTGTGCCCTTACATTATTATTGTTATGTTGGCTCTGATTATGTTATGACCCCTTAGACTCCTATATATAGAAAGGAGGTCTTTTCATTTGTATCATCCAAGAATTGTTCATTTATGTAATGTAAAGGAGGTTTTCCCCTCGAAGAGGCTGAATTCTAAGGCGTTGATCTATCTTTTCTTGAGCTGGTTTCATAACATTTGGTATCAGAGCTTTGGATTCTAGGGTTTCACTGCTCCAAAAAGGTCATCGTGGAATTTTCGCTATAAATTTTTTTCTGCGACATTTCAGAAGTTGCAAAAAAAACCCATTTGAAAAGAAATCTCTCTGAACATCGGGTCCAAATTTTAGAACTTTTCCCGCTGTATTTGTGGAGATATGATCTGTGGAAGTTGGTCTTTTTGCAGACTCCTGAATTATATTCCAAACAAGTGACCTGGGAAAATCGTCATAACTTTCTCTCTGGGGATCGGATTGAAATTTCATAAGACGTTACAGAAAGAGAATGGAATGCAGTTTCTTGTATGCATTTTTTAGATCCAAAGGTTGAAACAGTGACTCGCGGCACGTCGTACAAGTTCACTCTACTGAACTAGTCTATAATCAAGTCACTGTGGGAGATTTCGCATAACTCTTCCTTGGAGAATCCAAATTGGGTCAGACTTGTGGCATTGGAAAGAGGACACAGAGGGCTACTGCAGGCCACAATTTTAGAACTTAAAGATCTGAAAGTACAGAGTTACAGTCGTTTCAATATCGAGCTCCTAAAATCAAGAAAAAGCGAGATGAGGAAGTTTGATGGCAAGGATCCGATAAATTGGATACTATAGATGGAGAAATATTTCGATCTACATGAGGTGAAACTGTTACAAAAGGTATGTATTGCATCTTCATATTTAGAACTGGATCAATTTTTATGGTATGAAGGGCTTTGTTCTCGTAAAAAACTTGTTACGTGGTCAATTTTCACGGAGGAAATGATAGCACATTATGAGGATACAAAGAACAACACCTTCTTTAGAGCAACACCACAACAATTGGAAAGAGTAAAAGGGCTTTTTGACATAGTAGAAAGCAAAATTATGGAAACCAGGAAGCATACCCCTCACAACTATAAAGATGGAAGTGTTGTTTCTCCTAGCCTTCCACAACCTACAAGGGTTACACCACAACAATTGGAAGAAAAAAGAGAAAAAGGGCTTTGTTACAATTGTGATAACAAATGCATTAAAGGTCATAAGTGTGCTGAGAAGAAATTATTTTACATAGAATATGAAGAGGAGGAAGAAAAGGATCAAGAAACATCAAAAGAAGAAGATATGCGTCAGGACCCCATCCTAGAGAAAGAAGAAATGAATCAGATGATATCTTGTAAAGCATTGGCAAGAATTACCACTTCTCAAAATCTCAAGATAGAAGGACATATCAAGAAGAAAAAGGTGCAAGAAGTGAAAGATCACATCGAGAAATAAGAAATGAATCCAACCATATCTTGTAATTCATTGGTCGAAATTACCACTCCTCAAACTATCAAGATAGAAGGACATATCAAGAAGAAAAATGTTCAAGAAGTGAAAGATCACATCGAGCATCAAGAAATGAATTCGACCATATATTGTAAAGGATTGGAAGAAATTACCACTGATCAAAATCTAGAGATAGAAGGACATATCAAGAAGAAAAAGGTTCAAGCAGTGAAAGATCACATCGAGCATCAACAACAAGTTCTCCAACTTTTAAAGGATAACGCCACTTCGGTTCAAAATCAAAGGAAACAAAAGGTAGATCAACATTGTAGTGAAAAATGTTTCGATGTAGGTGATTGGGTATTTTTACTGCTACATCTCAAGCAAGCTATTTATGAGAAGGAAATGTTGGCAATACTACATGCACTTAAAAAATGGCGACCTTACCGAATGGGAAGACTCTTCAAAGATGAGGATGTGGAAGCATTATTTTATGCTATTTCTATTATCCAACCAGATTGGATAAACGAAGCAAGGGATGAATGGAAGAAGGATGAAGAAGTATGGCCACTTATTCAAAAGTTGCAAAAGATCCCATTTCAAACAATATTGCCAGAAATTGAAGAGGAAGGAAAAATCATTTTGGAACCTGGAGTAGTGAGAGAAACAAGAACTCGACAGCTACAAAATTGATCAATTTCAGAGTATCTAATCAAGTGGAAGAACTTACCCGCTGAAGATTCCACATGGGAGGACAAGAATTTTATACAGAAGCATCAAGAACTACTCAAGCATTGAGGACAACGCTTTTTGAAGGAGAGGGGCATGTTGGGCCCCTATACTACTAGTGTAACCCCTTATTGTTATTAGTACAACCCACTTATTATATTGATGTACCCATGTAGTGCCCATATTGTTACTATTGTGCCCCATAGAAGCCCACTATTGTTATTATTTTGCCCTTACATTATTATTGTTATGTTGGCTCTGATTATGTTATGACCCCTTAGACTCCTATATAGAAAGGAGGTCTTTTCATTTGTATCATCCAAGAATTGTTCGTTTATGTAATGTAAAGGAGGTTGCCCCCTCGAAGAGGCTGAATTCTAAGGCGTTGATCTATCTTTTCTATCTTTTCTTGAGCTGGTTTCATAACATAGCTTTTTGAAAAAGATCTGATGTGTTATGGGGTTGCAAAAGTAATATTCCCTCCAAAGTGTCTAAGTGCAGGTCATGAGGGTTAGTCGTTAGATAGTGGCTCTACAGCTGTGTGCATGGGAGGCTTGGTAGAGTCTGCAGTTGTGTGCGTGGACCCTTGCAGTTGTGTGTGCAGGGCGGCAAGAGGATTGTACTGAAACTAAGGCATTAATAAAGATAAGTTGGTTTTGAAATATTGTGGATCTATTTATATTCTGGTTTATGCATCGGCATTATGAGTTTATGATTGTCTTTGAGAATTATGATGATGCGCATGGGTTATTAGTGTTAGATGTTTGCTTAAAGACCTTAAGAAATAGATCTGAGCGATAATAAACACATATAATAATAAGAATCAAGGAAGCGCCCGCTGCCGAGCTACGCGAAGCCACACTGAGCAGCGCGACTCTTTAGATTAGTTCACGACCCCTACCAAACTATTTCTTGACATCCCAAGGGTGCAGAAACCTGGTTCCATCACCCTCCCCTACTATATCTGGTGAGACTTCAGTCTACGCTCTACAAACTATTGCTGAAAGGGCCGGTAGTGTGGGATTTGTTTGGCTAATATCTCTTCTGAACCTAGGTCAGGCCCCAAAAAGCCAACAAATGGTTCCATTAGTCAAAATTAGCCGTTAGTCAATCTAGCCATTGGAGACTCTGCTCAGACTATTTATCATGCTAAGCTGGATCTGTTTCTTCAACTTGTCCTGACGATGAAGCACACTAGTTGGTTCGAAACGCGTCGACAAATGTTTGTCTACATGTGATTTACGCCGAAGTTATTCTTGCAAATATTATGGATCACAGAAGCCTCATTTCAACAAATGGTTCCATTGCCGGGACTGGGATCTGCCTAAGGGATGTTTGATATCGGAATTATGGAACGCTACGAAGAAAGAGATTGAATATTGATTAGATCAGAAGTGGTACGAGTTCATAGTTGGCCTTAGCACACCCGCGCGCAAACTAGAAGTTTAACATAGCGAGCGCGATCAAGTTGCCTGTATTCAAAGGAGTAGGAAGTGAAGATCCATAACAGTTTTGGTTCGTAGTAAGGGCAGTGTGGGAAGCACACAGAGTTATGGACGATAATATTAAAAAGTCTACCTTGGTGAGTGCGCTACAAGATCGCGCACTGACTTGGTATATCAAGCACTCTAGTGATCATCCAAATGCTAGAATAGCGGAGATCTGGTATGCATTGAACAAAGAGTTTATCTAGCCGAAGTCAAAGACGCAGTCGATCATAAGGTTCAAGGAGATCGTGATGCTGCCAGGTGAAACCCCTTGGGATTTGTATCAGAGAATGAAAAGTACGATCCAAGAGGCTAACATGACCCTAATGGATGGGCAACACCGCACGTGGTTTGTGGTGTCTATGGCACCACATTTGCTGACGACACTATCATAGCAGAAGATCTCGACCCAGGTTGAAGCAATAGAGATAGAAATGAGGTTGCATAACAATCCAATACAGGATCCTGGGTTGGGAGTTTAGTAGATCCACGCACAACTACAAAACCTATGCTTAGACATGCAGAGTTTGAAACAGGAGAAGGCACCCCGACCAGAAGTGTGAGAGGAAGTGTGGTGCATAAAATGTAGAAGCCAGGGCCATGATAAGGATCATTGTCTGGTATTTGCGAACTATTTGGCAGTGGGGATACCAATGCCATTGTGACCAGAGGAATAGGTGAGGCCAAGCATAGCGCCCTCTCTCTGGTGCGCAATCTGTCAGGTGGGCGGAAAGCACAACACAAGCAACTATCACCTAATCCAAAATTTTAACTAGACCCCCCAGCAGCTATTTTGAAATTTTTGTAGATCGATGAGCCACAATGAATGAGACTGTCATAGTTATAAATTGTTGATGGATTGGACACCTACCTACAGGATGCAGACTGAGGCACGAGGTCAGGATCCAGCCATAGCGATAGCACACGATGGGTTCCACGGGCAAGGACGAGGACGGGGAGGAATGGGGCCAGGAAGGGGCCGCTGACGGCTAAACTGTTATAACTGTGGGGGACTAGGAAATTACATGTGTGATTGAACCAGTCCAACCAGAATATTGTGTCCCTACTGTGAGCAGTTTGATCATGAAATGATAGACTACCACACACTGATCACGCAGATACATGAGAAAAGGGCAGCGCAACCTACGCCAACACAGAATGTCCAAATGATGAGGTCTGAACTGCGCGAAGAAGACCTCAACATAAACATGATGCTCAGATGTGGCATGGCCACAAGGGAAGATAAGAGGAAATTAACTGAGGTAGGCCTAGGGGTTCACAAAAATCCTACAAAGAACCACGAGTTTGACTTGGAACGTGTGAAGAAGACGTTTATGGAAGCTAAGAAGAGCTTCGCAGAGGTCTCTACTTCAGGTAGTAAGGATCAACTCGAGCCTGAAATGGATCCATCAATGCTAACTACCTTTTTAGAGACATGTATGAAATTTCTACGTGAAAATAAGGTAGTTAAGGGATTGCAAGAAATGATAACTAGGTGCGCAGGGCCAGGTGAACCTCACGTGGTCCAAAAGTTGGGAAAACATGTTGTGCACACTGGACGAGAAATGCGATTAACGGCGCAGATCGGCCACTATGAGATGGATCAGATCATTCTGGACTTAGGCTCGGATGCAAATGTGCTACCTAAACAGACATGGGAATGCATGGGCAGGCCCACATTACAGTGGTCTCCTATTCAATTACAAATGGCAAACCAACAAAAGATCTTGCCCATGGGGAGATTGCAAGGAATCACAGTGGATATAGAAGGCGTGAGCACACAAATGGACTTTGAGGTAATAGAAATTATCGATGACAATAACCCTTACCCCACATTATTAGGGATAGATTGGGCCACATATATGAATGGAGTCATTAATTTAAAGAAAAGGAAGATGATATTTGAGAAAAAGTCCCTACACGTAGTCATTCCGCTACATCTAGCTAAAGGCACATGCTACACTGAACCTGTACGCGACGATGAAAGTGATGATGACTTGGATCATACCTACAAGATAACTGCATGAGATAAGGATTAGGAAAATCCAACTACAGAAGGAAGAATATCGTGGGAGCGAGCAGAATTCTACATGTCAGATTCAAAGGAAGAAGATGAACAATGGCATAATCGGTTGAACGGAATAACAACGTTAAACTACAACATGATGACTAGGTCGATGTGCTACATAAAAGCTCAGGATTGAGAGCTGCCGACGTATGATGGGCTGACAGTAGTGGATGAATTCCTGACAAAGTTTGAGTGCACGGTACTAGAACACCAGAGATTTGATGCACTAAAATGGGCATTGTGCGCAACGCCTGCACATTGGTGGGGAACAAATGAAGGAACCTTTGAAGGATGGCGCGACTGTAGGCGGATGATGTAGATAAGGTTTGGGAAGCTGAAACTATGACTAACTGAGAAATATTATGGATGTGATGACCCAAGCATGCACCTGACAAAATGCACCAAAGCCTATGGGGAAGAGCCCCAGCTGGAGTGGGTACACTTATTTTATCATACCCTGGATGTCATCCCAAGGAACTAGTATACTGAGACAGAGCTTCCGCATGGCACAGGCGAATGGGATATCTTGCGGGAAGGATTTTTGTTAACATTCCTATTTGAAGACCAATGGATGGATACTATTGATGATGTGTTGCAAGTTGTGAAGGAAACTATTTTCAAAATACCACTGGAACTATAAGAAATAGTGTAGCCAGAGTGGGCACATCAGTCAACATGCAGGTAGAAGAGGAGGATGATGACCCCAGAAACATCAATATTTTGGAGACAGAGGGAGGTCGCGAGGTTCGCGTACCTGTGATTGAGGACCCTGACAACACCATGCCACTGAAGACGAAGCAAGTAAACATTGGTATGAAGGAGGAGTTGAAGTAGGCAACACTTGGGGATTATTGGGACGATGCCATGGTGAATAAGGTAGTCGAGTTACTTCGTGAACATCAAGACTTATTCCTAACCAAAATAATTGAGTTAAAAGGGATCCTTGGCAACCTAGGGATGATGAAGATAACTTTGAAACTAGACATGAAGCTAGTTAAGCAACATCCCTATCGATTGGATCCGAAGTATAAGGAAAAGGTCCACGAAGAATTGGACAAAATGCTGGCAGCGGGAATTATTGAACCTGTGGAAGAGTCTAATTGGGTGAGTCCTATGATTGTACAGGAGAAAAAGCAGAAGGGAGAAAATCAAATTTGCGTGGACGTTCGAAAAATGAATGATTCCTGTGTCCATGACCCATTCCCAACACCATTTACAGACGATGTCCTGGAGAATGTGGGTGGATAGGAAGCGTACTCATTTATGGATGGGTTTTTAGGTTACCATCAAATCAATATTGCGCCAAAATTAGAAGCAAGACCACCTTTGTGACTAAATGGGGATTTTTTCAGTACACAGTTATGCCCTTTGGGTTGAAGAATACCCCGACGATATTCTCATGTGTAGTAGTGGCTGCATTCAAGGAATTCATCCATAAGTTTCTGGAAGTTTATTTTGATGGTTGGATTGTATTTGGGCTAGTCAAGAAACATATCACAAGATTACGGTTGATGATGGATACTTGCTGATGGCACTAGATTGCACTAAATCTAAAGAAGTGTACTTTCCTTATCCCCTTTGGGAACTTTCTTGGCCATGTGGTCTGCCAACAAGGCTTGATAGTGGACCTAGTGAAGATCGTTGTTATACTCAATTTGTAAGTGTCGCGCAATGTCAAACAACTCCGCACCATGTTGGGGCATACTGGCTACTATCATAAGTTTATTAGGGGCTATGCAGAAATCATAACACCAATGGAATAGTTGTTGAAAAAAGACGCTACCTATTGTTGGAATGACGATTGTAAGAAAATTTTGGAGATTCTCAAGGAGAAAATGGCATCCGCTCCCATTTTGGTTTTCCCAAAATGGGACATCGAATTTCATGTCCATGTTTATGCATCGTGTATTGCGCTGGGCACTGTAATCACGCAGGAAGGAGCGGAAGGAATTTATCACCCGATCACGTTCGCAAGTCAACGATTGTCCAAAGCTGAAAAGAACTACTCTGCTACTAAGCTTAAGGGGTTAGCGATGGTATACGCGCTCCATAAATACTGCCACTATCTACTCGGGGGACACTTTCAGATGTATACTAATCATCCACGTTAAAATACTTAGTGAATAAGCCTGTGTTGGGTGGGAACATTTGTAGATGGTTGTTATTGTATCAAGAATATGATTTTGAAGTCATCGTAAAGCCGGGATGTCTAAACGCAGGCCTAGATCACCCATCCCGAATTGAGAATGGTGAAGAGCCCACAAATTTAGAGGAATGACTACCTGATGCACAACTCTATGTAGTGGGCATCATGGACTGCCACTTTGAGGATATAATCCACTTCTTAACCACAGGAACCGCGCCGCAAGGGTATTCTGTTCAACAGAAGAAAGAACTGGTGATACGCGCAGTTGACTTTACTGTTATTACAAGGCACCTCTACAAAATGGGCAAGGATGAAATATTACGTGGATATGTACCTGAATTTGAGGGAGGACAAATTCTTGCCAAAGCACATGGGGGCGGTTGTAAGAGGACATTAAGCGGGATGTGCCACAACATAGAAGATTCTTCACACTGGACTATGGTGGCCAACTCTACATCAAGACTCAAAAGCGTACTGTCGAGCCTATGACATATGTCAACAGACTGGGAAACCATTGCGGAGGGGTGATCGACTTTATGGGGCCTATCACACCTCAAGGAAAGACGGGTGTGCGCTATATCATCACCATGACCGAATATTTGACTCGATGGGCAGAAGCACAGCCGATCAAGGACTGCACGACCGCTACAGCTGCAAAATTTTTGTTCGAAAATGCGTTGACATGGTTTGGATGCCCAAAAATTCTAATGAGCGACCACAGAATGCACTTCCTAAATGAGACTATTAGCCTGCTCACTAAGGAGTTTCAGATATATCATCAACAAACTATGTTGTACCATCTGGAAGCAAATGTGACTGTTGAAGCTTTTAACAAGATTTTGGAGATTGTGTTGACCAAGGTATGTAATGCGCAGCTAAATGATTGGGATTTGTGCATACCTGCAGTGCTATGGGGATACCGAACAACGTTCAAGAAGTTGACGGGCTGGACACCTTTCCGGTTATTCTATTGCATGGAAGCTGTCATGCCAGTGGAATACATTATGCCTAGTTCACGAATAGTAGCAACGATAGGTAGGGAAGACAACGAGGCTTTGGAAGAGATGCTCACGCAACTGGAAGAACTTAAGGAGGAATGATTTTTGGCAGGATTCCATCAAAAAGTATAGAAGCAGCGGGAAAAAGCTTGGCATGATTGCCATATCAAGATGCGCATGTTCAAAGAAAATGATCTAGTATTACTATATGACAGCAAGTTCGAGAAATCCCTAGAAAGCTTCGAATGCATTGGTTGGGACCCTATGTAGTCAAAGAAGTCACAGATGGAGGCACGATCCAGCTCAGCAAGCTTAATGGAGAACCCTTCTTGAGCAAAGTAAATGGTAGTCGCCTGAAGCTCTACCCAGGTGGGCTGAATGCCTAACTAGCCGACATAAGTACCGTCTCACCGCTCCAGACAGTTGAAAGAGATTATGGGACTATAAAGCAGTCTGTGCGGGAACTGCGTGACAACAAGGGCGCACGTAGAATCGATATGTCACAAGGGTCGCAGTTGCACAAAAGGGGTTGTGCTGCTGCATGGATAAACATGGAGGTGACTGTTGTTGTCATTGTTCATGATAAGATGTCTGAGCTAAGGTGAAAAGGAGCGAGCAACGGGCAATTAAGATACAAAGTATGAGCTAGATTCAGAACAATCTATCGTCGATGTAATGTTAAAGCGTCAAAAAAGGAGGGAATGACCGAATTTGAATTTCAACATGCATATAAATCGCAGGGGGTCATCCATCGCACAATATGTGGTATTGAGAAAAGTGAGCTATTGTGCCTGCCCACTAGTATGGAACTTGTTAACACCCAGGTTGTTCCCTTTGACTCTAAGTGAATACGGCCGGGGTAACCACTAACCAATCTTTGGATTGCAGTTTCTAGCCAAACTGTAATCAGAGAAGGCTCTCTCTTTAAAATTTATCTCTGTTGTGTAATGATTTTAGGCTAGCTATGAGTTCAGGTTTGTTTAAGGTTTTTGTTGGATGATAATTTTAGTCAAGATACTTATGCACATACTCCAGGGTGTTCTAGTCCATTGGGCAATGGAGTCAGTGGTCCTCTAGTTCTTTGATATGCTGCTTTGATACAGTAGTAATGCTGCAGAGCCAGATTAGTGTCTGAGGAATAATGATGTGATACTGTAATTAGATGTGATGTGTTTCAGGTAAGGAAAGACAATTAAGAATCTTTCACTTAAATGATCATGGAGAAAACAGTGAGAATGTTAATCTAGAAGCAGTAAAGAATTTCTAAATAACATTCATATTTATTGAATCAGCGAAACATGAGCAATTAAGAATTCATGTCCATGGCTAATTCTGAAGAAAACATATATAACAGTAAAGACTGAGCACTAGGTGTCATCAAAACATGTCCAGCACTATTCTTTTACTCTACTGCTAGTTCAGCAAAACATGAGTGTGTATTGATAAACATAAGAAGACAAAACAGAGTTTGAGAAAGACTTATTATTCCATCAGACAGCAAAGGAATTCTGCATCAGCACGCATGGCATCAATAAGACATCAGATGTTTCAGGAAATCACTGAGCTGTTCCTGCCTTTTGTATTAGATAATCTGAGAATTTTACAATACATATGCTTCATAATCAAAATCACCAACCCCTTATGAGTTACTGAGGGGAGTATATATACAAAATTTACATCAAAAATATCAGCGAATGAGTTAATATCTCATTTATGATATGCTAATCTCTGGAATGCAGTAGCTGAAGGAGTGAATGCTGGAGTAATTCATTAATGCCTCAACTGTCAAAATAGTCAGAAGATATTTGGACTTTATGACTGTTAGAGTCGGTTGGAGATGCGCTGTTCAAAACTTGGCTAGCTGTCGTTGTCTGTGTGATGAGTCACTTTTTAGCTGCTTTAACTGCTGACACTTGTCATGTTGCTTGTCTTGCAGTGACCTGGAGCTGGCAGTGGCCGAATGACTGAAGCTATCATGGCAAAATCTGAAGCATGAATTGCCACCAATCCTCCTTAGGCATTTGATGTCTGCGCATCTTTATCAATGTTTCCTCGGCCTCTGTATGTCTATAAAGATTGGGAGGGGTTTCAAACAGGTGATTTACTTCGTTCTCAATAAAGAACAGGCCTGCAAGTTTGTCATATAAGCTCTGTCCTGTGGGAGGCCCTGCTTGTTCAGATGAACTGCCAGATGCAATAATCTGATTTTCAATAGTGGTTGCCATTCTGTTGGCCATTTGATCTGGAGAGATCAGTTTTCCTGCACCACTTAGTAAGCTGGGCAGGCCTTTTGCTTGCAACACTCCCATTTTAACTTTGTATTCCTCCACATCTGCTTGCATCTCATAGTACTTCCTCTCCACTGTTTGTATATAGTTCCTGAGAGTTAGTGCCTTCTTGGCAGAGAGGACAACCTCTGTTCTGTTGGGAATGCCTATGGCTGCCAATTCCTCCTTCTCGTGCCTGTTCAGGAAATCTATCATTCTGTTTGCCTGTTCTGCTCTGTTCCCTAGCACTGTCTTGGCCTTCTGAATTTCTGTTTGAGCTTGGCCCATTAAATCCATCTGCTCATGCATTATTTTTATTGACCTCCATTGCTGTCTGATGGATTGGCCAATTTTGGCCCATAGGATTCTCTTTATGTCGGCCATAGCAGTCTCCAAATTCAACTCTTTCTCTAAGGCCTTTATTTTTTGCTTTTGGGCCTTTATTTCTCTGCTCTGTTCTGCCACAGTCACTTTGGACTTGTCATACTTGGCATCCAGTTCTGCCAACTTCTCCTTGGCCTTCTTTATTTCATCTGCCTGGATCTCCATTGCTTTGACGGCCTTGGTCAATTCCTCTACACTTGGGCTGGCATCTGGAGCTGCTGTTGTTCCTGCTGCTCCTGCTGTGGGGGCCACTGCTGCCGCTGAAGTTGCTGCTGTTGTTGAAGTGGTCGGAGGAGCTTGGGAAGTGGACTCTGCATGTTTGTCTTGTAGTGCTCCTTCCAGCTCTTTCTCCAATTCCCTGATCCTCTGGTCTTGCTGCATTAGGAGGTCTAGTTGGTCCTCAGCCTGTTTTTGCTTTTGAAGTTCTGCTGTTTGAGGGTGCTCTGTGGGCTGCAGCTTCAACCTCTTCTTCAATGCATTCAGGTCATCATCTTTCTTCTTCATGAGGGCCTTCACACCCTTTGGATCACTAGGATCATGTCCAAGATCAATGATGATGTCCTCCAAAGATTTTATTCTGTTATCTTTGGCCAGAGAGGACATTCTCTCAAAATCCAACTGTGTGTTGGTATTCTTTAGGGATTCTTTCAGCTCATGGGCCATAGTTGCCCTCTCCACCAAGGTTGCATAAACCATTTCTCCAGCTTGCTTGTGGAGTTCTATTTGGTCCATGGGATGGATGTCTTTGGCCAAGACCTCCACCCTTGTTTTCACAAAATCTGCAGCTGATGTAGGCTGAGGTTTTGTGGGCTTGAAATGACTAAATATCATTTTTTCTTCTTTAATGTCATATACAGACATTAATCTCTCTTGCTGGGCTGGTGTAACATCTATAAATTGCCTGTAGACCTCAGCCCTCAGCAGCTCATTCTGACCCTTTATTTCTTTGAAAGAAGCCTTGGTGCTCTTGGGCTTCTTGGTCTGCTGGGAAGAGGAGGACACTTCCAAACCGAGCTGTAAAGTTTGCTCCTGCTGAAAGGAGCTTGTACCTGTATGCCGACTGCCCTCCCTGTCTTTTCTTGCACTGTCCAAGACATCTTCAGTAATGTCTTCTACCTCTGGGGAATCTGCTCTTTGCCTTTTGGCTTCTGGCTGGTGGGAGGATCCACTAAGGGGAGTGGATTCTTCTCTATCTCTTTTTGTACCCCTTTCCTCATGTGTTGGGGTCTGCAAAATCGGGGCAGTTATTGGCTCAGTTTGTGGGGGTGGAATTTGCAGTGCTGGAGCTGCTGGCAGCCCAGTTTGTGGTAGGACAGTTTGCCCTTGCTGCTGTTCTGGCTGCTGTTCTGTTATAGGGGCGGACTTTTCCTTTACTGCTTCCTCCTCTGCACCCATTACGCCTTTGCCTTTGTCTGTCACCGGTGCTGATGTAGATGGTGCCTGTGGTGCAGTCCTTGTGGCCGAGGTCCCTTCTCCCACTGAATAAGGTGGTCTGAAAGGTACCTGCTGCACATAGTCTAGGTCAATAGTTTTTTCAAGCTCCCTCCTATTTTTTAGCATTGTCTCTTCCTCAGTTAGATTTTCAACTAAAGTATCCATCTGCCATTCTTGCAGGTTGGCATATTTTTCAATGTGTGGGTACTGGCAATGCTTAATGCCTATAAGCCTGTACTTGTTTCTCCTAGTAGTGATGAAACCTTCAGGGTCATAATGGACCCACCGAAAACTATAGGACAGCTTGTATTTATCCTTAAGGATTAGGTCTGCATCTTCCCACCCTTCTTTCTTGTTCATGATGAAGGGGCCCAACTGGTGTTTAAACTTGAGGTGGGCCTTCTTTTTGGCGCTGTGGAAATGGGTGAGGTCAGACTGAGTCAACTGCCTGTAATACTCCAAGGCAAATAACCTCATAGGCACATATTTTGGGAGCCTGTATGGACAGAGCTCACAGCCATAGACCCTAATGACAGTATGGTTCTCATATAGGTACCAGTCACCTATTTTATATTTTTTGGAAAGCTGCAGAGCTTTCTTGATCTCATTTGATATTCTGGGAGGAGGGGACCTCATCAACAGGCAAGAGACTGGGTATACAAATTGGTCAACAAATTCACAGTAGGTATAGGGTGAATTTGTGACTTTGTGATAGACAGAGGTCCAGAAGATGACATACCTTCTTTCTCCTCTGTGATCCAGCCTTCTGATGTAGCATGGGAAAGCTTCAGAATGATAGTACATGAACAGGTGGTAAATATAGGCCGAGTACTTGAAGACCCCCTGTCTGTCCACTCTGCTCAATTGATCATGAATCTTGTTAGCTATGAACTTAGCAAAGTTATATTTGCGGGCAGGGGGTTGGCGTGGGCTGTAAGGAGATACCAACACCAACATTGTTTTATCCACATACTCACTGTTTTTGTATCCCAACACATAGGCAATCATGTCCAGTAAAAGCCTGCCTACATCATTGAAATGGACATCCAGGTAGGGAGGTGGCCCTGTAGGCTGGCACTCAGGTTTCATGAATGTCCTGGTGACCTTTTGAATCTCCTCACTGGTCATCTTTTCACCAGTCTCCAGCAAATAATTCATGAAAAACGGGATCAGCAACTCTGTCTGATCAAAGTGTAGCATTTTGTTGATGGACTAAGCATTAATGTAGAAAAGGATCCTCCCAGATGGGGTGCTAATAGCTCTGTGCTGCACATCATAGTTTTCAGCACATAGGTGAATGATTTCATGGAAGACATTCACAGCTGGGAGACAGTAATATGGTAGGTTTGACTCCCATATCCCATGTGTACCATGACCATCCTTATAATCCTCTCTTAGTTGAGTGAAGGTCTGCAAGAAGTCTCTGCTACCCTCAAAGTCTTCAATAAGATAGTCCTTGTCAGCAAATGCCAAGGCCTCCAGCTCTTTATTGGGTGGATTTAATGGAGCAACACTAAGGGATGAGGATGCAGAGGCTGCCATGATATAATCTGAATTTGAATAGGTATTGGCAATGGTTTGGGAAGTTTCTTTAAGAGTTTCAGTGATAGGTCAAATGTAGACACAGTCTGAGGAGTTTTTCTCAGTGAAAAAATGCAGGCTGGTTTCTGCAGTTTGCTGCAAATTCACAGGGATGTGAATTGCTAATGGTAAGTTGCAGAGAGTATGAGGTTTCCTTTGGAAGAGATTGAAGCTGGCCTGTACTTGGCAAAAGGCAACAATGCCGAGCACCTCGAGGAGAATTTTACAGTTTCTGGCCCGCGAATTGACTGCTTTGATGCTGAATTTGTGGTTCTGGGGGTCAATAGGTCAGCTTAGCTTGTTTTAGGTAATAGGTGAAAAGTTTATGTGGACTTATACAGGTGTTTTAATGGAAATTTTACATAGAAAAGGAATGCATGGGTGAAAAGTAAGCTTTACGGTGAATACCTAGACAAACTAGCTTGAAAGCCTGCGGGCTGGACCGTGAAGGCTTAAGGCAGCTGAATTCTTGACTTGTAGCGGTTTGAAACTTGAATTTGATGGCTGGAAACGAATTTTCGCGGCACCTGGGTGACAACGGCTACGTCTTTTGCGCGTGAAAATGACCGCAAACGGCTAATTTAGTCGTTTATAACGACAAATTTGGACAAAACGTGCAATTGGCGCTTTTCCGCCAATGACGTCAGCATGACGTCATGGTGGGGCCCGGGTATGGAGGTGACGTGGCTGTTGAGGTGTCGGCCAGGGTGGCAGGACACGGTGGCGGGTGGATAAGGTGGCAGGGTTACGTGGAGGGCCACACGGCGCAGGGGCGGGGAAGGGCGCTACGTCAGGATGACGCAAGCATGACGCAAAAAGGGAGGCGGTAACAGGATGGTGGTAAGCGGGTTCCCCGCACCACCTTTGGGCAAAGGCGGTATCGGGGAGGGGGGCTCCGAACAACCCCACCGCCTGCCACGCGTCCCTGTACGGGGCGGGAAAACCACTTTCCCCAGACGCTAAAGGTCGGTAGGTCGGGGAGCGAAAATGACCGCCCACCGTTAGATCCGGGCGGCAGAGATCTGACGGCTGGCGGGTCCTCCGACGGATCGCGCAGGTTGGGGGGTCCTGCCGGCCCATTAAAATATTCAATTTAAATATTTTGGGCGGAAAACTTTAGGGTTAAGGGTTTTTTTTTTGTGTATTTTCGGGGCAAGGGTTAATCTGAAAGGGGGAAAAGAAGGGTTAGAGAGTGGGTTTAAGCAGAGGTGAGGTTTGGGCTTATGGGGAGGTTATTGCTCCTAACCAGGGGTTAGAGTAATCCCTTGACAGGGTTGAGCATAGTCCCAGGTGGACTAGAGTCTCCCTTAGACAGACATATTTAGCTATAGTGCTAAAAGGAGGATATTTATAGAATGCTTGGGGGTTTATACACCATGGTGTTAATAATACTAGGGAAAGGGTGACATAGGGGAATTACATAATAGAGTTAGAGTTAATATGGGGGAAAATGTGAATGAGGGGGAAAATCACTAAGTTTATTTGAAACTTACTTAGTTTAGGGAGTAGATCAAAATAAAAGGAATTTTAGACAAGAAATGTGGCTTTTACATGAACAAGAACCACCATGAAACCATAATTTCTTCGATGAATCTCAACTGATGAGGGGATGTTAGTAACAAATGGGAAAAGGGAAAGAAGGGAGGTTAGACATGCTTCTTTGCTTTGCTTTTCTCATCTTGACCATCAAGGTTAGATCTGAAATAAATACCACTTCTGCAACCCCATCTACTTACCCAGCTACTTTGCCTAGCATTTTTTGTTTCTTCTTGGAGGGTGCACTTAGGCTTGCAGACCCTTACTTGCCTTTTCTTTTCTTTGGCTTTTTCTTTTGTTTTTCTAACTACTTCTACCCTTATTTCTTCCAAGGTCCCAGATTAAGCTGTTGGGAGCCTTTTCTTCTCTACCTGAACTACTTGTCTGCCAAGATTAAACAGTTTGGACAAACTTCTTTCTCTATTCTACAACTGGAAATTTAAAACATGACATGATCCAGATTAGACTGTTGGACCATCCATCAAAATTTGAGTCCATACCAAGCTATAAGCACAGATTGTATTCTTATGGAAATATGTGATCTTTGCATCATCAAAGCAGAGCATATTTGGACCTTTTCAGTGCCAATCGTGAAATATGAAACCTATTGGTATAGGTAGCTAATAGTGGCTCCACATGGGGATGGTGTTTCATTTGAAAGACCAAGAACAACAGGTCAGATTGCCTTGCTCTTTGACTACTCTTGCCAATCTTGAAGTTTGCTGCTTTGAAACGCCAAAATTGTGTGCTTCTCTTCTTGGTAGACCTCTGATTCTATTTACCTTGTGCTGGCAGTTTAAGAAAACTTTGAGAAATTGCATTTTTACATGTTGACAGAAAATAATATATACATCTGGATATGTACAAGCGGAAACTCAGGCTGCACTTATGGGTGATATTCAAAATAGTGCTTAAGCATCCTGCCATTCACAGGACCTTCATCCAAATCAGTTTCATTAAGACTCTTAAGGAAATAGGTGTTGTTTCCTTGTACTGCTTGGACAGCAAATGGTCCTCTCCAAAGGGAATCAAATTTTCCATGTTTTCCCTTATCCTCTCTTCTTGAATCCCACTTGAGGACTTTGTCACCAATGTTGAAATCTTCCGCCTTAGTTCTTCTATCAAAAGCCTTCTTTAATTTTTCTTGTAGAACTTGAACTCTGCTGAAAACTTGGTCTCTAGTTTGCTGTAAACATATGATTTGATTGATTCTTCTTTGCATATCATTTGGTTCAGCTTGGCTTTCTTGAAGAAGTTTCATAACAGGCACTCCTAGTGATGAAGGAAATTTGGCCTCTAATCCATAAACCAACTCATATGGGCTGGTCCCAATTGATATTTTGGTTGTTAGTCTATCTGCCCATAGGGCGTTCACAAGCTTCTTATGCCAATTCTTTTTGTTCTCTTCTAGTACTTTCTTTATGATGTTTACCAGAATTTTATTTGATGACTCAGCAAGGCCATTTCCTTGGGGATAGTATGCAGTAGAATGGTCCAAGGTGATGTGAAATTTATGGCAGAAGTTCACCATTTTCTTGGATATGAAAGCAGCAACATTGTCTGTTATTATTTTGTCAGGACAACCAAATCTAGCCAATATGTTGTTCTCCAAGAACTGAATGATAGTGGAATCATTTGCTTGTCTGCATGGGACAGCTTCAATCCACTTGGTGAAGTAGTCTGTGGCTGTGAGGATCCATCTATGTTGACCTGAAGATGAGGGATGAATTTCTCCAATGAAATCCAAGCCCCATTGCTGAAAAGGTCTCTCTGTTGCAATAGGCCTTAAGGGAAGTGGCAGCAACTGTCTCTTTCCCTCAAACACTTGACATTTATGACATGAGGTGGTGAATTTCTTGACATCAGAGAACATGGTGGGCCAGTAGTACCCAGCCCTTAGTATTTTATCCACAGTGGACTTCCAGTACAAGTGTCCACCATAGTCACCTGCATGAAATTCCTTTATGATATTGTCAGTTTCATCCTCAATTAGGCAGTTTAGCAATATTCCTTCATGGTTTTTCCACAATAAATTTCCATCCATAACACAGAATTTAGAAGCTTTCATTTTTAGGAACCTACATTTAGTTCTGGACAATCCTGGGGGAGCACACAGGTTTTGCAATACATAACATATATCAGAGTACCAAGGGGATTGTTCAAAGGCTACATTGATCTTTGGAGTCGCCAGCTCCGGTTCACTGTCCAGCTGGTTGATGTCTAAGGCTTGGAAATTTGCTTCTGTCATTAATTTGGCCAAGCCTTGCCCTTTTATTAGTTTTGTAGGTTTTATCTCAATATCAAATTCCAAGATGTTGGCAATCCACTTTCCTCTTCTGCCCTCTAAATTGTCTTGGGTGAGAATGTCTTTGACAATAGGACTTGGCACATATGCTATAACATGGGAATAAAGGATATAAATCCTAAAGTCTTTAATGGCTTTGACCAAAGCATAAGCTTGCTTTTCCATGATTTGATACTTTAAAGGTGCATCTCTAAGAGCTTTGCTAAAGAAATCAATTGGCTTCTCATTTCCTTGGTCATCTTTTTGCAATAAAACAGCAGCAATAGTATGCTGGGAGGCAAAAGAGAAAATGATAAATTCTCTGTCAAACTGAGGATTGGTCAACACTGGGGTTTGGGTAAGGGCCAGTTTTATACCTTCAAAGGCTTGATTGGCTTCAACAGTCCATTTGACTTTTGAATCTTTCTTTAGCATGTTATTTAATAATCTGATTAGTTCTGCTAAGTTTGGGATAAACCTTCTCAAGAAATTGATTTTTCCCAAGAATCCTTGCAACTCTTTGACATTTCTTGGGTGGGGCATTTGTAGGATAGCCTGTATCCTATCTGGGTCAATTCTAATGCCATCTTTAGAAATGATGTGGCCCAATAGCTTACCTTCCTCTAAACCAAACAGGGATTTCTTGGGATTCAGGGAAATTCCATATTTTCTGCATTTTAGGAAGATCTGCCTCAAATGTTTTATATGTTCTTGGTCTGATTTTGAGAAAGGTGTAAGGTCATCTAGGTGAATGACAAGGAAGTCATGAATCTCTTTGGAAAAAGCAATATCCATTGCTCTTTGCAAAGTTGCCCCTGCATTTTTCAATCCAAAAGGCATCTTTACATATTTGAAAGTTCCCCATGGGGTAGTGAATGTTGTTTTGTCTTGATCATCAGGGTGCACCAGGATTTGATTGAAGCCTGAAAATCCATCCAGTAATGAGATCCTTGAGGCCCCTACCACTCTTTGGAGAATGTGATCCATCTTGGGTAAGGGATAGTTGTCTTTGAGGGATACTTGGTTCAGATTCCTTAAGTCCACACACAGCCTAATTTCACCATTCTTCTTTCTTGTAGGGACTAAGTTGGAGATCCATTCAGAGAATCTGATTGGTGCTATGATGCCAGCCTTGAACATTTTCTGTACCTCTTGTTCCATTGCCGGGAGAAGCATAGGATTGATTCTCCTCAATTTTTGTTTAAAGGGCTTTTGATCAGGTTTGAGAGGGATTGTATGCTGGATAACAGAGGTGTCATAGGACTTTAGGTCCTCATAACTCCATGCAAAGACATCCTGGAACTCTTTAAAGAGGTCAATGTATTTAGGCTTTTGGTCAGGAGGTAAAGAAGCAGACAATTTAATTATTTTGGGTTTGTCAATTGTACCTATGTTGCATTCTTCAATGGCTGCATTTAAGGGCTGCATTTTTGGTTTTCTGGGGATATCATTTGAATCAAAGATGTCCTCTAGTGGAGTTAGGCCTGTTGGTAGAAAATTGTCTTTCAGCTCTATGATTTCAGTTTCAGCATTGGCCCCTTCCTCACAATTGATTGGTTGAATTTGATGAACGTTGTCTTTGTTGAAAATAGTTGGATTTAGCATTTGTTTTACTGTTCTAGGAGATATTGGGTGAGTAACCTTTTGAAACTGTATTTGTGATGGACTTGCTTCATCAAGTATTTGTGATTGACTTGCTGTATCAGTGTCAATATTTAATCCTGCAAACTCCTGTTGCAGCGTTAAAAAATTGTTTATTTGCATATCATCCTCAAATACTTGCCAATTTTTAACATTGTTTGGAATGGAGGGTCTGTGTTTTATCTCAGCTGTGAAACAATTGTTAGGTTCCAATGGTAATTTGCAAGTACTAGCAAATGTGGCCAAACTATGAGCATGTAGATTGTGGGTTCTAGGAATTTTAGTGATTTGGAATTCAGAGAAAAATTTTAGTACCTCAGCAACAGCAGACCTATAAGACCTTAGTCTTTTGTCATTTGTGACAAAGTTTCCCTTCACTTGCTGGATAACTAAATCTGAATCACCCATGATTGAAACCCTGGCAGCTTGCAAAAACTTTACTAACTTAAGGCCTAGCAAGAGAGCTTCATATTCTGCCATGTTATTAGTACATCTGAAGTTCAATCTATAGGCTCTGCCTTCTGCATGACTATTTTCTTTATTGTGTACCCAAACTCCAGCTCCTGCCCCTAACTTGTTGACTGAGCCATCAAATTCAAGGAACCATAGAATATCCTGTTGGGAAGGAGATTTAATGATCTGTTCATGGGCTGGCAATGTGAGTAGAAGTTGTGGTTTTTCATCTAGCTTGTCTTCTAGGACAGTTTCATCATTTGATTGGGTATGCTTGATATTTAGAACAGCAGCAGTATCTAGTGTTTGATTGACTGTTGTTTCATGGGTGGTAATTCTTTCATTTGAGTCTTCCTCCTGTATGAGTATCTTGGTTTCAACCTCACCTTTTGAGGGAGTTGTGCTGTCATTGAAGAGAATGTATGAGTCTATGTCTGAATGGACAGCATATATGGGAAATTTTTGAGGCTTTTCTTCACTGCTGACCATATATTTCATGAGTGTTTCTCTGTACAGTCTTTTTGGTTGCCCAAAAACAGAGATGGTGGCATATGACATGTCTAATTGTTGGGAACCTTGGAGTTTAGCTCCCCATGATCTTGATAACAGCATCCCATACTTAGGTGGGATATCAGCAACTACCACATCCATTAGGATTGTTTTGTTTGGGTATTGAACCAGAGACACACATAAGTCTTTTATGAGACCTAAACACTTGACTTGGCTGGAGTCAAAGGAAAACAGGTCCTTGTATGGTCTTGTTATGTCTAGATTCAATCTCTCCATGACTGCTTTTGGCATGAGATTGTGAGAGGCACCTGAGTCAAACATTGCATTATGTAATATTTTATCATGAATATGTAAGCTGACATAGAAAGGTAACACCCCTGTGACTACCGTTTTTCCATCCACTTCTGGGCCGAACAGTAATTCTGGGGTGTCATCCAGCACATTGACATCATCTTTGTTGCTAGTGAGTTGAAGGGATTTTTTGATCTGTACTTTATAGATGTCATGCTTGGCTAGTTCTGAGAGAGGGATTGCTATCTTTAGTTTGCCGATTTCAGTTTCTAGGTCAAAAGGTTTTTCAGATTGGGTCTTGGGGTTATGGATAACAGTCCTTTCCTTGTTCATTAAATCTTCTTCTTGATTTTTATCTTGGCTTTGGGACTTGCCTCTTTTGCTCATCTCTTGGGGAGTAACGTTTAAATTAGGTTGAGAAGGTGAAGTGGCCACATGCTGCTGTTTTAAGGACAGTGGTTCAGTGATCTCTTCAATAATCACTTCTTCTGCAGGTAAATTTGTTTTGTCATTAGGCTCTGTGACTATGACTCTTTCAGGCTGCTGATTATCCTTTATCTTTTCAGGCGGATTTATATTCACAGTTCTGCTCCTCAGCTTGTATTGTTTATGGAACTCATAAACAGCAGTGTCATAGCCTTGTTTAAAGTCAAAGGATTCACCTGATTTAGTTTGGAACAGTTTGATTTCATCATCCTCATGATCTTCTTGTGTTAAGAAAACTTGACTTTCACCATCTAGACCCATTAAATTAATTTCATGATCTTCATTGGGCTCTGTTGATGTGGAAGTTTCTGCATAATTTTCTTGGAAAGGGGGTCTTATGTCTTGGTCTGCACTGGCTTTGCCAACATTTGGGTTTTGAGTTCTCCTAAAATTTGGATTCCTAGGAGGGTTGTTTTGTGGTGCTTCCCATGATGATTTTCTTTCAACTGATTCCACTCTATCACCCAATATTTTCATTCCAGTGAGAATTGCATCTAGCTTTTGATCAAAGGCAGAGGGTTCCTCTTTGAAAGCAGTCCTCTTTTCCAACCTTGCCCTGTTTCTTTTGGCAATCAGGTTGGCTTCCACTGTGACAGCAACCCTTTGGGCTTCTACAAGGGATTGAGGATCTCTTTCCTTCAACTGATAGGCCATGTCAGGGTCAAAACCATCAGGGAATTTGTACAAGGCTAAATCAGGAGGAGGTCTTAAATTTTGTGGGATTGCGTTATATACATTGTTGAATCTTGCACAATACTCCAAAACAGTCTCTTGGGGACCTCTTTTGATAGTGTCATATTCCCCAAGTATGTGCAGAGGATCTTTCTTCTTCTCCCATCTACTAGTAAAGGCTTGATACAGTTCATCAGGAGTTGTGATGGAATTTGCATTCAAGGACCTAAACCAAGTTCTTACATCCCCAGTTAGGCTTTGAACAAACATCCTCATTCTGACACTGTCATCATCTATTTCATAGGTCTCAAAATGGTCTTGCATTCGTTTTGCATGCTGGACCGCTGTCAGAGGGCCATTGGAGTCAAAATATGAAATTTTGGTTTGGTAATCTTGAGGTAGAGCTGCAGCATTAGCTGGTATTTGCAAGGGTGCATATCTGTTAGCCATGTTTACAGGGTTCTGAGGATTAACAGGGGCAGCTGGGATAATAGGAACAGTGGGTATCACTGGGGTGATAGGTAAGGGTGAACCTAGAGTGTTGGTCAAGGGGATATGTGCAGTGGATGAATATGTGAGAGGAGGACTTTGAGATGTGGATGGTGAACTAGGGGAACTAGGAGTAGACCGGAAAAGGACCTTGCATGGGGTAGAGATAAGGCTGGGATGATATGAATCTGAGGTTAAATCAGCAGGCTGCTCCTGCCTCTGCTGCCTCTTAATGTTTCTAGGGATGGTATTGGGATTATCAACAATGATGGGTGGATTAGGGTCAGGATTCGCCCTAGTATGCCGTGGATTTCTCTTGGGAGCCAGCTTCTAACTATTTTTTAGGATTTTATGGGAAGTTATTATATCTGCAAGGACTGGATAGAGATTTTGGAATGGTTATATATATTGCAAAACTGAGATGAAGACTTACTGAAAAAGCTCTTCCCTAAAGCTGTCAATGTGACACAGCAACAGCTTTGAGGCCTCCTGACTGATTTCAGGCTTGATTTACAACTTTGAGAGATGTATAAAGATTGGAAAATCCTAAGAAGTCCCCAGTGGAGTCGCCATTTATGTTAACACCCAGGTTGTTCCCTTTGACTCTAAGGGAATATGGCCGGGGTAACCACTAACCAATCTTTGGATTGCAGTTTCTAGCCAAACTGTAATCAGAGAGGGCTCTCTCTTTAAAATTTATCTCTGTTGTGTAATGATTTTAGGCTAGCTATGAGTTCAGGTTTGTTTAAGGTTTTTTTTGGATGATAATTTTAGTCAAGATACTTATGCACATACTCCAGGGTGTTCTAGTCCATTGGGCAATGGAGTCAGTGGTCTTCTAGTTCTTTGATATGCTGCTTTGATACAGTAGTAATGCTGCAGAGCCAGATTAGTGTCTGAGGAATAATGATGTGATACTGTAATTAGATGTGATGTGTTTCAGGTAAGGAAAGGCAATTAAGAATCTTTCACTTAAATGATCATGGAGAAAACAGTGAGAATGTTAATCTAGAAGCAGTAAAGAATTTCTAAATAACATTCATATTTATGGAATCAGCGAAACATGAGCAATTAAGAATTCATGTCCATGGCTAATTCTGAAGAAAACATATATAACAGTAAAGACTGAGCACTAGGTGTCATCAAAACATGTCCAACACTATTCTTTTACTCTACTGCTAGTTCAGCAAAACATGAGTGTGTATTGATAAACATAAGAAGACAAAACAGAGTTTGAGAAAGACTTATTATTCCATCAGATAGCAAAGGAATTCTGCATCAGCACGCATGGCATCAATAAGACATCAGATGTTTCAGGAAATCACTGAGTTGTTCCTGCCTTTTGTATTAGATAATCTGAGAATTTTAGAATACATATGCTTCATAATCAAAATCACCAACCCCTTATGAGTTACTCAGGGGAGTATATATACAAAATTTACATCAAAAATATCAGCGAATGAGTTAATATCTCATTTATGATATTCTAATCTCTGGAATGCAGTAGCTGAAGGAGTGAATGCTGGAGTAATTCATTAATGCCTCAGCTGTCAAAATAGTCAGAAGATATTTGGACTTTATGGCTGTTAGAGTCGGTTGGAGATGCGCTGTTCAAAACTTGGCTAGCTGTCGTTGTCTGTGTGATGAGTCACTTTTTAGCTGCTTTAACTGCTGACACTTGTCATGTTGCTTGTCTTGCAGTGACCTGGAGCTAGCAGTGGCCGAATGACTGAAGCTATCGTGGCAAAATCTGAAGCATGAATTGCCACCAATCCTCCTTAGGCATTTGATGTCTGCGCATCTTTATCAATGTTTCCTCAGCCTCTGTATGTCTATAAAGATTGGGAGGGGTTTCAAACAGGTGATTTACTTCGTTCTCAATAAAGAATAGGCCTACAAGTTTGTCATATAAGCTCTGTCCTGTGGGAGGCCCTGCTTGTTCAGATGAACTGCCAGATGCAGTAATCTGATTTTCAATAGTGGTTGTCATTCTGTTGGCCATTTGATCTGGAGAGATCAGTTTTCCTGCACCACTTAGTAAGCTGGGCAGGCCTTTTGCTTGCAGCACTCCCATTTTAACTTTGTATTCCTCCACATCTGCTTGCATCTCATAGTACTTCCTCTCCACTGTTTGTATATAGTTCCTGAGAGTTAGTGCCTTCTTGGCAGAGAGGACAACCTCTATTCTGTTGGGAATGCCTATGGCTGCCAATTCCTCCTTCTCGTGCCTGTTCAGGAAATCTATCATTCTGTTTGCCTGTTCTGCTCTGTTCCCTAGCACTGTCTTGGCCTTCTGAATTTCTGTTTGAGCTTGGCCCATTAAATCCATCTGCTCATGCATTATTTTTATTGACCTCCATTTCTGTCTGATGGATAGGCCAATTTTGGCCCATAGTATTCTCTTTATGTCGGCCATAGCAGTCTCCAAATTCAACTCTTTCTCTAAGGCTTTTATTTTTTCCTTTTGGGCCTTTATTTCTCTGCCCTGTTCTGCCATAGTCACTTTGGACTTGTCATACTTGGCATCTAGTTCTGCCAACTTCTCCTTTGCCTTCTTTATTTTATCTGCCTGGATCTCCATTGCTTTGACGGCCTTGGTCAATTCCTCTACACTTGGGCTGGCATCTGGAGCTGCTGTTGTTCCTGCTGCTCCTGCTGTGGGGGCCACTGCTGCCCCTGAAGTTGCTGCTGTTGTTGAAGTGGTCGGAGGAGCTTGGGAAGTGGACTCTGCCTGTTTGTCTTGTAGTGCTCCTTCCAGCTCTTTCTCCAATTCCCTGATCCTCTGGTCTTGCTGCATTAGGAGGTCTAGTTGGTCCTCAGCCTGTTTTTGCTTTTGAAGTTCTATTGTTTGAGGGTGCTCTGTGGGCTGCAGCTTCAACCTCTTATTCAATGCATTTAGGTCATAATCTTTCTTCTTCATGAGGGCCTTCACACCCTTTGGATCACTAGGATCATGTCCAAGATCAATGACGATGTCCTCCAAAGATTTTATTCTGTTATCTTTGGCCAGAGAGGACATTCTCTCAAAATCCAACTGTGTGTTGGTATTCTTTAGGGATTCTTTCAGCTCATGGGCCATAGTTGCCCTCTCCACCAAGGTTGCATAAACCATTTCTCCAGCTTGCTTGTGGAGTTCTATTTGATCCATGGGATGGATGTCTTTGGTCAAGACCTCCACCCTTGTTTTCACAAAATCTGCAGCTGATGTAGGCTGAGGTTTTGTGGGCTTGAAATGACTAAATATCATTTTTTCTTCTTTAATGTCATATACAGACATTAATCTCTCTTGCTGGGCTGGTGTAACATATATAAATTGCTTGTAGACCTTAGCCCTCAGCAGCTCATTCTGAGCCTTTATTTCTTTGAAAGAAGCCTTGGTGCTCTTGGGCTTCTTGGTCTGTTGGGAAGAGGAGGACACTTCCAAACCGAGCTGTAAAGTTTTCTCCTGCTGAAAGGAGCTTGTACCTGTATGCTGACTGCCCTCCCTGTCTTTTCTTGCACTGTCCAAGACATCTTCAGTAATGTCTTCTACCTCTGGGGAATCTGCTCTTTGCCTTTTGGCTTCTGGCTGGTGGGAGGATCCACTAAGGGGAGTGGACTCTTCTCTATCTCTTTTTGTACCCCTTTCCTCATGTGCTGGGGTCTGCAAAATCGGAGCAGTTATTGGCTCAGTTTGTGGGGGTGGAATTTGCAGTGCTGGAGCTGTTGGCAGCCCAGTTTGTGGTAGGACAGTTTGCCCTTGCTGCTGTTCTGGCTGCTGTTCTATTACAGGGGCGGACTTTTCCTTTACTGCTTCCTCCTCTGCACCCATTATGCCTTTGCCTTTGTCTGTCACCGGTGCTGATGTAGATGGTGCCTGTGGTGCAGTCCTTGTGGCCGAGGTCCCTTCTCCCACTGAATAAGGCGGTCATAAAGGTACCTGCTGCACATAGTCTAGGTCAATATTTTTTTCAAGCTCCCTCCTATTTTTTAGCATTGTCTCTTCCTCAGTTAGATTTTCAACTAAAGTATCCATCTGCCATTCTTGCAGGTTGGCATATTTTTCAATGTGTGGGTACTGGCAATGCTTAATGCCTATAAGCATGTACTTGTTTCTCCTAGTAGTGATGAAACCTTCAGGGTCATAATGGACCCACCGAAAACTATAGGACAGCTTGTATTTATCCTTAAGGATTAGGTCTGCATCTTCCCACCCTTCTTTCTTGTTCATGATGAAGGGGCCCAACTGGTGTTTAAACTTGAGGTGGGCCTTCTTTTTGGCGCTGTGGAAATGGGTGAGGTCAGACTGAATCAACTGCCTGTAATGCTCCAAGGCAAATAACCTCATAGGCACATATTTTGGGAGCCTGTATGGACAGAGCTCACAGCCATAGACCCTAATGACAGTATGGTTCTCATATAGGTACCAGTCACCTATTTTATATTTTTTGGAAAGCTGCAGAGCTTTCTTGATCTCATTTGATATTCTGGGAGGAGGGGACCTCATCAACAGGCAAGAGACTGGGTATACAAATTGGTCAACAAATTCACAGTAGGTATAGGGTGAATTTGTGACTTTGTGATAGACAGAGGTCTAGAAGATGACAAAACTTCTTTCCCCTCTGTGATCCAGCCTTCTGATGTAGCATGGGAAAGCTTCAGAATGATAGTACATGAACAGGTGGTAAATATAGGCCGAGTACTTGAAGACCCCCTGTCTGTCCACTCTGCTCAACTGATCATGAATCTTGTTAGCTATGAACTTAGCAAAGTTATATTTGCGGGCAGGGGGTTGGCGTGGGCTGTAAGCAGATAGCAACACCAGCATTGTTTTATCCACATACTCATTGTTTTTGTATCCCAACACATAGGCAATCATGTCCAGTAAAAGCCTGCCTACATCATTGAAATGGACATCCAGGTAGGGAGGTGGCCCTGTAGGCTGGCACTCAGGTTTCATGAATGTCCTGGTGACCTTTTGAATCTCCTCACTGGTCATCTTTTCACCAGTCTCCAACAAATAATTCATGAAAAACGGGATCAGCAACTCTGTCTGTTCAAAGTGTAGCATTTTGTTGATGGACTCAGCGTTAATGTAGAAAAGGATCCTCCCAGATGGGGTGCTAATAGCTCTGTGCTGCACATCATAGTTTTCAGCACATAGGTGAATGATTTCAGGGAAGACATTCACAGCTGGGAGACAGTAATATGGTAGGTTTGACTCCCATATCCCATGTGTACCATGACCATCCTTATAATCCTCTCTTAGTTGAGTGAAGGTCTGCAAGAAGTCTCTGCTACCCTCAAAGTCTTCAATAAGATAGTCCTTGTCAGCAAATGCCAAGGCCTCCAGCTCTTTATTGGGTGGATTTAATGGAGCAACACTGAGGGATGAGGATGCAGAGGCTGCCATGATATAATCTGAATTTGAATAGGTAATGGCAATGGTTTGGGAAGTTTCTTTAAGAGTTTCAGTGATAGGTCAAATGTAGACACAGTCTGAGGAGTTTTTCTCAGTGAAAAAATGCAGGCTGGTTTCTGCAGTTTGCTGCAAATTCACAGGGATGTGAATTGCTAATGGTAAGTTGCAGAGAGTATGAGGTTTCCTTTGGCAGAGATTGAAGCTGGCCTGTACTCGGCAAAAGGGAACAATGCCGAGCACCTCGAGGAGAATTTTACAGTTTCTGGCCCGCGAATTGACTGCTTTGATGCTGAATTTGTGGTTCTGGGGGTCAATAGGTCAGCTTAGCTTGTTTTAGGTAGTAGGTGCAGAGTTTATGTGGACTTATACAGGTGTTTTAATGGCAATTTTACAGAGAAAAGGAATGCATGGGTGAAAAGTAAGCTTTACGGTGAATACCTGGACAAACTAGCTTGAAAGCCTGCAGGCTGGACCGTGAAGGCTTAAGGCAGCTGAATTCTTGACTTGTAGCGGTCTGAAACTTGAATTTGATGGCTGGAAACGAATTTTCGCGGCAGCTGGGTGACAATGGCTACGTCTTTTGCACGTGAAAATGACCGCAAACGGCTAATTTAGTCATTTATAACGACAAATTTGGACAAAACGTGCAATTGGCGCTTTTCCGCCAATGACGTCAGCATGACGTCATGGTGGGGCTCGGGTACGGAGGTGACGTGGCTGCTGAGGTGTCGGCCAAGGTGGCAGGACACAGTGGCGGGTGGATAAGGTGGCAGGGTTACGTGGAGGGCCACACGGCGCAGGGGCGGGAAAGGGCGCTACGTCAGGATGACGCAAGCATGACGCAAAAAGGGAGGCGGTAACAGGATGGTGGTAAGCGGGTTCCCCGCACCACCTTTGGGCAAAGGCAGTATCGGGGAGGGGGGCTCCGAACAACCCCACCACCTGCCATGTGTCCCTGTACGGGGCGGGAAAACCACTTTCCCCGGACGCTAAAGGTCGGTAGGTCGGGGAGCGAAAATGACTGCCCACCGTTAGATCTGGGCGGCAGAGATCTGACGGCTGGCGGGTCCTCCGACGGATCGTGCAGGTTGGGGGGGTCCCGTCGGCCCATTAAAATATTCAATTTAAATATTTTGGGCGGAAAACTTTAGGTTTAAGGGTTTTTTTTGTGTATTTTCGGGGCAAGGGTTAATCTGAAAGGGGGAAAAGAAGGGTTAGAGAGTGGGTTTAAGCAGAGGTGAGGTTTGGGCTTATGGGGAGGTTATTGCTCCTAACCAGGGGTTAGAGTAATCCCTTGACAGGGTTGAGCATAGTCCCAGGTGGACTAGAGTCTCCCTTAGACAGACATATTTAGCTATAGTGCTAAAAGGAGGATATTTATAGAATGCTTGGGGGTTTATACACCATGGTGTTAATAATACTAGGGAAAGGGTGACATAGGGGAATTACATAATAGAGTTAGAGTTAATATGGGGGAAAATGTGAATGAGGGGGAAAATCACTAAGTTTATTTGAAACTTACTTAGTTTAGGGAGTACAACAAAATAAAAAGAATTTTAGACAAGAAATGTGGCTTTTACATGAACAAGAACCACCATGAAACCATAATTTCTTCCATGAATCTCAACTGATGAGGGGATGTTAGTAACAAATGGGAAAAGGGAAAGAAGGGAGGTTAGACATGCTTCTTTTCTTTTCTTTTCTCATCTTGACCATCAAGGTTAGATCTGAAATAAATAGCACTTCTACAACCCCATCTACTTACCCAGCTACTTTTCCTAGCATTTTTTGTTTCTTCTTGGAGGGTGCACTTAGGCTTGCAGACCCTTACTTGCCTTTTCTTTTCTTTGGCTTTTTCTTTTGTTTTTCTATCTACTTCTACCCTTATTTCTTCCAAGGTCCCAGATTAAGCTGTTGGGAGCCTTTTCTTCTCTACCTGAACTACTTGTCTGCCAAGATTAAACAGTTTGGACAGACTTCTTTCTCTATTCTACAACTGAAAATTTAAAACATGACATGATCTAGATTAGACTGTTGGACCATCCATCAAAATTTGAGTCCATACCAAGCTATAAGCACAGATTGTATTCTTATGGAAATATGTGATCTTTGCATCATCAAAGCAGAGCATATTTGGACCTTTTCAGTGCCAATCATGAAATATGAAACCTATTGGTATAGGTAGCTAACAGAACTGTTGGTTTTTGTTGCTAAAGGAGTAAGCCCAGAGGTTGTAATATGGCCACTGGGGATGCAGGACCTTCTGGATAGTGTGGTGCCGATGGCCGCAGATGGTGTGGTGAGTTTAGCACCAATGGTAGGGGATTTACTAGAAATTCTTATACACGAAGCAGAACCGGTTTGGATGTTGCTGCCTAAACCACAGGCTAGTCAGCGACCCACGAAAGATAAGGCAAAGACCATGAATAGTGAGCCAAATGAAGGAATTATAGTTAATAGTTTGTCTATGATGCACCTTGAAGATTGGGATCTCGTAGAAAGTAACATATTTCTTGCAAAAATGCAACACAAACTGTAGTAGACAGCGCGTATAGGCAACCAGAAATTTGAAACTTGTTGC